>VRYO01002581.1:5317930-5365012 GCA_009812075.1 Sialia sialis | reverse complement strand
TGAATCTCCCGGGATTTTGCTGCCGGAGAGCGGATGAAAAGCACATCCATCCATCGCTGATCCCAGCGGGGCCCGGGGGCCGGGAACAGCCCCGGGGGTCAGGGCTCGCGGGGCCGGGCCGGTTTCATCCGTGATTAATTATAAAATTGAGGTCAATGCAGCACACCCTTTATTTATTCCAGGAAGGATGCGATTAGGAAGCACCAGGGATGGTAAACACCGGGCTCAGCCCCTCTGGGCACCCCAAACCCCTTTTTCCTCAAGGAGGGATGGAAAGAGCTCCGAGGGAGTGGGGCAGCAGGAGCCTGGAGCCCTCCCGATCCCGCAGGAATTGCCGGAGGGACCCCAGCACTGCAGCTGCGCTTCCCATTAATCCTGGCACCGCCAACTGCGGCAGCCGGGCTCGGAGCAGCTTTTCCCTAAGAAAAAAAAAGGAAAGAAGCCTCAGCTCCCCTCCTAGTGCTGTGAATTTTTATTAAAACAGGAGAAAACAGTTATTCCTTCAGAGTACAACAGTCCAGGGAATGGGAAAGCGGCTGTGCCAGGCCACAGCCATCCAAACTGCGGCCTGTGCGGGGAATGGATCCCAGCGTTTAAATAAACAGGAATGGGATGGGATTTTACTCCACGCCAAGCCCCGGGCTCAGCCTCCGCTGGGGCTGTGGGCTGGGAGAGCTTGTGGAAAGGAGGAATTGGGGATCCCGAGGGGATGTGAGGGATTCCCGGGGCAGCACCGGCTCTGCTGGAAGAGGATTCCACCCGAGAGGGGCACGGGATTTGGGACGGAGGCAGGAAGGGAAGGTCAGGACATCGCTGTTCCCCCCGCGGGGGGTCAGAGCAAAGGCACCCACGATGGGACAGGCAGGAGCAGCGAGCCCCGGGCCAAGCCCGGGACAGCGCCATTCCCGGGGGGCTCCGAGGGGCTGGGATGCCCCGGGACCCCTGGATCGCCCCAGCCTGAAGTTGCCCAGGTTTGTCACAGTATGCAGGAACAATAAGGTTTCATTTGGTTGGCACTAGCTGTTCTCCCGCTCCCTGTTCCCAGCAGGGAGGAGGAGGAGGAGAAGCCCTTCCTCCCACCTGTCCCCAGGGAAGCAGGCCAGGATCCCCCAGCCCAGGTCCCTGTCCTCCCGCTCTCCGCTCCCCTCCCAGCCCGGCGGGCGCTGGGAGAGCCAGCGCCGCGTTCCTGATTTACAGCACTCCACTGGAACATGCTCGGGATCCTAATGGAGCTGCCAGCACGGCGCTCCGGGAGCGGAGCAGCGCTCCAGGCTCCGCACGTGCAATTCCAGAGCGGCACAAGGGGCTCCAGAGCAGTCACGAGAAGGAAGCCCAGAGGGTTGGGGAGACCCTGGGGATCACTCCTCTGCTGGCTGCCAGCCTGGGAAGGCACGGCCACAGCCCCGATCCTGGCTCCAAGGAAAAAGCCGGGAGGGCCGAGCCTGGAAGCAATGCTAGAAAAATAAGGAAGGAAAAAAAAACCAAACTGGAAAATCCAGGAAAACAAAGTGTCAAGAGGAAGATGACAGGCTGCTAAGCCAGAGAACATCACACAGTCCGTGGGCAGCCGGCCCCGAGTCTGTGGGTGTGGAGAGGCTGGAGCAGCCAGCGGGGTCCGGGGCGATCCCTCCGGGAGCCCCTGGCTCCGGGCAGGCTCCGGCGGGCAGAGCCGTGGGGAAGCAGCAGCGGTGCGGAGCACTTGTTCCCTAGAGCTCCTCGAAGAAGGCCACACGGGACTTGGTGCTCTGTAGGGTGAGCTGGAAGAGAGCAGAGCGGGATCAGGAGGCACCCCAACCTCCCCCAGGGCACCCCGGGAGGGAGCTGCTGCCTGTATCCCTCCAGCAACACCAGGGAATGGAATGTCGGAGCCCGGGGGTGCGGAAGCCAGGGGTCATGCAGCCCTCAGCACAGAAAGCACAGCCCGAGGGAAAGTGGGGGCAGAGACTCCCTCGAGGTCACTGGCATGGCTGAGGCTTCCAGGATGTGGAATACGTGGGAGACTGGATCCAAGGAGCCAGTCCTGGGGTCCCTGACAAGGAGGATGTACAGGGGGTCTTGGGAAGCTGGAGGAGAAACACCTCAGTGAGCTGAGGGAGAACCCACAATTCCGACAGCCACTGGACACGTGTCTTCTCTGTCACCAAATGGGGCTCATCCTCTCCATGCTCACATCCAACCCCATCCCACCACGAGTGATCTGTGCAGCCACCCTGAGATCTCATCTCATCCCACCCTGCTCCATCTGCTCTGCCAGAGGACAGAGCTGGAGAGCCCTCACTCCCAGGACTGTCCTTGCAGGCTCTGCAGGATTCAGAAACCCTTGGAGAGCTTTCCACAGCCATCCCAAAAATAATACCCCACAGAGCAGCCATGAGCCCATTTGCTAACGGGCCAAAGAAGATAAAAGAAATCCTCAGTGGTGAGGAAGAAATCCCAGGATTTACAGACAAGCACCCAATGGAGTGCAGCAGCAGAAGTGCCACCTTCCAGGCAGCTGCTGGATCACCAGGAGTTTGCCAAAGCAACCGGCTAATTGCCAGGGCTTCGTTTCAGCTGGATTAAGCACGGTGCCTTCCGCTGGGAATGCCGGTTTTGCTGAAACAGGAATCCTGGGATCACCTTACAGTGAGTTAAGCCCCTCCACGGAGCCGTCAGGCGCTTCCCCTCCTCCCTGCTTCTCTCCTCTGGCTTTTCCTCAGTAATTCCTTCACCGCTCTAATGCCAGTCGGAAAAAAATCTGTATTGCAGAGGAAATTTCTGCAAGGGCTTAATAATCTTTCTTGGCAGCAGCTCCCGGGCCAGGGCTGGCTCTCCTCCTCCTCAGTATCCCCCCGGCTGCTCCAGTGTCCCCTCCAGAGCTGGCTGAAGGTGGGTGAGGTGGAACAGGGATTCTGTGTGCTACAGGCAGTGTTTTTCCTAAGTTTGGTGAGGGAAAAAAGAAAAAGCAGAGAGCCTCAGGTTGCTGCCAGACCCACTGCTGAGGCCATCTGACAGGAAGCCCCATTCCTAGAAATGTTCCAGTGCCTAAAGGGGTCCAAAACAGCTGCAGAAGGACTTGGGACAAGTCCTTGGGAGCAACAGGGTAAGGGGGAATGGCTTCCCACTGCCAGAGGGCAGGGATAGATGGGATTTGGGAAGGAATTGTTCCCTGGGAGGGTGGGCAGGCCCTGGCACAGGGTGCCCAGAGAAGCTGTGGCTGCTCCTGGATCCCTGGAAGTGTCCAAGGCCGGGTTGGACAGGGCTTGGAGCACCTTGGGATAGGTGTCCCTGCCATGGCAGCAGGTGGAATGAGATGAGCTTCAGGGACCTTCCCAACACAAACCATTCCATGATTCCATGATCTACCTGCCATCCATCTCCTTCCCAAGGCTGTGCCTCCAAATCCATCCCTTCTGCAGCGTGGCTGGGCAAGCAGATCCTTGCACCTCTCCCAGCCCTCAGGAGCTCACTCACTCGTTCCAGCACAGCAAGGGGAATTACCCTGTGCAGGATCCCCTTGGCAAAGCCAGCGCTGCGCTGGCAGGAGGAGCAGAGCTGGCTGCAGCTGCTGATGGAGCACAGGGAAGATGTTTCCCTCAGGCTTATCAAGGAATTTGCCTGTTTCAAGCCTGGCTCTCTGCCTGCAGCTACACACAGCTCTCCATTAACCCCCGATGTGTTTTGGGGGTCTTGGGGTACCCCGAGGGCAGCCTGAGCCCAAAGCTGTGCCTGCCTCAGCCCGGAGATTCAGGAAGCAGGCAGAGGCAGAGCTCCAGAGCATCCAGCACAGTCACAGGGAGAAAAGATGCAGCCCTGCTCCTTTGCTGGATGCCTTCATCCACAACATCCCAAGGCTCCTAGAGAGGCTCAGTGATATGTTTTTTACCTATCCAGGAAATCTGAGGCATAGGGAGAGCAGCTATACAGGGAGTCAGAGCAAAGGCTTGAGGAGATGGGACCCCATGAGAGGAGTGAGCACAGACTCCCCAAGAGTGCCATGCCCTGTGGGTCGCTACCAGCAGTAGCCAGATCTTGCCACCTGAAAGGCAAAGGCCACCAGGATTCCTCTCTGGTAGAGTGGGAGGCCCTGGCACAGGTGCCCAGAGCAGCTGTGACTGCCCCTGGATCCCTGGCAGTGTCCAAGGCCAGGCTGGTCATTGGGGCTTGGAGCAGCCTGGGACAGTGGAAGATGTCCCTGCCCATGGCAGGGGTGGGACTGGATGGGTTTAGGGTCCTTTCCAATGGGGATCAGCACCAGGATGGGGGCTGCCCAGCAGCTCCAGGCAGCTGCGTCCTGACATCCAACTGCAGCCGGGCACCGGAATCACCTGAGAGGAAACCAGGGCTGCTCTTCACTGCACCCTGACTCTCTACTCACTGCCCGTGCCAGGTGGGGAGAACTCCCCCCTGTCCTTTTTCCTTCTTTTATTGTTCTCCTCACTGTGGAGCGCAGGCAGGGCTACCGTGCCTCTCACTGTGAGCAGCACTGGGGGAAGATGGGAAGAGCCGAGGGGAGCTGCGGGACTCATCCCAGCCTTGGGGGCTGTGGAGCCGGTGGGCACAGGGCTCTCTGCAGGGAAATCCCACTCCCTCAACTGCTTCTCTCTTCTTTTTTGCACTGGGATGTGAAAGCAAGCAGCACCCTGTGCTGGCCTCCTATCATCTCTTGGGGGAAAGCCTCCAACACCTCCAAAAACTCTCTGCAGTCTCCACATTCCCTTTTCCTGGCCAGGCAAGGAGAAATAAATATCCCTCGCCGTAGCGTAACGCTGTGCAGGGTGATTAAGAGGGAGTTATATCTTCGTCAGTGCAGAGAAAAGGAAAAAAATTGATTTACAAGCAGTATTATGATAATCTCCTTCCTGCAGGAGGGAGGGTGGGCTCCCGATGCTCTACCAGAGCCATCAAGGAAAATTTAGAGGGAGAGAGAGGCAGTGCAATTAAGGGGCTCGAGCTCAGATGAATCGAGATGTGAGGAAGGAAGAGAGGGAAGAGTCCTGCTCCTTGCATTCCTGTGCCGGGGCTCCTCCGAGCCTGCTGCTACCCAGGGCTGCCGGACTGATTTGATTTAGGAAGCACAAACAAACCAAAGCAACCCAGTAAGTGCGTGGCAGGCTCCGGCAGTTTGGAGCAGGTAACCCAATATCTGCAAGCACAGCGCTGCTGGGGCTGGGCAAACTCAACCCAGGGAAACCCCCCAAGGCTCCCGCAAGCCCCTGGAGCCAGGGCCATCCCCATGCACCAGGGAGGAACTGCAGCTCACACCAACCTGCCCCCAAGCCTCCCCCAGCAAAGAGGTTTAAGATGTCTCATTTCCTTGCTGTTTCTTCGTTTATCCTGCAGTATGGCCAGGCTGGAGGAGAGGGGGACCTGTGCCACCCTCACCCCATGCGATGCCAAGATGTTTTCCTGCAGTCCTTTCTAAACATCACCGAGTGCTCCACACACTAAATCCTCTTTACTCCCCACTCGCTGCCCTGGTGCTATTCTATATCCCTGCTCACTCCTCAGTCCCACTGCTCAGGTGGATCTTCAATTCCCACTGTTACTGTTGAACCCAAACCCGTTTTTCCTGTGATTCTTCCCATTTCCCTCCCTGCTCCTCTCTCACTCCCACGCTGCCGTTTATTCTCTCCAGAGCACAACTGTCCCCCAGCCCCCGACGCTTTGATGAGCCCATTTGAAAGGAGAAGATGACGCTCCATGTGAAGGAAACGCTTTTCAAAGGCTGCCACAGAAATAGCTGATAGGCCTGACGTTTCCTACTTTCCTCTTGTTCCTTGTAAACAAGGAAAAGAGGCTGCTGCGTCCCAGTTTAACTGCCTGGGAGTTTCACTTCCCAGCTCCGAGGAGAAGCAGGGAGAAAATGAACCTGGAAGGGATGTGGTCTCTCACACGTGGGGGTGTGTGGGTAAATCCACGTGGGAAGAGCTTCCCTCTCCTCCAGCACCTGGAAAATGTGTTCCCAGAGCTGCTCTGCCCACTGGGTATCTCCTGGCTCCCACCTGCACCCCAGCCAGGTGCCAGGCTGAGTGAGAAGCTGGCAGCCTCACTCATCTTTTCCAACCTCATAGCTTCCAAGGAAACGGGAAACTCCAGTGCTGCTGCTGCTGCTGGGAAGTCCCTTGCTAGCGGTGTGCCTGTTCTGCCTTCCCTTTCCAGCTGGGATTGGGTTGTACAGCCCTGCAGGACACTGAAGAGCACCTCACCCCTGTCCCAAGATCCACAGGGAAGCATGGCAGCTCAGCCTGCTCTGTCCCACCCAGGCTCCCTCCTTTTGTCCTTCCCTGAGGATTCTTTTTGCTGGTCCCTCCTCTCTGCAAGGGGCACATCCTCCTTCTCCCAGCAAACCACTAGAGCAAACCAGACCTATTGCAGGGAATCTTCCAGAAGGGGAGAGATGAGGAAGGAAGTCCCCAGGAGGTGACAGGGATCCCACAGGAATTGTGAAGTCCTCAAGGGACATTCTTCAGTGATCCCTAGCATGCTGCTTGCCTGATGCAGGTGGAAAACAGAAAAAGTGCCTCCCAAAATCCTTCCACCTGTCCAGATGATGAAGGAGCCTTGTGACATTTGGGGGTGGCACATCCTGTCTGCATGATGAGACACTCAGGCAGCAGTGCCATCAGCAGGCACCAGTGTCCTCACAAGGACAGACCACAGCTTATCCCAAAGGTGGCAGGAGGGAACACAAGGCTGCACAAGTCACCCTGGCTCTGCCACACTCACCCCTCTGTGCTACTAGCTGAAACTGTACATTGGCTAAAGCCAAAGGGGACCTTAAAACTCATCCAGTCCCACCCCATGCGTGTCAGGGACACCTTCCACTGTCCCCAGGCTGCTCCAAGCCCCAATGTCCAACCCGGCCTTGGACACTTCCATGGATCCAGGGGCAGCCACAGCTTCTCTGAGCTGTGCCAGGGCCTCAGCACTCTCCCAAGGAAGAATTCCTTCCCAATATCCCATCTAACCCTGCCTTCTGTGTCCTATCCCTCCATCCTTTGTCCCATGTCCTTCTCCAGCTCTTCTTTAGGCACTGGGAGGGGCTCTAAGGTCTCCCTGGAGCCTTCTCTTCTCCAGCCTGAACACCCCAGCTCAGACCTCAAAGCATCTCCACAAGGATCATTATCCAAACCAAGGGCAAAACTGCACCACGTGCAGGATCAGAGCCAGAAGAGGAGCCAGCAGGATCTGCATGATCTCCATGGGCCTCAAAAGTGATCCCCAGGGATTGAGCTCAAGGCCTGGAGAAGCTGCTCTCAGCCACGTGAGAGCCTGGCAGGAGAGGCCAAGGCTGCCTGTGTAAGGACCAGAGGCTCAACGACAAAGCTGCTTGTCTGGGAACAGGCGTGGAGATTTGCTCCTTGCCTGGATACTTCAAAGGGCTTAAATCCCAGTAAATAAGCATGACTGTGCAAGAAGAAAGCAACTGGAATCAAAGACCTGATTGTGTTTTAGCAGCCTGTCCTGGGAGCTTTCCTGCAGCGGAGGAGATGAGGAAGAAGTGGGTTTTTCACTCTCTACCACAGCCTAAGTGACAAACCCTCCTGAATCGGAGCCAGCTGGAGCCACAGCACCAGCCCACGGCAGGGAGCTACAGAGAAGGGAGAGCAACTTCCAGATGAGGTGTCTGTGCTGTGCCTACAGAGCTCATAAAAAGGGATTAGCATGTTAACCACGTAATTAAACATGAAAAACTTAGCAGGCGCCTTCAAAGGCAGGCACCAAACCCCAGAGGTCACACTGCAGCACTCACTGTGCAGCTGCTTTAATTATGGGGGCTCCTCCTGGGCACTGGAGTGCTCCCAGCTGCTGGAAGAGTCTTCCCACAAACTGCCAGGGCTTCCTTTTACCTCCTTGTGCTGTGGATTTCACCCCAAATTTACTTGCCATGGAGTTTTTCCAGGTGGGATGGGATAATGAGCTTCACCCACAACCAGTCTAGAAACATCCAACACCTCCCCAAGGTGGCCCAAACCTGCAAACCCCTTTTAGCCTCTTCCCCATGTGCTTAACAATGAGAGCAGTGTGTTTTGGGGAACACCTGCAGCTCCCCAGAGCTACCACAAACCCCACACTCCAGGGATTTACAGCCCCTGGAATGGCTGGTGCAGGGAAGAACAGCACAGCCTTGCGCTGAGTTCTCCTGGGGAAAACAACCTCCTGCCTCTGCTCCTGAGCTCCAGAGGTGCTGGGGAATTGATCTATCTTTTCCAAAAGCATTTCCCACCAGCTCTGCCATCTCTGAGTGTGGTATCCCAGCACTTCCCCAAGTGCCACTGACTCCAAGTTCCCAAAACCCTGTGGCTGCGCAAGCTCACCCCGGGGCAGAGCAGTAAGCTCCCCACATCATCCTCCCCGAAGAGGGAGTGGGTGCTCAGCACACACAGCCTGCAGATCAAGGGCAAACCCTTAGAGGAAAGCTCCAGGAATAAGAGATGTGGCATTAACGGAGCGGGACCCCCAGATGGGAGGAGATGAGGGACAGGCAGAGAGAGTGCAGGGAGAAGGACAGCTCCTGTCCTCAGGTGTGCTGGTGACCTTTCCCTGGCACAGGAACCACCTGCACACACCAGTTGTCCTCAATCCTCTGCTTTACCTCCCTGGGATGTTTCTCAAACAGGCAGAGCACCCTTGTGCTGCTCCGCTCCAAGACAGGGATGCGCATTTTTAGCCTGTTTTGACAGTGTTGGCAGCAGAGTTGATGGGGTTTGGCTGTTTGTTTGGGGTATTTTTTTCTACATCCTGAATTTCTTTCTGCAACAAACAAGGGGGGAAGGTGCTGATTTACTTCATTAAAGGAATCTTCAAAGGCTGCCCTGCACCTCCGATAGACTCCCAACCACGGGTGCAAAAACAGGCTGAATTATTTAAGTGCCTCTACCTGCACTCCCCCTCTGAGGTTGCCAACTCAACTTCTGCCAAGAAAGAAGCTTCCCAGCATGGAGGATGAGGTGTAGGAACAAATGCAGAGGGGCTGGGAGTGCTCCTGAGGGAGAGAGAGCCAGGCTGGATGGGTGACTGTGGGCATGGGTCCCGCTGGAGCGCAGGCAAGCTCATGCACGGGTTAGTGCCACAGCCAGATCCCAGCACGCCACGCAGAGTACCTTGGAATAACCTACTTGGAATTCTCAAATGCAGATAGGTCTTCTGCCCTGGGCTTGAGGCTAAACCAGCAAAATAAAATGAACAACAAACAATAATAATAATCCCCGTGTGTGGTACAAGGGCAGGTGATTTGTGGGATCTTAGGGCTTGCCTGGAGCAATCAGCAGCTTCCAGGTGAGGCAGAGGGTTGGTGCCATTGAAGTATTGCTGGACTGATACCCCATTCCCAGTGCCCTGTGTTTCCTTGCCTTCACCACGGCGAAGACAAAAGCCCTGCTGACCTCCCTGAGCAGAGCAGGCTGTAATTTCCTTCTGATGTCTCCACTAATAGTCTATAATTTGGGAACCTTTGCTTCTTGCTGAGATGCAGCAGCCAGGCATCCCCCCTCTCTCCAGAAGGGAGAGGACAGGACAAGACTCCATCTTCAAAGGGAGGCAAAGTGAGGCACCGTGACAAGCCCTGACAGACATGGAAATGATGGCCCAGCCACCCTCTTTAAGGGAGACAAATGGCACCATCAGCTCTCTATGAACTCCGCTCTGTCAGAAGTGAAAATTTTGCAGTTTCTGTTTAAACCAAGGACTTGGAACACAGAGACAAATCCTACCAAAACCTACTGGGAGCAGAAACGCCTCCAGATTCTACAATGACAAAAGGGGTTGTGAAGATTTTTATTTTCTCTTCTCTAGTGTGACAGGAACCTGAATAGCTGCAGGCCAGCACAGGGAAACTGGTGAGTGAGCCCCGCTAGATTCACTGTCCTGCCCAAATTCAGTGATCACAAACTCCCAGCCATGAAAGTCAGCAAGAACTGATATTTCCAAATCCTTTCAGACATTACTCTTGGATGGGAGTAGTAAAGGGAGCAGGATTTGTTTTTCAAGCCTGCAGTTGTTACCACAGCCTGCATCCCGTGCCGTGTGGATTTCCGAATCCTTCCCGAGGACAGCTGCTAGCAAAAAGCCAGCCAGGAAAAAGCCTTTGCAGGGAAAAAAGCCTTTGCAGGTGAGTGGGGTGACCACCACCATCCAAATCCATTGTGGATGTGCCCCCAGCCCCTCATTACAGAGCCCAGCACCGAGGCAAAGGAAAAAGATGGGATGTAGAAATAAAGGAGGGGTTTTGTTGTGAGTTCTCAGATCAGCAGACCCAGGCAGCCTCAATTTTTGGCTGAAGTTCCTCATGTCAGCCCCATTTCATGAGGCTGGTGGCTCCAGGGAGCAGAGGTCTGACACCCTGTGCCAGCAAAGGCTTTGCTGTTAGTGACTGAAGCTGCACTACAGGCTTCTCTGGAGTGATTAAAAGAGAGGAAGAGCTTTTGGCTTTTTCCATTGAGAGCTCCTAAGCCAGGAGTATTTCTGCCCTCATTATTCACTAGACAAGCTCAGTGCTCGTAGGGAATGGCTGCAATAGGCAGGGAGGGCTTTTCCTGTTCATTAGGGATGCAGAGCCCTTCCAACAACATTGTACAGCAAAACCTTCAGCCCTGGACACCATCACACCCCTTCCCATAGCACTGGAGAGACCAGGCTGGGTCAGGACACCAGGACCACCAGAAGCTGGAATTCTCTGGTCAAAGCTAAGCAGCTGGGGAAGAAAGCCTAGATCCAACAATTTTATTAACAAAAGCAGGGTGATTTTAGGGTACTTTTAAAAGGGTTTCATCAGGGGAGATACAAGCTGGGGCCCTCTGATACCTTTTTAATAGTGTTGTGCTTGCTGTTGCCCCGGCTGGAGTTCTCATTGTGCAAAATATCCAGAGCTGTCTCTCTCTCCTTGAGCTTCAGTGCCTCAATTTCTGTCTTCAGCTCGTTGAGCTGCTCCTGCAGGTGCTTGCTCTTCTCCATGTACTCCACCCTAACACACAGAGAACAGCCCTGGCTTAGCACTGACCAACTGCACGTGCTGATGTGACACCTGATAGCAGAATTATAACAGAAACAGCTTTCCTTCATTATTTTTAGCATGTGGAACTGATAATACCAGTTTATAGCACACAGAGCAATTACTTGTTCCTTATTAAAGGGGACCCAGACAGCCAAGCCAGCAATAAAAGCGTAAGTTACATTATTATACACAATTAAACCCAAGCTGGGTGGTATTTTAAGTCTCCCAATTTGCAAGTGAAGCTGACAGAGGTTTACACCACTTTTAAGCAGCTACCCAGGAGAGCTCTACACCCCTCCATCCCTTCCCAAACCTGCTCCACAACCCAAATCCGCAAATCTTTCCAGGAGGAAGGATCTTGATGTACTGACTTGTGGTGTTTTAGAGAGATTTAGCTTGTAAACTGTGTGGGAGCAAGTGCTGTCCCCAAAATATCAGGTGTCTTGTAGAGACAGAGCATCCCTGCCAGAGACAAAGTCTCCCAAAAAATAAGAAAGAAAGGGAAAAAACCTCCCCCAAAGCCAGCTATTCCCAGAACTCATCCTGAACCGCCTTCCACAATGAAAAATCAACTGGGAAAATCAAATCACCCCATGAGTTTTGTACCTGTGATTAATCCCCTGAGCCAGGTCAGAGGGCCAGCAGGGTAATAGGAACCCTTTCCAGTGCCAAAATTTGTAGAGAGTTTTATTGCAGCACCCGAGGAAAGAGAACAGCCCCAGAGAAGACAGGAAAAGCATCCTCTTGCTTTCAGCATTTGGCAGAGGCAGCTCTCCCTGCTCAGGAGAGCAGCATGACCTAGATAGCAACCTGGGTACAGAACCAGGAATTATCCTGTTATTTTCAGCTTCTATCTTTTTCCTTCTGGCTCTGGGAAAAGTTTTTAAAAGTTCTTAATCTCCTGTCTCTAGGATGGTGATTTCATAGACGGGAGAGGGCCCTGAGCAGAGGCAAAGCAAAGCACCCTGTGGGATCCAGGGGTGTGCCATTCCAGCCTCGGGAAGTTTTGGCCGGAGCGGGATGACAGAGCCCTTGTGGCTTTGATCTCCGACCAGATCGATGAACAAAGCACATCATTACTACAGAGATTAAAATCTGATCTGCTTTGATTTCTGCTCAATTGGTAATTTCGAAGGCTACACTTACACCCTCAGGAAAACACAAGATCAAAGCTCATAATCACATCCAAACTTGCTGGCGAACACTTTTTTATCCAGGAACGTGACACAAATTCCAAGGAAAAGGGGTTAAAGCCTTAGTGCAGGACCTTAGCACACCCCAGCTATCATTACATTCCCTGGACACTTAAAAAGCTTCAAGCTCAGGCCTCCAGCAGTCAGCCTGCTGTTAACTCTTTCCACCACGGTGGGCAATTCCAGCCTGGGCAGGAGCCAGGATTCCTACACAGAGAGGAGCTGCCTGGAGCAGGGCCCTGAGCTCACCTGTGAGCAGGTGCCAGGGACAGGTCTGTGACACCAGGTCCCCACCAGGGAAAGGCTCAGCCAGCACAAGCACAGAATTGTTCAGGTTGGAAAAGCTCTCTGAGATTACCAAGTCCAACCATTCCCCACCACTGCCCCAGGTCCACAAGTGCCAGATCCACGTGGCCTTTACATCCCTTCAGGGATGGGGACTCCAGCACTGTCCTGGGCAGCTGTGCCAGGGCTGGACAGCTCTTTCCATTAAAAAATGTTCTCAATATCCATCCTGAACCTCCCCTGGCCCAGGCTGAGGCCGTTCCCTCTCCTCCTGTCCCTGTTCCCTGGGAGCAGAGCCCGACCCCCCCGGCTGTCCCCTCCTGTCAGGGAGTTGTGCAGAGCCACAAGGTTCCCCCTGAGCCTCCTTTTCTCCAGGCTGAGCCCCTTTCCAGCTCCCTCAGCCTCTGCTGGGGCTCCAGCCCCTTGCCCAGCTCCGTTCCCTTCCCTGGACACGCTCCAGCCCCTCCAGGTCTCTCCTGTCAGGAGGGTCCCAGAGCTGCCCCTGCACTGGAGGTGCCCAGCAGTGCCAGCTCAGGGGACAGGCACTGCCCTGCTCCTGCTGCCACCCCAGGGCTGACACAGCCCAGGTGCCCTTGACCTTCCTGGCCAGAGCTGGCTCATGTCCAGCACAAATCCCAGCCCATCCCAGACTGGATTCATGCCACGTACTTCTCCTTCTCGATCTCCATGGACAGCCTCTTCATGTCCGTGTCCTTGAAGTCAAAAGAGAGGCTCTCACTGATGAGGTTGAAGCTTGGCAGGTCAGTGGGCAGTGCTGTGGTACTCGAGTTCATGGACTGCTGAAGAGAGAGCACAAGTTAATCACACAAGTGTCACTACAGAGAATGTTCTGCAACGCCAATGTGAAATCAGAGCAATGCTTGAGCCCAGAGTCCTGAGCACAAGAACAGCCTGGAAATCCCCTTGCTCCATTCCCAATTTGCTCCTCAATTTAAAGCCATTGCTCCTCCAGGACTCTTTGCAGCCCTAAGGAGGAGACAAAATACCACCTGCCTTCAAAATCTATTGACAAAACTTGGCAAAATCAAGTCTTTATCACTGCTGTGTCACTTTAAGTTGGACAGAAGCTGCCTCTTGGGAGTCATCTGTCTGCTATTTAACATTCAATCAGGTTTATAAAGTTCAAGCTGTGAGCAGGGACAATGTAAGACCCCGTGTGACAGCAGAGTCCTGCACTCCACAGCTCCCCAAAGCCTGAGCAAAGACCAGTGTGACCCCAAGGATGCCATTCCAGCAAGGTCCATGGAGATGCACAGACCCATTTTTATCTCCTCAGTAATTTACAGTTCCAAAGGTTTAGAAACCACTTCTAGATTCAGCTGGAAATGGAGATAACACAGCAAATTACTCCTGGAACACCTGAGCAAGGATTTGGGACTTTCTTCCTCCTGCAAAAAGCTTTGCTATCCCCCAGTGACACACACTGCCAGGCCCTCAGATTTTATCTTCTCCTGAAAAATGACCCTTCTTCCTCTCAGTCAAAAATTCTGTCACACCTCTAACAAATGGGCTCATTAGGAGCAGAGGAAAAGCCTGCTGGAGTCATGGCTCTGCTCCTGCAGCACGCTGGATGAGGTGGCAAACAGGGCACACGTCAAGGGTGGCACAGCAGCATCAGATGGGGCTGAGTCACAACTGCTGCCAGCCTGTTCAGCCCTGCTCTGGGATTTGAGGAATCCAGCCCAGCATCCCAAAGATCCCCCACCTCCCTCCTGGATGCTCCTTCTTGCTTTAAGGGATTCCTGTAAGGAAAACAATGGCACTGCTGGGCACCTGCTCTAACAAACGAGAGTTTGAGCTTCCACTGGCTCTTTCTTTCCCTCATTTCTCCTATTTGGGATACTCCAGGCACTGTTTTCAGTTAGCTCCTCTTCAGCAAGACCTGCAAGCACTGGGGTGACAGATTTACTCTGCACAATAACCTGCCTCTTCCCTCAGCACCAGGCTGGAATGCACAAACAGCCAGGGCTCGTTCCCAGCTCGGACAAATCTGAGAGGGACAACATTTCATCGACCTGCGGAGCTGGAACACAAACACCTCATACAAGCATAAACAAGGGGTGCCTCAAACTGCACTTGGCCTGGCTGGAGCCTTCCAGGTGAGTTAAGACCCACATGACAAAGAAACCCAACTCCTTCCTCCCCCTTTGCTGCCAGCACAGAACAAAGCCACATTAATTCTGGAGCAGGCGCTGGAAGGGACAGCTCAGTACCTAAATTCCAGTCTCGAAGGAAAGGGGACAGGTCTGCCAAAGCACTTAACTGATTTAAATACTTGCATCCCATTGACATTCAAGTCCCTTCCCTGTAAGGAACACAGGCGTTCCCAAAGCCCTTCCCACGTGAGGTTTTCCTGTCCCTGCAGCACAGGGGAGTCAGGAGCATCCAAGCCAGCCTGCTGGCCTTCAAACAACCTTTAGCTTGGTTTTTTTTCAGTACAAGCATTGTTGGGTTTTGTTTTTAAAAACTCCCAACAGCAGCAATAATAGTTGAGCAGAATTTCAGTTGCTGCAGCCATTAAGGCATGAGCCAATTTATCAGGGTTGCTACAGCCACTACTTCCTTCTCTTCCCTTGGCACTGCTCTGCCATGGAGCAAAGAAAAAAATGGTGGAGAAGTCAGAGAGCAGCAGGAGTGAGGAAGAATATGGAAAAAGCAAAGAGTGAGCAGGTTCAGGGCTCTCAAAGGCACAGGGCTGGTATCTGGAGCAAAGTGTTTAACAGAATCATGGAATGGTTTGGGTGTAAAGCTCATCCTGTTCCACCCCTGCCATGGCAGGGACACCTCCCACTGTCCCAGGCTGCTCCAAGCCCTGTCCAGCCTGGCCTTGGACACTTCCAGGGATCCTGGGGCAGCCATAGCTTCAATCTGTGCTTACAGGGAACAGCTCCTTCCCAATATCCCATCCATCCCTGCCCTCTGGCAGTGGGAGCCATTCCCTGTGTCCTGTCCCTCCATCCCTTGTCCCCAGTCCCTCTCCAGCTCTCCTGGAGCCCCTTTAGGTGCTGCAAGGGGCTCTGAGCTCTCCCTGGATCCTTCTCTTTTCCAAGTGAACACTCCCAGCTCTCCCAGTCTGGCTCCAGAGCAGAGGGGTTCCAACCCTTGGAGCTGCTCCATGACCTCCTCTGGACTTGCTCCAGCAGCTCCAGGTCCTTCCTGTGCTGGAACCCCAGATCTGGAGGCAGCTCTGCAGCTGGGGTCTCACCTCAGTGGGACACAATTCCTGTTGCAGATTCCCTGCAACAATCCTGGGCAGCTCTTGCAGCAGGTGCTGTTATTTCTAATCCTGGCCCGTGGGGTGATAAAAGGGACAGGGAACTTTTCCCATATGTGTTTCCTCACCTGGAACAAACTGCACAGCCCTGCTCCTGCATTACAGCAATTTCCTGCTGTTAACAGAGCAAGCACCACGCTGGCAGCGGTCATGCCTTGGATCCCTCTGGAATACAGAGCAAGAAGGAGGATCCAGAGGGAGCACACAGCAGGTCAGGAGGTTTCCCCTGCAGGGAAAGCTCCTCCTGGTGCTGCCACTGCCTTTAGTTTGCTGCTCAGGAATTTGGGCAAGCCCAAAGCAGCCACTTAAAGCTCCCACAGGATCAGAGAGAAGGTGATTGCCTTTATGTGGCACCTGAAGGGCACTGGGGGAGGCAAAGAGCTGCAGCCAAGTCCATAAGGAATGAGCTGTTCTCCAAGCCCTGGCGGCCTGAGACTCAGATGCACATCTCACTTCTCATGCATCACCTACCAGTGACATTATAAAAGCAGCCTGGGCTTCAAGGACTAAAAAGACACTGAAAGAAGCTTTAAAGAACCAGGATTGGAGACTGGAAAGTTGAAAAAGATATATATTTAACTGTTTCTTTTGCCTTTACTGCAGCACTGAGTTAGGTCAGGGATTGGACTTGATATCTTAAGGGTATTTTCCAACTTAAATGTTTCTACATTCACCCACTCCCTCCTTGCTCTCTTACTCTTGTGAAGTCCTGCTGAGCTCCCAGTGTCAGGGGACAACACAGAACAAGTCTGGGACCATGGAAAAGAACAAGCCCAATCTTACACCCTCATCCATGAAGAGAAAAGTTGGAATCTGCACCATTCATCAGAGCTGAGGAACTCAAGTCTCCCAAAAACAGCTTTCAAAACAGATCTCTCCATGTGCTGGCAATCCAGGGAAGTGTAACAGAGGATGGAAGAGCCCAGCAAAATGTTTTCACCTGGATATGGACATGCTGGTCACACCAGCCTCCTCCTGACCTTGGAAAACAACAGCCATGGAGTCTGCACAGCACAGCCCTCATTCCAGGGCAGGCAGAGGGGCAGGAGGAGCAGCAGCTGCATGAGGGGACCCAGCCACTGAAATGGGAAGGAAAAAAGCACTTCCCTTCCCACAGACGTGTCTGGAAGGCCAGGGCTCTTTAGGGAAGGCAGAGGACACAGCCCCATGTGCCTGGAAGTGGCAGCTCTGCCTCCAGGCAGAGGCAGCTGGAGGGGTGGAGCTGAGCTCCGTGCAATCCCACAACATTCCCCTAATGAGGCTCTAATTCCACAGGAACAGAGAGCACAGCCACCCAGCTGCTCCCCTGCACCAGGATTTTGGCATGAGGGCTTCGAGCTGGGGCTCTGCTGGTTTCACTAAGGATGGACATGGCAACATGAGGGAACATGGATGTGGAAGAGCTGCCCAAATTTCACCCTGGCTAGTGTAGTCACACAGCACAGTTGCAGTGAGGACAAGTGTCTCCCACAAGTTAAAGCCAGAATTAAAGAGCTGATGCATCCCAGAATTCTAGTGACTTGTAAAAGGAGGAGCACTCCAAACCTGGGCTTTATCCAGCACTCAGTTGACTGAGTGTCCCAGAACTGAGAGCACCTGATTATTTTCCATCACTGTTATTTTTAACAGCTTCCAAATATTCTTGCACTCCAGGGAATTGGGATGAAAAGTTGCTTCATCTCAACCCTTCTCCAATCTGCTCCTATAAAGTTTCCAGTGAAAGGGGGAAGGAGCCTGCAGGTACAAATTCAACCCACAGTGCTGGCGTGTCCATAACTCCCATGTCAAGCCTATTCCTGATGCTCTGCCCCTTCGCCCAGGCCAGCAAGGAACAGGTGTGAGCTGCAGGGATGGGGCACCTGATGGGGTTTGCAGGCACAATTAGGGAAGCAGAGGAGAACTGCCAGACAAGTCAGAGCAATGGTCATGTAGTCTGGCTTTTCGGTGCCCGGCAGGAACCAGGACCAGATGCTTCAGAGGAAGGTGTGAAATCCTCTTAATGGACAATTATGGAATAATCTCCCTTCAAGTAAATTTTTTTTCCAGCACATAAAGGTCCAGTTTATGCCCAAAGAGTGAATGTACAGGTTCTGAGCACTGTTTATCCCACCTAACAAGAATAAGGATGTATTTAACCCTATTTTAAAGGTTATTGCTAAGCCAGCGCACTCCACACGTGCTGGCAAAGTAGCTCTGACACAGCTGCTAAATTGGCTTAAAATTTGCTGCTTTAATTTCACCAGCAGCTCCTTTGCTCTCATAGCAAGAGGTGGGTGGAAAAAAAAAAAGAGCATAGTAAAGTTCTGCTGGATGAGATGCAGGGATGAAAAGGGCAAGCGGTGCTCAGGATTTCTGAGCAGCAATGAGACAGCTCAGCCCCCTCCATGGCTGGGGATGGAGAAGGAGGCTCCTCCAGGATACACAGGAAGGCAGGGAGCTGGGAATTACAACACAGATCTCTCTTACTGTGTAGGAAGACTTGCTGGTGATCTCCAAGAGCTTCTGCTTCGCTCTGCGCTCCGACTCACGAGCCTCCTGCAGGTCCTGCTTGAGCTGATCAGCCTCCTTTGCCCTGCAAAGACCAACAGCAAACAGCAAATATCAGACTGCAGCCAGGAGGAACGAGAGAATGGAGGAGCAGGGTCACAGTGTGGAATAGGCAGAGAGATGGAGAAGGGCTGAGTTCATCCGAGCAGAAGGGCTGACACCCAGCAGGCTCTCACACAGAGAGGAGTAATCAGCTGGAAAGAAACAAGGCTGATCTTTTACTTGCTCACTGCCACATTCACCGGGGGACCTGAGCTCGCCTATCAGGAGGGTGGAAACACCAGTTTCAACAAGAAGCAGAGTCTCTGTTCAAGGCTTTGAACTCATGAACTCAGAACTCATGGCTGGAAAGGAGAACTAAACAACTGAGAGATAAAGTAGATGAGTAAGGAGAGAACAGGGAATGTAGAGCTACCATCCAGAGGAAGAGCAACCCCCAAGTGTTAAATTCTTTGGGGAATGCAGGGGAGGGCTGCAGAAAGCACCCAAAAGCAGACCTGGCTTTTGGAGAGGGAAACTAGCTGGGCCAAAGGGCCACTTGCTGTTGGACACGTGGGAAACTGATGGAGGACAGCTCAGAGGGGTAACTTGAAGGAGGTGGGAAGCAAAGCAGAAGCAGCTGCAGGGCTGTACCCTCTGACCTCCTCTCCGACTCCTCGGCCATTTTCAGCGCCAACATCTCTGCCTCCAGCACCTTCTGCTCCATCAGCCGCTTCTCCTCCTCGGTGCGGATGGCCGTGGCCTTGATGCGCTGCATCTCCTGCTCGGCCTCGGCCGCCTTCTGAGCCAGCAGCTTGGCCTCCTCCTCCGTGATCTGCGCCTTCTCTGCCAGCAAATCTGCCGTCTCCTCCGACCTCATCTGACAATTGCAGCACATGAAGCCATTAAGCACAGCCAATGTGTCCCCAAATGTGCCCAGAGCCCCTGGAGCAGGGCCCCGAGCTGCTCGCTCCGACACGCTCCATAGAATCCCTCCCTTCCATGAAAGCCTGAAGCCGCCAAGGCTGGGATGTGCCCAGGCTCTGTCCCAAATCATCCTCTCTGTGCCCCTCCCAAGCAGCCCAGCAGGATGAAATAGCTCCATCCAGCACTGGCAGCAGTTTGGGAGCAGTCTTTGGGCAGTCGTAGAGCACTTCCAAAAACGCTTCTGCAGTGGAAAGAGCGAGGAGCAGCTGCAGGGCTCGGCAAACAGCCTCCCAGGGACCTACCAGAGCCTCGTTGGCCATCGTTGCCTCCTCCTTCAGCTGCATCAGCCTCCTCTCCAGCTCATCCCTGGTCCTCTCAGCCTCTTCTCTCATTTGCTTCTCTCGTGCCAGGCACTGTCGTTCCATCTGGGAAAAAGGGATTGGGGAAAGCGAGGAGAAAAACACACATGAGGAAGGTTTTCCATGGATGAGAAAGTCACAGCTGAGGTCAGAGCACTGCTGCCTCCTCTGCTTAGTGACAAGGGGCACGTCCCTGTACTGGGATGACCTGATCAAAGAACAGAATCAAGAGGTCACTTAGGTTGGAAAAGAGCTCCAAGGTCACCGAGTCCAGCTGTTCCCCCAGCACAGCCAAGGCCACCCCTAACCCATGTCCCAAGGTGCCACATCCACATGTTTTATTAGACTTAAGTGATTCCACCACTGCCCTGGGCAGCCTGTTTGATGATCCCTTGAAAAGTGCCAGTCCTGAGACAATTCCCATCCTCTGCTCAGGCTGTCACTCACAGCATGGCTACAGCAGCTGCCTGCAGGTGACGATGTCCCCAGACAGTGCCCTCCTAGGCTGAGGCACAGGGCAGACCAGGACAAGTGGGTCTCAACATCTCAGCTTAACTCTCTGGAGTTTCTTACAGTAGGACTGGGCTTAAGGACAGTCTGAGGGCATCTCCCAAAGCACAGCACGTGGCAGGAGGCTGAAGGATAAGTACAGCTGCTCCTTTCGATCAGATATCCAATCCAGCATCCTGGAACTTTCACTTCCATTCGTGCAGAAGGAGGTCACACAGAGTGCAACCACCTCTGGCAATTCCTGGATACAACAAACCCTCTCCATCTGCAGGGAACATCAGTGCTTCTCCAGGAGGGGAAGATCCAAGCTACCACGATCTGCCAGCTCTTCCCAGAAGATGCTGGGAGGGTTATTGTGCCCAGGGACTGCCTCTTCACTAGCCAAGAGCCCAAGGGAGCCATTGGGCTAATTAACACACTGAGTTTAATCCTTCCAGCCCCACAGGGATGGGGCATTATAAATATCCATGCTGCAGCAGGACAGGAGACCTGCTGGGTTTTAATAAGGGAAGGGAAGTGAGACAAGGCACATTTCTCTGCTCCTTGGACACCAGCTGTGCTCTGAAAGCGGGACGCCCACTGTTCCAAGCGTTCTGCTTCCTTCTATTAAAGGTTCCCCTCATTAATTATCATTATGATCTGCATCCCGCTCAGGACTTCCATTAACAACAACTCCTGATCTAATAGGACTATCTGAAACCAGTTAATGATTGTGGATGATGGGAGGGAGCAGGGGGCAGGGCAGGCAGCACAGTGGCTCGCTCAGGACAGGGCAGCCAGTTCACACAGGAGCCTGACTTCTCCCATGGAGCCCAAGTGCTCTGGATTTGGGAGCTTAAGTGAAGCCCTGACCTCTTCCAGCAGCTCAAATAAGCACAAAACCACATCCTTAAGTGCCCCATCCACTTCTGAACTCCTCCAGGAATGGTGTTCACCACTTCCCTGGGCAGCCCATTCCAGTGCCTGAGGCTGTCAGTGCTTGGACACGGCCTGCTCCTTCCAAAGACCTTCTGCTCCACTAAGGACACAGCTTAGTGAACATAGTGGTGGAATGCTGATGGTTGGAGGCCTCAGAGTGCTTTTCCAACCTCAATGGTTTTTTAGTGCCAACTCCTTGCTGACCAGAGGAATCCCTGTGGGAAGCACAAAGTCCTTCTTTCCCAGTGGAGCTTGTAGTGACTTAAGTCCAGACCTCTCCTGAGACTCCATGAGCTACATAAGGGAAAACTGTCTCAGGAGGTGCCTGAAGGACGAGTCCCATCCCACCTCCAGCCCAGCTGAGCACCTCAGCACCACACAAGCACCTTGGGAGGTGCATGAAGGATAAGACACATCCCATTTCCATGCCAGCTGAGCACCTCAGCACCACACAAAGCACCTTGGAAGATGCCTGAAGAAAAGACTTGTCCCATTTCAAGGCCAGCTGAGCACCTCAGCACCACACAAAAACCAAGAAGTGCCTGAAGAACAAGTAGTATCTGCCTTCAGCCCAGCTGAGCACCTCAGCACCACACAAGAACTGAGAGAGGTCCCTGAAGGACAAGCCCTGTCCCATCTGCAGGCCAGCTGAGCACCTCCACCCCACACAAGCACCTCTGTGGCCACGCTCAAACCCAGTAAGACCCAGACCTGTGAGCACAAGGCCCTGCTGGGTGCAGCAACTGCTTTGGCTTCTGCTGCTCCTCCCTAGTGGCTTCCCTGCCAGAGGGGCCATTTATATTCTGAACACCAGTGCTCAGATTAGCTGTGTGGGTTTCAGTGAGTAGAAAAGGTCTACAAGCAGAAAACAATGATTCATACAATTCAATTTGCTGATCTGTGCTCGTGGGCTCCACGCCGCTGCCTGCGCCGCGCCGGCTGCCCGGCCTGACCCGTGGCACAGAGAGAGGCCAGCATGGAATCAGCTGGAATTAGCATTCCAGGCTGCACAGCCCGGAATGGCAGTGTGCATTCCATCACCCTGCAATTAGAAATGAGGCAAAGAGCAACAGCAGAGCACAGCTCCCCCTCACAGCTCCTGATTTATCAACTGTCCCGACACACGTCTTGTCATGCACTTGTAGACACCCAGGGCAGCTCTTCCCTCCTGTCCTCTCAGTTTTATTCCCAAATTGGGAGCTGGACTCAGGCTGCCATCAACCTGCAGAGCCAAGATGAGAGAGCTGGGAGCAGGCTACTAAAAAATGTTCAGCTGGACCTTCCCTCAAAGCTGCTTTGATGTCATTCCAGAGACCTGCCCTTCCCAAGCCCACCTGCATTTCTGATTTTGGCTCACTGGTTATGGGACATGTGGCTCACCTGCTTCCTGGCCTTCTCCTCCCTGGCCTGAGCTTTCATCTGCTGCACCTCCAGCGAGTCTGCCTTCCTCCTCCTCATGAAGAGGTCGTGGTTCCCAATGCACAGCTGAAGAATCTGTTCCAGTCAGGGGTGAAGAGCGGAGAGAAACAGCTGTACACATGATGGCAATGAGGTGGTTTGTATTCTTGACACACAAAACCACTAGAATTGCTTTGATTTGGTGCTTGTTAGTGCTTCCACCCACTGAGCTCCAACCCTGCAAGCTCTCACAGCTGTAGGAGGGGCAGGGAGCCAGGTCCCACACCAAACACCAGCTCCTGGGTATAGCAGCACTTGGCAGAGACCAATTTTCTGTGCCTCCAGCACACCATGGGTGTTGTTTTACACCCACTCTAAAAAGGCAAGAGTCCAAATAACAAAATCAAAATTTCTGCCCGGTTCCCCAGTTCTCACTACCCCCTTTCTTCAGGCTCAAGATGAACTTGCACCTTCTCCCCAGTATACGTTTAAGGCACTGAGATTAAAAAATAAATTAAAAGAAAAAAAAAAGAAAGGAAAACCACTTGGACAAATAGAAGTGTTATCAAAAACTTCCATCTCCATCTTACATCTCCAGATAACTTTGCTGAAGGGATTTGAGCCCCAGTGTGGTTCTCTCTCTGGTAAGGACCAGGGAGGTGGCAATGCTAGAGGAGGGTTAGCACAAGGTGGGCACACAGAGAAGTGAAAAAAAATTTTTGGCAATAAAAGCAGGATTCTAAATTTGGATTCTTTTCTAAAGGACTGATTTGCATGCTCTTCTTATATTTCATAAAATCACAGAATCATGGAATGGTTTGGGTTGGAAGACACCTGAACGATCATCCAGTGCCACCCGCTGCCATGGGCAGGGACACCTTCCCCCACCCCAGCTTGCTCCAAGCCCCATCCAGCCTGGCCTGGGACATTTCCAGGGATGGGGCAGCCACAACTCAGGTCACAAATGACTTCTCTGAAGATTTCAGCACTATGAACCTGATGATGCAGGGAATGAGGAAGCCCCACTTCATACAGAACATGAAGCATGGCCAACAGAAGGACTGCAAAAGTCTCTGTGTGACCTAACCATGGATCCAAACCCAGAACATCAGCTAAAGCTGGTCTCCAACATGGACAGCTCAGTCCAAGGAGAGTGTCCTCAGAGGGGGAAAAGACAGGACTCAGGTAAAGGTGCCTCCCCAAACAGGGAAAGCTATGACACAGGGCAGAATGGGAAAGATCCAGGTGGGAAGAAAGGAACTGAGCAAAGCTGGGAGTTGGATTTACTAAGTGCTTCCATTATTTAGGTCAGCTGAAAGCCAAGAGCTCCAAAAGGGAGCACAAAAACAGGGAAGAAGGAGAGGTTCTGTGGAGCAGCTTGTCTTGAGTCTCCCGCTTCCCTCCTTCAGTGAGCAGCAACTGCATCACAAGCACACAGCAGCAGCTCCCTCTCAAAGGAAAAGCCCCAAAAGCTCCTTGTCTCAGACTGTCTGCAGAACCCACTGCTGCAGGCAGTAAAAAAAGACTGTGTGTGCACTTACCAGCTTATTCACACGCAGCTTTGATGAATTGAATTTAAAAACATCAATCTTTTTGTCCAATGGCTTAATCGTAAACTGAAAAGGAAAAAATAAAGAGGGAGAGAGTTATCAGAGAGTGGTGCATTTAATAAAAACGCAGCTATAAAATTCTTCCTGAAAGCTCTGGCTCAGAGCAGGTCAGCAGGGTCAGACACACGGCTCAGAGCTGTCCCCATGGCTCTGAGCCAAGCAAGAGGACTCGCATCAAAAGCAGCCAAGGAGACAACTGTTCCTCCAGTCAGGAAAACATGGGGCCACAGGAGCTGGTGTCCTCTGCAGAGAACCCTGCAGAGCTGGGGGCTCAGCTCAGCACCTCCCCAGGCAAGGTGCTGCTCTCCTGGGAGCTGCAGGGAACACAAACCACAGCAGGAACTCAGGATGCTTCCAGAAAGAGGAAGAACCAGCTCAGCTGCCTGATAGAACCACAGAATCTTTAAGGTTGGAAAAGGCCTCCAAGATCTTAAAATTCAAATGTCAACCCGACCATGCTCACCCTCAAACCATGTCCTCAGGTGCCACATCCACAAGTGTTTTGAACACTTTCCTTGGCAGTCTGGGCCAGGGTTTGACAGCCCTTTAGTGAAGAAATTTTCCCTAATATCCAACTCAAACCTTCCTTGGCACAGCCTGAGGCTGTTTCATCTCATCCTGTCACTTGTTACTGGGAGAAGAGCTCGACTCCCAGCTGGCTGCACTCTGCTGTCAGGGAGTTAAAAGGGCAGGAGAGCTGTATCAGGACCACAGCAAGGAGCTGCAGCCCTTCCCACCACCACCTCCACTCACAAGAGCTCCTCAGAACTTTCCATGCATTTTCTTCTCCAGAATTCAGCCTTGTCCTAAGACTTCCTCACAATTCAAATTGTTATTCCCTGGCTCTAACTTGTATTTACACTCCATGTGTCAACCAACCAGCTCTACCCATGGCCTGGCTTCACCCTCTCCAAAGCTCTCCCACAGCAGCTCTCCTGACAGGCCAGTGGTGGCACAAATCCCTCAAGGGCTTTGGTAATGCAGCCCATGGATGGAGAGAAGCCTGTGCACTATCATAAAGGGTACTTGAAGAGATGGAGTGCTCTGCAAGACGGCATTTTTTAGGAGACATGCACATATTCCATCACTCCCCCACACGCTACAGAAATAACGGGCTGAGGAGCTGGAGCAGACAGAGTGTGTCCATTAGAGTGGGAGATCTGTCAATACATGGCCCTGCCTGCAAAGGGCCCTGCCCTGGCACTGCAGTTTAAGAGCCAATCTTTTAAGACTTTCACAAAAGCAGACGTGCATGAATGTCCCTGGATTCGGGCTCCAGCAGAGCCCCTAGCAGGAATGTGCTGGGAGAGGAGTTTCAGCTCCCTGTCAACAGTCAATCTTTGTTAGGAGGGATAACCCCCAGTGTGGTGTCAGCAGAGCTGCTGTTCCCAGCTATTGGCCCTGTTTGTATCAGGTCAGGCCTGCTCGTGGGCACCTGATTACAGAGATCATTGAGCTGGTGGAAGGGATCCATCTTTTCCCTGGAGAGAGCTCTGCTACAGTCCTGTGGCAAGGCCTGCTTATGGAGGAGTCAGTCCCTGCACTCTGGGGAGCTCCCACTGCACTGTCACAGGCAGGGAAGCTTTGGAAGTCACTCAGTGCTGAGCTTTTTTGCAGAGTCGTGAAGCTCTTTAAGTAGTAAAGCAAGTGGAGACAATTCCAGCACAGATTTACTGCTTATGAAACTTCACAAGACATGCAATAAAAGCAGCTGATGAGAAACCTTTAGCTGCTCCCCTGATCAATATCATGTTTAGATTAGAAAACCATTTTTAATTAACAAGTTAATTCTCTTCCTTACCATGAAGGCAGCTGGTTTCTTTGAGCAGCTCTCTCAGACTCACAATAGAGCCACTCACTTCCCCCTCCTCAGCCACTTGCACTTCTGTTCTCAACAGAAGTTCTGTTTGGGGGCCAACAATCCCAAAGCCCCATATTTAGACTCTGGATTTAATAAATAACTACCCAACCATGGGTTTAAATTGCTAAAAAGATTCCAGCTGCTATGCCAAGCCCAGCAGCCTGAAACCCAAGATGATGTAATGAGATGGCAAGAGCTCTTCTCCCCAGGAATACATCACCCTGTATTCCATAATACAGGATATAGCCACAGTAATAAATACCATAATATATGCAGTAAAGAAGAGATTTTAACTTCTGAACTCTGGTATTTGGGCTAAGCACATCAACAGCAATTTTGGGTTTTTGAAAAGATTATTACATAGAAGGTTTGAAACCAAAGAGAACCAGCTCCCCAGTGACCCCTTGCACGCCCACTCCTGCACAGTTTCAGGAAGGCTTGGATTAAAGTTTCAACTGGAGGAGTTGAGCTGCCCTTAGCTAAGCTGGTGAGAGCAAGCACAGCAGACAGAGAAGCCAAGAGAAATCATTTTAAATCCCAGTTGTGTTTTCACTGCTCTCAGGGAGGAGGTAAGACACATCCATACCTCTTTATCACTGTAGGAGATATTCCGGATCTCGTTCCACGGGAAGGAGATTTTAGGAGTCAACCTGTTGTCTGGGTCATAAATGTGAAGACCCAAGGCATCAACTCCAAGGAGCAGCTCTGTACCCTTTTTATTCTGCAGGAGGAAAGGAAAGAGCAGAAATCACTAGGAGGGTCAGACATGAACCACTGCTCCCAAGCACAGACCCAGCACTGGGGACCCCTCAGCACAGGTGGTGTCCCCAAATGCCACCTCCCAGCTCTCCTGGCTCTCCAGGACATGCTGCTTACCCCGGCAGGACAACAGGCCCCCCAATCCACCCAACTCACCCTGATGGCGAAGTAGTTCACGCCGTACATCTCCAGGTCCTGGGCTATCTTCAGATACTCCATTTCAGCTTCATCTCTGTCAGGCAGAACAGTGTTTGGGAGGATCAGAGAGGGACATGGCTGCTCGTGCTGATCCTAAGCACTCACCAGGCTTTAAAGCCTGGACTGTCTCTATCACACAGGTCAATCCTGTCTTTGCTGGCAGGATCAATAAAGTCCAAGAGCAAATCCCACTCTGCAGTTGCCAGCATCTGAGTGGCTGCTGAGATGCAGCACTCCAGGCTCGGCTTTGTTCTCCTCTCAATCCTTTCAGCAAAAATAGGAAATCCCTGGTTGGAATGCCACTGTTTCAGATCCATGGTTTATCCCCCAAAAGGAGTGTTTTGCCACTTGAGGCAGCCATATAGTTTGAATCCCTATTTCTTCTCCCAGGCCCCTGATGCAGGTGAGTCCTTACTTTGTATCATTCCTCAATTCTCAAAAACAGCAGGGGACAGCAGGGCACAAGAAGAGCCATCAACAAAAGCTCTGAGCTCTTCCTGAGGCTGCTGCAGAGATGTTCTGGGATTAGCCTGGTGACTGTCCAGGGCAGGGGACTGGCCCTGACCCAGCCCAGCAGCACAGGCTCACCTGGCTCTGCCCCGGTGCTCTGCGTACCAGGCTGTTATCCTCTCCTCCCACATCTCTGGAGTCATCTGGTACAGGTTGATTACCTGGGATAGGCGGGAGACAGAGACCAGGTCACAAGGCTGCTCCTGCCTCAGCAAGAGAGCCAGAAGCACCAAGACAGATCCCAGCAATTCCCCAGCTGTGCTCCTTACCCGCTTGGGAAGCAATTCCTCCTGTGCCAGGAAGCCTCTCTTGTGGACATTGGGATCGTAGTCACCGTACTAGGGAGAAGCACAGACACAGTAGCCATCCCCCATTAACAAGAGCAAGTCAAACTCTTCACCCCCTCACACACCCAGCCCTGAGGGACAGTAAGCATGGCCTGCTCACCCCTTCACCTCAGGCACAGAGCCTGCTGCCTTCTAAGGTGAATAACCTGGGTTTCTTTGTCATTTCATTGCTAAGAGACACCAAGAGCTTCCTTCTACTTGTGCAGCACAGCTGGGAGCAGAACAAAACTTCCCACAACTTCCCACCATCACAGAATCATTAAGGTTGGAAAAGGTCTCCAAGATCAAGTCCAGCCTGTGACTCAACACCCCTAAGGTCCTCAAGAGCCACGTCTACTCAGGTTTTGAATACTTCCAGGGAATGATGACTCCACCACTTCCCACAACTTCAGTCAATGACCATCACCAGCTGATGATCTCCATGAGTCCAGCTGGACTAGATGACAGTTGTCTATTCTATTCTCATGCCCTAATTAAAATTTCCCCCAATGTAAGACAAGACTGTATAGCTGAGAAGCCCCCTTGCTTCTCAGAAGCCCTAGTGGAACAAGGAAATAAGACATGGAGAAAGACCTGTCCCCAAAAATTAATGGATAGCAGTGATCCAGGTTAGGCAGATGGCAGTTCCTCTATTGCTGCTCATCACCCTAAAGAATAAGTATCAAAAAAAATGAGAGGAGTTTGACAGATTCCTCTCAGGCAGGTGGTGGCTCTTCTGTCAGAGGGTCTGTTGCTCAACTGGGTCATGGAATCCAATTCAGATTTGTTAAGCACATCCACTAATTACTGGTATTTGTTTAGATTTACATCTCTTTGAGCAGCATATAAAGTGACTGAGAAAGAAAACTGCTTATTAACAGATTGAAGAGCTGCGTGTCCCTGCGGTGCATGTGAAAATGAATCTACCTCCTGCATGGCCTCAGAGGGCAGGAAAATGCTGAAAACGGCTCCTCCAACAACCCAGCAAGCTCAGGGGGGAGGAACAAAGCGTGTGAGGCACGTACAAGGAGTGCTGGGACTTCCACTCACCTGGCAGCCAGGACTTCTGCAGTGACAGAGGTGACAGTCCCCAACTGCACGAGACACACTTGCTCAAATCACTCATTTTGCAAAGGAGGCAGCCCTTCCCTCCCTGCTTTTCTGAGCAATCTTAGCTCAGGAAGTGCAAAATGGTGACAATTTCTAAACACAAGAGGCACCTGGTGGTCATGCAACAAGTCAGGAGGCTTTTGCCCTCAGCCTCCTTTGCGTGCCAGGACTGTCACACCGTGCACCAAAACCAGAGCTCAGCATCAAAAGTCTACACACATCCCACCTCTGCGCTTGGGAGACAGCACGTGGGGATTAAAGACACAAATATTGATTTGGAGCCAATGCAGATGCAAAGGGAGCATGTAACAACAACCAACACTGACTCAGACTGCAATTAATAGAACAAAACCAGCCCGGACTCCATCCAAGAGCGGCGGCAACTCTCTGTCTTCCAAGGTCTTGGAGCTCCTCAGGATGCAGCACTTTGCAGGTACACAGCTCCTGAGCCACGCTCAAAAGGAAGCAGCACTAAAAATGTGGCGCTGGTGAAGGAAGCAACTCCAGTAACTTTGGACAGGCAGCAAGTAAATCATTTTTAGGTGATGAAAATAATAGCAAATAGGATTAGCATGATTATTTTCTGTTGACATCTTCTGTGGAGGTCTGAGACTAAGTATGGATTATGTGACTTTTCATGTGCTAAAAAATACTGTCATGTCCCAGAGGAATATTTGTACTGAGAGGGGAGACTGGATGAGAACATTAATTATTCACAAGCCAAAAACCAACAAATGGCTTAAGTATTGCAGAATCTGTTGGCTCAGATGATTTTGCAAACATACTTTCTAAAGGCTTTTCAATTAAATCATTACTTTCAAACTGTCATGGAATTTCAGCTCTCGTTAATTGAACTGTATGATTAATATTCATGATTGGACATGGAATTGCCTTTACCACATTCATACGCCTGGCTTAGATTGTTGGATAAACACAGGCACACTCAGCTACAAATTAACACCAAGTATTGCTTGTTTGGGGGGAAAACAATAATAATTAAAGAGCTGTTTGCTGTGCTGCAAGATCTGAAGTGCTGAGAGAGCTGCAGCATGACAGTGACCTGCATTTAAGGGGCAAAAAATAGAAAAACCTCCTGGATGTTCCCATTTTTTTTTCAGTGGATCCCACGTCTTTCCCAGCTATTTAAAACCTGAACCACCTCCAACCTCTGAAAGCCATGTGGGTGGTTTGAACAGGGCTGGAGGGGAAAGCACATAGTAATTCCCCAAATGAACACAATGAGAGAGAAATAAATAAGCTGTTATTTTTATGGCCCCCCTGTTTGCTTTGCTGTCTCAGGTTGGTGTATGGACCAGCAGCACCTGGCTGTCAGTAAGTGGCTGCTGGATGCACACACACTGCTGTGTCAGGCTATTATGCCCCTAATCATGCAAATCAGCACGTTATTAGTGAAATTACTGCGCTCTCTGCTTGCTTTCTTGTCCAGGAAGGACATCATTATCCTATTTAACTGCAAGGAGATGACCTGCACCATCTTTCTTCCCACTTCCCTTATCAAAGATGTGCTTTCAGCTTTCACCTGTGCTGGGAGTGAAAGCAGAAGGGGAATCCCAAGCTGGAGGGGCAGCAAGGAAAGGAATGTCTGAAGAAAAGCCCTTCAGTGAAAAGTCATCCCTGCTCCACCTGCTCCTGATCTCAGCGCTGCTCTGACTCCATGTGACCTCCTCCCAACCCCCCAGGATGTTCAAGGTGCCAAGGGGACAAAGGGGACAAAGGGGACGGCACAGCCAACCTGCAAGTCACAGCCTGTTCCTGAGCACGTCAGCAGGAGCTGTCCTGGCCACGAGGTAACAGAGCTCAATATTTACTCAACATTTATTCATTTTGGCAGCCAGAAAAGTCATTCCCTGCTATCCTCAGCTCAGGTCAATGGAAAGAAAGCCAAGGAAGTGTTTACTCATGCACTCTAATAAGAGTGATGAATGTTTCACACAAACAGAAACATTTCTAAAAGCAACTTTTCTCTGCCCAGCTGATGAGTCTCTTGAACAAAACATGGTTTCATCAATACTCTGATTATGAGGAGAAAACACCAATTTCTTGTAAATTCAAACACCATCAAAGAACATGGCACCCAGGGCTCTACTCAGAGTGTAGATTGTGAGGAAAATTACATGGCCTTAGGGAAAAAAACAACCTGGATCAGGCCCCCTCTTCTGGCAACAGGGCCAAACCCCCTCTCCTGCACTGCCAGCAAAGACAGTCCCACAGAGCTGCTCCTCCTGACCCTCTCCTCAAGGACAGCTGGACTTGCCAGAGCCAGGGCACTGCCACCTGCCTGCAGTCCTGTGAGCCAAACCCTCCCAAAATCCCACCCAGAATCAGAACCAGCAGGAGCTGCAGAGACAACGTGGCTGGGCTGTGCTCAGACTGCAGTGGCTCCTCTCCCTCCTAAAACAGGATCTTTGCACACACAAACTGGAGCTGAGCTCCAGGAGCTGGAATTGAGCATCAGCACATGTTGTGCATACACAGGCAGGAATTACATCCCTGACTGCAAGAATGTTCCTGCCACTGAACCCTGGGCTGCTCCCTCCATCCCAGGAGTCTCTGCCCTGGGCAAGCTGTCCAAGGCTGCACACCCCAAACTAGACAACAGTGTCCTCTGGAATAAATCCCCAGCAAAACACACCCACTGTGGGCCCAGAGCAGAATGCAGCAGAGGAACACAAGGGGAACTCAATGAACACTCAGTCTGGTGAGGCCAAACACCCCAGATCAAACCCAAGATCAAGGGAAAAGCCAAAAAGCCCTTTCACAGTGCAATAAAATGGATGTGGCAGCTCTAGCACTGAAAAAAAAAAAGTCATTATCAAGACAAGGATTCTGGGGGAGCAGTGGAGCTGGGAGTCCCATGGCTGGCTTGCCTCTGGCTACACTGGCAAAAGCAGGAAGGAGATCCAAAAAAACTCAGGCTCAGGGAATTCACCTGCTCCAGAAATACCCTAGCAGGCTCTGCACTCATGAGCTGAGCATTTGCTAAAGAGTCCTGGAAAGAGAAAGCAAAAACCCATCCAATGCCTGGAGGTAGCCAGGAGGCAGCCATGTGGAGAAGGCAGCAGTGCTGGGACAGTCCCCTCACTTGCCAAGCTCTCACAGCTTTCCCTGCCTCCCCTTTCCCCAGGAAGTGGCTCCATCACAAAGCACCTGGATCAACAGTACCCCGGCAGGTCCTTGGAGCATCCTCTGGTGCCTACCTTGGCTTGGACAGCATAAGAGGCCAGCAGGACAGAGGCTTCAGGAGGACAGAAGATCTTCTCATCCAAAATCTGCTTCTTCACCTGCACACAGAGCAGCAAAGGACAGATAACACACGTTTACTGGAGCATAGCAGAGCATGACTGTCACAGCAGATGGCTGCAGTTTGTTTTAACTTGAGCTGTCAACAACCAGAGTTAACAATTTTCTTAACACTAATCACAGTCCAGGTCCAGGAAGTCTCTGGCAGCTCGGAATGGCTCAGGCTTTCACAGACCACCTTTCTCAGACAGGTTGGTGAGAAGAGCTAAATTTATATGTGGAAAATGACAGCACCTCAATCCTGTTGCTAAAGGCAAGGGAGGGGAAAACCTTGCATGTAAACACAGCAATAAAACCTCTTAAGGCACGAGCTATGGACTGATAAGACATCCAGCCACGCTGCTAAATAAAAGAGCAGCTTGCAGCCGAGTCTCTGAGCACTGCAAGCTTTGCTCTGGGACATTCAGGCCTCATTGTGAGTCAGTGCTTACCTGTGCTGGAGGCCAATTCCTTGGATCCCAGCAGGGAGAGAGGTGTGGGTCACCTCTGTGGCAGAGCTTTTAGCAGCAGGCAGAGCTCGTGGCGCTCCCGGGAGAGCCAACGTGCAGCTCCCTGAAGGCACAGCTTTACCTCCCTGCTTTCTGTGCATTAAAAAATTAAACCTGTCATGTTCAATAGTTTTTGGGTTGGCACACTTAATTTTCCTGATTAAAGATAGGAGAAAAAAAAATTTAAAAGCCTACGATTTCCTGGGAGGCTTAAATGGATTGTCAGAGATGCAGGAACATCAATTTGAATTTATAACGTGCTTTGAGTCCTCAAAGTTGGGTACAACATAATCACAGCAGATATTCTGCTGCATCAAGATAAAAAACAGGAGAGTTTACAAGCTTGCTCCTGTTTCCCAAATGCATTCAGGAGCCCAGGCTCCTCAGCACAGAAATCCCAGCAGCAAAGTCATGGTCTGCATTTAGAAAATGCAGCTTGAATGGCTTTTCCTCTCTGATTTACCTTCTAAAAGATGCCAACAACATTTTCCCTCACCGTGGATAAAGCTCCTGGCAAATGAGGCATTCACAAATAACCCTACAGAGACACCAGTGCACGAGACAGAGCCTGGAAATTAACAGGAATACTTTGCATTTAGAAGACTTTGGCTCTGGAGAAAGAAGATGGACTTTGGAGGAGTGAGGAGCCTCAAGAGGCTTGTGAGCTGACTTGGAAAGGGCAGGACACCCTGCAGCCTACAGAGGTATTCCCAAATCCAGGCTGTCCTGACTGTGGTGTAAGTAATGTAAGAATGAGTGACTTTTAAAATTTTTGGTAATTTACCTTCAAATGAACAGCCAGAGAGCAGCTGAAACATCCCAGTGAGTAGCCAGGGTCTCACCAGGAGGGCTCTATTCCCTGTAACCATGCTTGACACAACTCTTCTGAGGAAAAATGTTTCAGAAAATGGATTTTGTGGCAGAAAATTGATCATGTCTTGGAAGGAGAGCTCCTGTGATAGCAGCTCCTTGTTACTCACCATGCAACATCAGCAGCTGAACTGATTTCTCAGGACACAAAGTTTTGTAGAGTAATTTAAATTAGAAAACCCAACCAAAATGTATTCACCACAGGTTCCAAATGCTTAACTGAGGGCAGGAGTTCCTGGGGCAGGTGAGACTGAGGTTTCCCCTTCTCCTTTGTTTTTCCATCAGAGAGCTGAGCTGCTAGGATGTTTGCTCCAGCCACCTGAAGGCAGTTTGGTGAAGAGGGGAACTCTGCTGTACAGGCTGGGAGCAGGCTGGCTGCTCTCTGCTCTCCAGGATGAATCTCCCCTGCTCCACACAACGATGCCATCACGTCCAGAGGCAGCTGCCACTCCTCAGCACAGCTCATCCCACACCCTGCAGAGGGACATGAGCCCTTGGCTGACAGATCCATGTCCCTGAGCCACCACCCATGGATATTATGGATGACCTCATCATTCTGCACTGCCAGTTCAGAGGTCTGCCAGTCTGGGCAGACTGCTTCCTCCACAAAACCCATCCTTCACCTGTTTTAGGAAGTTTTTGTTGCTGAAGACAAGTCCCTTTGGAGAGGTGTGAACATGAGAGTGTGGAGCACACTCTGCTGACCAGCTCCCTGACCCTGACTCCCTCTCTCTCAGGTTGGATAGCAGTGTCTTGACTCCTACCTGCAGGAAGAACAAGTGCTGGGTGATTTCCTGGACCAATTCCTCCTCTGCATTCTCAGGATAAAATTTGGCCAGGAAGTGAAAGGTTTTGGGCTCCTCTGTGGGGACATCATGATCCAGGACCTGTGGGATACAAAAGCCATTTGGTTTTCTCAAGACAAGACCCAGCTCCCTTCTGTTCAGATCAGCACATCTTCTGTCAGACACTTTTAGACATCTAGAACAGACCTAAATAGTTCAGACAGCGTAGTTAAAAAAAGAAAACAAACATTTCTGACACTCCTAATGATGCAAGGGAACAAAAAAAGGCAGAAACAAACAGCATGAGAAATGAGACAGTGAAGGTTGATTCTGATCCGACACACGCTCCTTGCCTCTCCTGATACTTGAGCAGTGATGTTGGATCCTGCTGCGCCACCACCAGACTTTCTCCTTGTTTCCCTGCACTGAATTTATTTCAGTGGTGTTTCTTACCACCTTGCTCTGGTACTGCCCAGTTAAATGTTGGTTTAAAACCTCAGCCTGAGAGGTGACACCTCCCTCAATGTCCATGACCATCTGGTTGTAGTGTGACATCCTTCAGATGTGAACAGAGCCATGTCTGACACCTCCAAACCCATCCCTCACAGATTTGGGAAGCATTTCCTCCCCTATTCTCATCTCCTTTTCACTCTGGTTTTTCTCCTCCCAAGCTCTCCGTATTTCTCAAGAATAAAACAAGAGGCAACTCTACTTTTCTGCTGATAGGTTTGTGCCCAGGGGCACAGAAGAGAGAGTTTTAGGTTTCATTTGCTTTGCAGACACCCTAAAGTGCAGCACCCCAGCATGGCTGTGTCCCAAAAGGTCTCCAGGAGATTCAGTGTGTACAGATGATGGGATGGGGCATCTCTGCCAGCTTTTACCAGTCTGACACCCCCAGATGCCATGGAGATGGGATTTAAGTTCATCTATCCCAGTTCACCCATCACACAACATCAGGCTTTCAAAGGAAGAAGAAAGACCATTCTCCTTTGTCATCCCACACAACCTCTCAAGAGAAATATCCCTGTTCATGGCAAGGGCTTGGAACAACGTGAGCTTCAGGGTCCCTTGCAACTCAAACCATTCTGGGATTTAGTGAACTTTGGTTCCAACCTTCTTGTCCATTTTGAGCCATGCCACGGTGTCCTTGATGGTGTACTGCAGGCCGAAGAACCAGGTTTCCCGCAGTCCCAGTGTCCTGCACACCAGATCAAACAGGTCCTTCCCCTTCCACTTCACCTGCCAGAGAGCAAACAGGAAGCAGGGTTATAAAAATGGATTTCAGAACTTCTCTCTGTTCAACCATATGCGCTGTTTTCACCTCCCAAGGTCAGCTTTAACCCTGTGAATGCATCTGGTACAGACATGAAAACACCCAAATGAGGCACACGTTATCTCCTCACATCTGATCCCATCTGCAGATCACCAGCTCCTCCCTCAGTAGGAAACTGAGATGTGATTTCCCCCCTTTTCCAAAAAAAGGCACTGTAAAGCCCCTGATTCTTGCCCTGGGAAGCTAAGGGCTCATTGAAGCTCTTGTTGAGCTCACGTTTAGGCTCCTGATGTGTTCAGGTTCCTGCCTGCTGCCAGCAGGGAATAAAAATCCCTTTGAGCTGCCCCTTGGTGGCTTTAATGCATCTCCCTACAGGCTCAGGAAGCTCTGCTCAAACACCACGTCCCAGATAGAGGAGCCACAAAATCAGCAGTGACACAACCCCTGCACGGAGCGTGTGCATCCAGAGCCATCGACCCTGCATGGAGAGAAGGGAAAAAAGAGCTCCAAAATCCCCATCATTACCACTGACATCAGCAGTTCTCTGGGAGCACATTTTGATAGAGGCAAAAACTGCATTTTCTGCTGAAAATGCTGGCAAAAGCAGCCAAGGAGCAGAGAAAAATGCTTGCTCGAGGACTGTGTCCTTCGAGCAATCCTGCAGCTGCATCCACAATGCTACTGAAGTTCGCTCATAAAACCAGGAGGTATTGGGAGGCAGAGAGGTGAAGAGGGACATAAACCACGTGAATCTAATACGCCAAAGCCACTCTGGTCCTCCACCTGCACGCTGAAAACAATTGCTGGACCGAGACACATGGCCATTACTGCACAGATACCGCGCACCGTCCTGTCACTGCAAGTCAATCCCGGTGCCACCCGGACACAGGGAGATGAGCGCCGGAGCCGCTCCGCTCTCCGCTGTCCCCCAGTGCCGCCTTGTGGGCACAGCCCGGCTCAGCCAAGCCGTGCCTTTCAGCGATGCCTCCGTCGCCGCTCTCCCCCTTGGCAGAGAGCACAGACACACCCGCTCACAGTCCCGGAATAGGACAAAGCCGACACCACCCTCCCCAAAAACACCACCCCCGGAGCGCTCGCCGCGATTCGCATCGGGCGCTGTCAACACCTCGGGGTCAAAACGCCAGGAGCAGCAAGTTTGGCGGTGCTGTGATTATAACCCCCCTAATTTCACACATTTCGCGATCCTCCAGCCCCCGGGATGGGCTCCAGCTCGGCACAGGGTGGCTCAGACTGCAGAAGATCTTTTCCTGACTATGATTTTAAGTGGGAGGTTAATTCAAGGGCTCAGACAAAACAGAGTGAGGCCCATTAAAAGAGCTATTTGGTAGCGTTTTTGCAGGCACATAAAAGCAGGCTGCCAGCAAAAGGCCATTTCTTCACTAAACTGCTTTGTATAAAGCATTATGGGCTGTTTTTCCTTGCCTAAAACCAAAGAGGAGGTCTTGGGGTTCAGTCTCGGCACAGCAGTGCCTGCACCAAACCCTCCCAGGACAGGCAGTACCGGGACATTGCTCCACATCCATGGGATCAGTGCCTTAAACCTGGAATTTCCGCCGGCTGGGACTCCTCAGGTACCCAAATCATGCTCAAGGAGTGACAGGACCCAAAGGTTTCCTCTCAAAACACAAACCACCAGTTTGTTTTGAAGAGCAGCACTGAGGATTAAAGCAGATTTGTGCAGTTTTCACCCCTGCATTTTTAACTTGGTGATGGGAATTTGGAACGGTTTGGGTGGGAAGAAACCTTAAAGACCATCTCACTCCACCCCATTCCATGAGCAGGGACACCTTCCTCTACTCCAGGCTGCTCCAAGCCCTGTCCAGCCTGGCCTTGGACACTGCCAGGCATCCAGGGGCAGCCACAGCTGCTCAGAGCACCCTGTGCCAGGGCCTCACAGCTGGGTTTCCTCCTGACACCTAAGCTAAATCCCTCCTCTCTTAGTTTAAAACCATTCTTCCTTCCCATACCATTAAAAACCTGCCTGCATTAAAAACTCTCTCTCTCCTTTTTTTACAAGCCCCCCTTTAAGGGACTGTATTTTAATTGAGGCTTCTGCTGCTGCATTTTACACCAGCACTTTGTCACCAGCGTTTCTGTGGTGGCAGGAATAGACATTTAACATTCCTGCACAGCGCTCAAGACTCCAGCCATAACAGAACACAGATCCTCCCCAACTGCGCTGAATTACCTTCATTAAATTTATCAATGATCAGCAGCCACCTTTATTCCAACAGACTTGATTTCCCTCCACACCTCGGTACTTAAAGTAACGATCTGCATTCAAGTGGCATCTTTTGACAGCTGAACTCCAACCACTTTACAGACATGCAGGACCTCAGCCCTCCTCACCGTACTTTACACTTCACTTGTATCATTAACTGCCACCTTCTGTGGCTGTAAACTGCTAAAATAAAATCCCTTCCAGGGCATGAGGGGATGGACAGAGCTGCTGTCCAGAGCCTGGAGGACAGCCAGGACAGGCTGGCCGTTCCCATCCACCCTGAGTCCGTCACGCCATTCCCTGCACGGCACTCAAGTGACACCTGAAGCACAAAGATGATTTTAAAAGCCATTCTGAGCTCCTGAAAACAACACTAAGAAGCTCAGAGCAGAAAAATATGTTCTGAGCCGTAAGTTGGGGTGGCTGGCATGATGCTGTAACAAAGCTCCATCTCCCAGCAAAAAGCTACATCATGAGAACCTCAATGTGACCGTCAGGACGGAGCGGGATGCGTCACTCCAGCACCCCCCTGTGCTGCAGGCATCACCTCTGACATTTGCAGCTCCTTTCCCATTAGCAGGAGCACGGGTGGCTGCAGGAATTCAGGAGTCGTGGAAGGGACACGGGAATGAGGTGATTTTTAAACAGGCTGTTACTCCACCGAGCTGCTTGTTGTTCTTTACTAAGTACAGAGCGGTTACAATCTATCAGCAAAGCACTTTAAATTAACGGCACTAAACACTTAAAACGCTGCAGCCAGTGGCTACAACAGAGTATTTCCAGTCCAGATTATTGGCATCGTCTTTTTCTCTGGCTGAGACGGCACATTTGGCATCTATTAACAGGGTTTGCATTATTTATTAACCTGCACCGGGAGTCATTTCCAACTCGCAGTCAACTGCACGATTTATTTCGGAGCATAACCTCTCTGTCAGGTTTCACAACTGCTCCTCAGCTCCCGACTCGATAAAGCAGCTCCAAAAATGAGCAGAAGGCTTGTCTGGTCCCCTCATCAGGAGATGACAAGGAGATGGGGCAAGCCAGGGAATGGAGCTGTCAGGAGGTTCAGGTGGAGCTCAGGGAAAGGTTCTTCCCTCCCCCAGAGGGTGCCCCAGGGAATGGGCACGGCCCCGAGGCTGCCAGAGCTGCAGGAGCTGCCAGGGATGGACAGGGGGGGATTGTTGGGGTGTCTGTGCAGGGACAGGGGCTGCATCCAACTCAGGACATTCCACGATTCTAAAAAATGGGCAGCAAGGGACAAGGGGATACACCCATTCTGCATGGGGAGGGTTGAGTGAGATTCCCAAAACATCGTCAGGCTGATGCTTCTCTTCCAACAGTGTCAAATGTGGTAAAGGGGAGGCAAGAGAGATTGGTTTAATTTAATATTTTGGTTCCTCACACCATGGGACAACAGGCAGCTGCCCAGACTGCAGGGGACAGAACCTGGCTCTGCTCAGAGGATACAGAAGAAGATCTCACCTTCTCCTCATCATCACAAACACAAACCTCTGAAGCTTCAGCTCTTCCTGGATTAGGATGGGTAACAAGGGCAGAATTCAAGTTACCAGAGGACACCAAGGCTCAGCTGCTTCCCCAGGAAACCCTGGAGGGGTCCCTGCACATCCCAACCACGAGGTTAATGCATGACCTTGCAGAAATGATTCACATTTACAGAGTATTTTACTGCACCAATTTATCCGTAAATAACACAGAAAATGGCTTTTTGCTTTGCAGATAATTTTATTAGGTGCTAGATCTGTGCTAGGGATGCAAAGACAGGCAAGAGCCCTAGCTGTGACACGTCAGCCAAAGGACTGCCAGGAAAAAGGGACCAAGCACCAGGAGAAAGTGCTCCAAGTGAAGTTATTCCTGTTTAGAATCAAATTTTAATGAGAGAACACAACACCACTGAAAGGGATGGAGAGGGCAGAAGGGAGAGAGCTGGACCTGAGCAGAGCATCCTTCCACTAACCACCTGGGAATGAGAAATTGGATGTAGCCTGTAGCTATTGCACACCCCCCATCCCACAGGAGATGCCCAAACCACCCAGCCACAACAGTTTACAACTGAAATGGAGATGATTTTCAGACTGCAGACCACACTTACTTCTCCTTCTGGATTTGAATGATAACCACAGTGCCACAGACAACAATTTATTTAGATTTAAAGCCCATTTGGAGCAAACAGGGAATCAAAACTGTAATATTTGTCAATTTTGTTTAAAATAACGTGATGTCAAATATTTTCAATTGCCACTTACTGAGTCACAAGGCAGGGCTGTAAAAGTTATTTTTATTTACTAATGCTACATGACAACTCGATAATGAGCTTTTAATTAAAACCTATTTCTGTTAACCACCGAGGAGGCCAAAGAGGCGCCCAGGCGTGAGGATGCAGATGGTGCAGCCAAGCACGTTCCGTGGTGTCTGCCCGAGACAGGAGCGCTCACAACAGCGGCTGTGACCAGACAGAGCTCGGGGACAGGCAGGGGACAACAACTGGTGACAATCTGCCCTCTGTCCTGCGCAGGTGAGACCCTGCAGAGCTGCCTCCAGCCCTGGGGCCCAGCACAGGAAGGACCTGGAGCTGATGGAGAGAGTCCAGAGGAGGCCATGGAGCTGCTCCCAGGGCTGGAGTCTCTGCTCTGGAGCCAGGCTGGGAGAGCTGGGGGTGCTCATCGGGAGAGGAGAAGGATCCAGGGAGAGCTCAGAGCCCCTTCCAGGGCCTAAAGGGGCTCCAGGAGAGCTGGAGAGGGACTGGGGACAAGGGATGGAGGGACAGGACACAGGGAATGGCTTCCACTGCCAGAGGGCAGGGATGGATGGGATATTGGGAAGGAATTGTTCCCTGTAGGCACAGATTGAAGCTGTGGCTGCCTCTGGATCCCTCGAAGTGTCCAAGGCCAGGCTGGATGGGGCTTGGAGCAATCTGGGACAGTGGAAGGTGTCCCTGCCCATGGTAGAAGATGGAACTGGATGAGCTTTAAGGTCTCTTCCAATCCAAACCATTCCAGGATTCCATGGCCCAAAGCTTCACCTCACCCTGTAAATTGGGCTCACACAGAAGAGTTACAGGGTAAAGCAGCAGCTCAGTGCAGAGCAAGAAGCTCCAAGAGGATGAAAAGAGGATCCCTGCAGGGAGTTCTGCTGAGGATTCACAGAACTGAAACACTGGCCAGAGCCGTCTCTGCTGCATTCACATATCTGCAGCACAACACTGCTCCCTGCCCCAGGCAGGGACAGCCCTGGGCAGGGACAGCCCCGGGCAGGGGGCAGGGACAGCCCCGGGCCTCCCCTCCTGCAGGAGCTGATTGCTGATGGGCACAGGGATTTCAGCCTGGCCTGAGCTGCTCTGCTGAGCCCTGAACACACACACAGCTCAGCCAGGCTGCAGAGGGCAGCCAGCAGCTCACCTCGGGGTGATGCCAGGTTAAATGTCTCCATTCCCATTTCCAGGGCTCTGTGATTCCCTGGTAGTGGTTTGCTTTTTCCTTCTGCCTTCACTCAGAGTCAGGATTGAAAGCTGGAGAGAGAGATGTCTTGTTGGGACTTGGTTGTTCATTAAATCTTAGCTAAAGTACAGAGAGTTCTTCAGGACTTCTAGCTATCAAGCCAGAAGTGAGAAAATGGGGGTGAATCTAGCCAGTTACAAGGTCTTTTAATGCCTAACCATCCAATTAAAAGCTAGCATCTATATTATTTATACTTTTGACCCAATAACCAAACACCTGTACCTGCAGTGCAGCACTGACTGACCAATCCAAAAACCACTGCCTGAAACCATGAGGAAGGAACAAGAAGGAGGAAAGACACAACACCCAAGAACGTCCATCATGTCCCATACCTACTACTGCATTCTAAACCCCAAATTCGAAACTCTTCACCATGTGAAATTACACATCTATTCTAAATACACATCAGTGATTCTAACCCCATCACTCAAATCTGGAAGCTTCTCCAAGGCCTCAAGTCAGCATGAGAAAGCACAGAAAGTTTAAAACTCCCAGGCCTCAGGCTTCCAACAATTCTCTACCAGTGCTGCCTCTCAGCTTCAAGAAGATTAATCCCAGGCCTGCTTCCCTATTCAAGTACCTTTAATTTCAAAAACCACCTACTTGAAAGACATTTCCTGTACAAAGAAGAAAAAAAAACATATTAAAGAGCAGGAAAACTGGAGTCTACGTACCAAAAGAGAAAGATGTGCTGTCCCAAATGCCCTCCCTCCTTCCCCTCTGCATCAACACATCTCTGGATTAATTAACAGAGTCTGGGGATTGGCAGCAGTTTTGAACAGTCTTTGGGGAGAAGTAACAGGAGTTTCCAGCTGGCTTGGAAGAGGCTGTGATGGGAGCAGGGGATCCAGGGAACTTTTCAGATGCAGGGTGAGGCACCCAAGCCAAAGAGGATCCATGCCCATCAGTCACAAGCACAGCTATGGGGAATGAACTGCACCAAGCAAGACACCTCTAAGATACCCACTCCCAAGTGTCACTGAATCAGAAATTCTGAGGTTTTGGGGCATAAACCCCTCCAAGACATGAAAGAGGAAACAGCCCTTACCTGCTGTGTCTGAGATTCAAAGAGAGCAGCACATGCTCCTGAGTGCTGGCACAAGATCAAGACACATGGAGGAACCAAACATCAACTTGACAGCTGCTATCCCAACAATTTATTGGGGATCATGTTGTAGCTGAGGGGGATTCTTTCTCTCAGCTTTTTTAAACAGCTGCTGCTGCACACACACTGAGCTTTTCCTGTTAAGCTTGTGTCCACTCACAGAAGCTTTGCAGCATCAAGAGGTCACTGTCCCTACCAGCACCCTGCTGCCTGAAATTGGGAATGTATGGATCTTTATAAACCCCATTCCAAGTATCCTGCAATGCAGAAGGAAGCCAAGAGTGTTCCACTCCCTGATTTCCTCCCCCTGCCTTTTTATTTTGGTGCAGTGACTGGACACAGCTCAAAATTCAGCTCGGATTTACTGCACCAGCTCTTCCTCAAAAACTCATTTCCACCCAGATTTCCACCACCAAATCCTCGGTTGTTCCTGTTCCAGAGGATGAGCTACAGGATGAGCAGTTCAGCTACACAAGTCCCTGTGTCTGGTGACAAAGGGACAGCACTTGGCTGCACGTGGCCAAAATCAAGACTCTGCTACTTACAAAGGCTTTACATCCAACCTCATCCAGCTGGCTCTGCACTGAGTGGGGCACTGGGCTAAAATAAAGATCCCTTCCAACCAGGATTATCCTCTGGACAGAGAGGAACAGCTTAAGCACTGAAGCAATAACAGAATTCATGTTTAGAGCAGCAAATGCACCAGCACGAACCTGCCTCTTCTCACTGCTTGAACATTCCAGCTGTTTCTCCAGGCTGGCTCTAAAGCTTTCCCATCCCTTTTTAAGCAGCTGGGAAGTGATCTGCACCTTGATGGAGTGACCATCCCTGCAGGATTCAGGGAAAACACACCCTTGGGAAAGCAGGCTGTGGCTCTGAGACTGAGACACTGACAGGGCAGAGCACTGCAAGAGGGAGAAATTGCCAGAGACACCCACCAGGCCAAAGGAAAGATGGAGGAGTTCTCCCATCAGCCAGGGAACGTGGTTCTGAAAGGGAAAAAATGACACATGGGAGAGAGTGAGACCAGCCTGACACCTCTGCCATGCCACCAGAGATGTGGGATAAACAGCATTTGGATGTGCACAAAAATACCATGGGGTTTTCATTACTGAATAACTCATGGAATGGTTTGGGTTGGAAGGAACCCTAAAGTCCATCTTGTTCTCCTTCCCTGCCATGGACAGGGATCTCTTGCAGTATCCCAGGTGGCTCCAAGCCTGGCCTTGGACACTGCCAGGGATCCAGGGGCAGCCACAGCTTCTCTGGGCACCCTGTGCCAGGGCCTGCCCACCCTCCCAGGGCAGAGGCTCCCACACGGCCACCCAAGGCTCTCAGGAAGGGGAGGCAGCTGGGGTTGCTTCAGCACAGGGATTCAAGAGCCATGCAAATGTCTCCTCTTCCTCCAGATGTTATCAATTAATTAGGTACAGCTCAAACCTCTGAGATGGAAGTAACAAAAGGAAGATGCTCACTTCATGCCTCCAAGATTTCTCCCCCCCCCAAAAAATTAAATCTTTAAAGTGAAACCCCAGCCGTGATTATTAATCTCCATCACTGTGTTAGAAAGATTAAGACTTCATTTCTAGGAATTATTTTAGATTTAGGCTCAATTTAGAGACATCAACTGCAGAATAAACAGATGTAAAGCAGGTTTAATCCCTTAAAATGCACAGCTGGGATTTCTAGGGAGCAGACTGAAAAATGAGCACTGAGAAAGAAGGCGAGTCTCCAGCAGCTATGGCTGGGTCATGGAATCCTGGAATATCCTGGGATGAACCCCTAGGGATCATGGAAGATCAGCGGCAGACATCCAACACATTAGCAGCTCTCTGTCCCTGTCAGCACGAGGTGCCACTCACAGGCCACAAAATCATCTCAAGAGTCCTCAAACTGCAGGATTCCCACTGCTCCTCCTTCCACTGATCCTCTCAAGGGTTTGTGAGGCACATTTCCGTCTCCCAGCCTCCTGCTGGGGTCAGCAGCTCCCCTTCCTGGCCAAAGACTCCTCAAAGCACACAGACAGCTGAGTAAACAGTGCTGCTTGCTCTTCTCCTGGCAAACCTTGGGATAGGGGCTGGACTCCTTCAGGGAGGAGCATGGTCTTTCCCAAAAGTCGACTCTCAGGAGGGCACAGAGTCCACACCTCGCTCCTAGTCTTGCTGTGGGTGTGGAGTAAGCCAAGCCCTTCTCTGGGCCACCTTCCCAACCCCAGCAACTCGAGGCGTGTCTGATCCCTCTGTCCACAGATGTTCCTGCAGAGTCAGCAAAACAAGGAGCTTTTCCCAGAGACTCCCAAGTGTGCCACAAAAACAGGGGCCTGGACTGCTCAGATGGAGCTGGGATAAAACTCACACCTCAAGCTGGGCTGCCCTGGGCATGGAGCAAGCCCAGGAGGTCACGGAGATGCTGCCAGGGCTGGAGCCCCTCTGTTCTGGAGCCAGGCTGGGAGAGCTGGGGGTGCTCACCTGGAGAAGAGAAGGATCCAGGGAGAGCTCAGAGCCCCTGCCAGGGCCTAAAGGGGCTCCAGGAGAGCTGGAGAGGGACTGGGGACAAGGGACGGAGGGACAGGACACAGGGAATGGCTTCCACTGCCAGAGGGCAGGGCTGGATGGGATATTGGGAAGGAATTGTTCCCTGGGAGGGTGGGCAGGCTCTGGCACAGGGTGCCCAGAGAAGCTGTGGCTGCCCCTGGATCCCTGGAAGTGTCCAAGGCCAGGCTGGACAGGGCTTGGAACAGCCTGGGACAGTGGGAGGTGTCCCTGCCCAGGATGAGCTTTAAGGTCCTTTTCCACACAAACCATTCCATGACTGTGCAAACTCACTCCTCACCTGCAAGGTGTGAAACGGCCCCATCACCCACCTGCATCCATCCATCCATCCATCCATCCTCCTCCTGCTACAGCATTCCATGCTGAAGGATGAAGCCTGAATTCCCTCTGCATCCCCCAGCACGACCCAGGATCCCTCAGCCGGGCCACACTCGCAGCTCCTGAGCTCCTGCCAGCTGCACAAGTTCTTTTGGCAGGAACCTCCCAGAAAAAGTCAGCTGGAGATGCCCCAGCTCCAGAGCCAAATCCCAGGGGAGCACTGCCTCAGCACTGCACAAACACCCCCTCCCCACCCCGGTCCCAGAGGGAAGTGACACCCGACCACACCACGGAAATGAACAATTATTTACTTTCCATCATCAGTCACTGCTGCAGCCTCGGGAAACCAGGAAAAACAGAGCCAGGGCATTCACACTCTGCTGGAAGTGTGAAGCTGACACGGCTGCCTAGAGCAAATCCTGAATCCCTAGGAAAAGCAGGAAGTTCTTCAGGGCTGAGAGGAGATTTCCAGAGCAAGGAAATCGGCGCTGGCAAACACCACTTGGCTGATGGGCACTGGGGATTCCGTCAGGGTTTGGGTCAGGCTAATGAAATAAAAACTATTAAATGAGCAGTTTGGAGTGAGATTTCGGTGTTTGTGTGGCCAACTCCTCTGCTCAGCTGAAAAAGCAAAGCAGATCCCGGGGTTTGGCAGCAACGCCCTGGGAGAACGTTTTACAAGTTCCAAGGGCCCCAAAAAGGGAAATTATCAGAGAAAAGCCAGGCCCAACCCCCTGGAGCATCCCTCACCCTCATGGTGAGCTAAGAGCTCAGGAAAATGACAACATTCTGTCCTTGGATGTTTGTGGAGCACTTGGGAGTTGGATTGAAGCCTTGACACTGAGATTCCTCAAGCCCTGTGACAGCCACAGTGCAGTGGTGGCTCGGGATGGGATGGCAGGAGAGCACTGGAGTAGAGCCCAAATGAAGCTGGATTGCAACGAGAATAAAGCTGAATTATACCCAGGATAAAACTGAATTATACCCAGAATGAAGCTGAATTGTAGCCAAGGCATAGGATGAATTATAACCACAATAATGCCAAATGGTACCCAGAATGAGACCGAGTTACATCCGGAATGAAGCCAAATTATAACCCAAATAAAGCTAAATCACACCTGGAGTGAAAATGAACTATTGCCAGAATAAAGCTGAATTATAACTAAAGTAGAAACTGAATTAAAACCAGAATAATGCCAATTATACCCAGGATAAAGCGAAATTATATCCAGAAAAAAAAGCGAACTTATGACCAAAACAATGCTGAATTACATGCATAATAAAGATTAATTATAACCAAAATAAAGCCAAACTATAACCAGGATACAACTGAATTAGATACATAATAACACTGAATTACAACCAAAGCAAAGCCAAGTGGTGGCCAAAGTAAAGCCAAATTACACCGATTCATAACCAAAGTAAAGATGGATTACAACCAAAGAAAAGCCGAATTATAATCAGAATAATGTGCAATTATAATGATCAAGATCACACCGAAGCACACCGGGATAACGCTGATTTATAACCAAAACAAGGCTGTGCCGCTGCTGGCCCCGGGCAGGCCCCGGGAACCGGCGGGACAGGGAGGGGGGTCCGGGCCCCTCAGGGGGTGTGGGGGGTTTGGGGGCCCGTCCCACCTCAGCGGGACCCCCGTGCCCCGCGCCCGCGCGGGCCGTCACCTCGCAGCTGAACTCCATCTCGGCGTCCATGGTGGCGATGCGCACGGTGAAGGTCTTAGGCTGCTTGCGCTTGAGGGAGCTGAAGCTCATGCGGGACGCGATGGCCCCAGCCATGGCGGCGCGGCGCGGTCAGCGCGGCGGCGGCGCCATGGCGGCCTGGCCCCGCCCCCC
>VRYO01002581.1:5295572-5309179 GCA_009812075.1 Sialia sialis | reverse complement strand
GGGAGCTCAGTGCGGGGTCCGGGGGGCTCTGGTGGAGCAGAGATCCCGGGCCCGCTCTGCTGGTGGGGCTGGGAAGGAGTGAGAGGTGTGGGATGGAGGGAGGCACAGGGGACACTGCAGAGCCCAGGTGGGGCTGGCGGCGGGAGCCCGGGAGAGCCCTGGTCCAGTCAGGTTTGGCCCCCACAGACTCCCCCTGTGCCCCCTCCCCAGCCCTGCTGGCAGCGCCATGTCCTCCGAGTCCAGCAAGAAGAGGAAGCCCAAGGTGATCCGCACGGACGGGGTCCCAGCCGAGGGCAAGCGGGGCAAGGGCGACACGGACCAGGTACAGAGCTGCCCAGGGACCCTCCCACACCCCTCTGTGCTGGCCTGGAAAACAATGCCCAGAGAAGCTGTGGCTGCCCCATCCTGACAGTGTCCAAGACCAGGTTGGACAGAAAACTGGAATAGTGGAAGATGTCCCTGCCCATGGGACTGGATGGGCTCTAAAGTCCCTTCCCACCCAAACCATTCTGGACTTCCATGAATTGTGAGGCCCAGTTCCCCCAGCTTCCAATGCCTCTTAAAATCCTGCTGTGAATTCCTAAACCTGCTTCCATCTCTTTCAGGAGACACAAACACTCCTCTGGAGAGTGAGCACAAAGCTGGAAGACCCCTCAGGGATTTGCATGGTGCCTTCAAACCCTCCCGTGAGCAGCAGGATAGTGTAGGATCAGCCAGAGTGGGGAGCAGGGCGGAGGAGGAAGAGGAATTACCCTTCTGGTTTATTCTCTGTGGTCATGTAGCTCATGGAATATCCTGAGTTGGAAGGGATCCACATGGATCCTCCAGTCCAACTCCTGGCCCTGCACAGGACACCCCAATGGTGTCGATTCAAATTTATAACAATAGAAGGCAGCCTGAACTTGCCAAGTGTTTTAGTGACTGGTGGGTTTGGGATTGTTGGAACTGACTCCTCTCCCTGTGTAAAGCCATGGGATTCATGGGCAGAGCCAGAAATGGCAGCTTGTTTCCCAGAGCCCTTTCCTGAGGGAGGGGTGAGCCATGGGAGGTGTTTTTGCCTTGGCAGGATGCCAGGTACTACAGCGAGGAGAGCGAGGTGGATCTGCGCGACCCCATCAAGGACTACGAGCTCTACAGGGAGACCTGCCAGGAGCTCCAGAGGCTCATGGCAGAGATCCAGGAGCTGAAGAGCCGGGGCATCAAGGAAAACGTGAGGAAGGGCCTTCATGTGTGGTGTAATGTGTCTGTCTTTTGGTGTTTCTCCATTAATCCCAGAGGAAAGGCAACAGGAGCTGTGATGTGTGCTGGGCATAGTCAGGGAAATGGAGCAGCCTCCTTTTCCTAGGCTGCTGGGGCAGGAACTGAGCCCCTGGAAATGGAACAACTTTCCTTGTCCTGGGCTCCCTGAGGCAGGAACTGAGCCCCTGGAAATGGAACAGCTTCCCTTGTCCTCGGCTCTTGGGGCAGGAATTGAGCCCCTGGAAATGGAGCAGCTTCCCTTGTCCGCCTCCTGGGGCAGGGATTTAGCTCTGGAAATAGAATAGCCTCCCTTTGTCCCAGGCTCCTGGGACCCATCAGGTGCATCAGGCTGAGCCATCTCTGTTGCTACTGCTGAGGACAATGACTGGAGTGATTCTTTGAGGAGCCTGGACCCCTTCCCAGTTATTCCCAGCAGTGCCTGTGGTCTGGCAGTGGGAGGCTCCTCAGAAGTCCCAGTGGGATAAATGTGGCTCCATAGCAAAGTGTGGAGCCCCTTTTGTGGCAGGAATTCCCTGCAGAGATGGTGCCAGCCATCCCTCCTGCTTCCAAGCCCTCTGTTGTGCCCCACAGGCCTCAGAGATCGACGAGCGGCGTGTCCAGAGCTGTGTCCACTTCATGACCCTGAAGAAGCTGAACCGCCTGGCTCACATCCGCCTGAAGAAAGGCAGGGACCAGACCCACGAGGTACCAGGAGGGGCTGGGAGTGAGGAATGCAGCTTGGGATTTAGAGGGCTCAGAGATGGGGCAGGTCCTGCCTGCTGTGTGTGTGTGGTGTGAGGAGTTACAGCTCAGCCAGGTTGTGGGGTTAGAGTTGAGGGTTTGTTGGGAGGCTCTGTTCCTGATGAATTCCTGCTGGGTGTGAAGGACAAGGAGCTTTTGTCTCAAGTCTAATGGGAGGTCAGAAACACTGTTTCAAGGGTCTGGTGTTGTGCAGGTGTATAAATGGGTGGACAATTGGCCTGGAAGCTTCATACCCAGAGTTTACAGAGAGGGAATTCTGTGTGCCCCAGCAAATGAGCCCTGTCCCGTGCCTTGGCTTTGAAATGTGCAGGAAGGAGCAGAATCAGTCTCATGCCACAATCCTTTGTTTTCGCAGTCCTTAAAAATGCCATTCCTGCCTAAAAAAATTGTTGCATACCCTAAAACCTGCTGTCCCAATCTGCTGTAGTGACAGGGTGTTGGTGACTCAGGTGTCTTTCCTGCTCCATCCCTCCTCTGGCCATGTTTCAGGCAAAGCAGAAGGTCGATGCCTATCACCTGCAGCTCCAGAACCTGCTCTACGAGGTGATGCACCTGCAGAAAGAGATCACCAAGTGCCTGGAGTTCAAGTGAGTGTGGCCAGGGAGCAGAGGGATCAGTGGTGTGGATGATTCCTATGTTTCAGAACTTTTCCCATGTTTCCTGAGTTCACTGGGGGGAGCAGAGTGGGTGTTCCAAGTGCTGTGTAATCATGGAATGGTTCAGGTGGGAAAGGACCTTTAAAGCTCATGGCAGGGACACCTCCCACTGTCCCAGGCTGCTCCAAGCCCTGTGTCCACCCTGACCTTGGACACATTCATGGATCCAGGGGCAGCCACAGCTTCTTTGGGCACCCTGTGCCAGGGCATCCCACCCTCCCACCTTCCCAATATCCCACCTAATCCTGCCCCATGTCATTGGAGGCCTGTCACTCCAAGCTTTTGTCCAAAGTAATTTTCCAGCTCTCCTGGAGCCCCTTTAGTCACAGATAGTGCAGGAAAAAAACAAGTTCAGCACAAGGAAGCACCGCTGGGACACTCCCCTGTGGGACACGTTGAGCACTTCACATTTTTCCCTGGTCTGATCCATATGTCCTGGCAGATCCAAACATGAGGAGATCGAGCTGGTGAGCCTGGAGGAGTTCTACAAAGAGGCCCCCCCTGAAATCAGCCGCCCTGCCATCACCCTGACAGAGCCCCACCAGCAGACCCTGGCCCGCCTGGACTGGGAGCTGGAGCAGCGCAAGAGGTGGGTCCGTGGTGCTCCCATTCCCTGGCAGAACCTGCAGTTCTGGCTGTCCCCACTCCATCTTTCTGCTCCAGGAATCTGGGCAGACATCCAGAGCTGCTGGGAGAGCAGATGTAGGGATGAAGTTTTTCACACCCTCTTGGATCAGTGTGGAACAGGTGTTTATTGTGTGGCTGGGAGATTGCCTCTGTGCAGAGCTGGGCTTGCTGGGATCCTTGTTCCACGGGTCAGGGGGTTCCCTGTCACTGCCTGATGATCCAGGAAGCAAAGAGAGCCCATTCTGGCAGGAGCTGCTGCCATTCCATGCCGTGGTGTGGAGCTGGGACAGCCTCACGTCCTGCTGCTGGCGTCACCGCTGTCCCAGGGGTCAGCTGCTCCCTGACTCTTGTCCCCTGGGAAAAGCAAACATGACACAGCATTCCTGTGTTTGGATAACAGGCAGTGTCCAAGAACACCTTCTGCAAAGGAACATGCTGGTTGGTGCTGCCTGAGGGCAGAGCTGACAGTGAGAGGTGCTGGGTGCCTCCGACCCTTCATTCTTCCCTTTTCCCAGATCCTTCTCCTAAAACCTGGCTGCTTTTGCCTGGTGGAGGGCATAGCCAGGATCCTCCAGCTGGCTCTACCTGTGGCACAAGCAGAGGAGTGTTCAGTCTGCAAATCTGTGAGGGTCATGCTTAAAAATGATGATTGCAAACCTCATGGAGATCCTCAGTGCATGTTAAATTGCTGAGAAGCCTTGGAATTCTTCACTCTGTGGTGTCTGGAATGTCCCTGTCCATCTCCCACCACTTCTGAGGTGGGATAGGGCCCGTTCAGCTGCTTAAGAGCAAATGCCAGTGGTTCTTTGGGCATTTCCAAATGTTCTTGGGGTTGTCAACAGCCACCCATAATTTATGTTGGTGTTTTTAGCTGTGCAACTCCATTGGATTTGCTTTGGATTCTTCTCCACCTTGTGTGAGATGCCTCTTGAGAGGTGTGCAGGGATTTCAGTAGCTCTGTTTTGGGAAGGTGTGTGAACAGTGGGGGCCAAAACTTGTGGAGGAGCCTGTTGGGATGTGTATTGACCCCCACAAATGCAATTTTGCTTGGAAATAGAATCCAGGTTCTGCAACATCAGGTCTGTTGCCCCTTGTCCTGGACAGGTCACTTCCACACCCAGCTCCTGCTGGGGAAGGGCTTGCAGCAATAAGGAGATTTGATGTGTTCTCCCTAAACATGAGTGGATTCAGGGCTTGGAGCATCGTGGCGGCCTTGCATTTTTCCTGGGCTTTCCCTGTTAACCCTTGGCAGTGTGACGTGAGGTGACTCTGGGGGTTTGAAGTGCCAGTCCTCTTAGGGAGCTTGGAGGGGTGTGTGGCAGCAGAGCCTGGTGTGGGAGCAGATCTCCTGAGGGAAAACCCAGCTGCTGCCCCTCCATGGAGCACAGCACAAGGCTGAGCTTCCCCTTTTCCTTGTTTGTTTTCCATCTCCAATCAGTTCCTTCCTGCCTCCACTTGTCCTTGGTGTTAGGAGCTCTGTGTTTGCCCCATATCTGAGCTCTCCTGGTTCCTTCTGTCAGGGCAGGAATTCTGGGGCTCATCTTCCAGGTGGACCCCAGCAGATTTAGAGCTGTGGGGCATGGCAGTGACAGAATTCCCACCCCTAGGCTGGCAGAGAAGTATAAAGAGTGTCTGACCAGCAAGGAGAAGATCCTGAAGGAGATTGAGGTGAAGAAGGAATATCTGAGCAGCCTCCAGCCTCGACTCAACAGCATCATGCAGGTACCTGAGCCTTGCAGGGGGTCACACTCCCAGGGCTGGTTTGGCTTTGGAGATGTTTCATTCCCCCTCAGGGAGGGCAAGGGGAAAATCTGAGAATGCTCTGGAGTCTCCTTTTTTATTTATGCGGCAATTCCTGCAGAGCTGCAGCTGCAGGAGCTGCTAAATGGGCCTTTCCCTGGGGAGCCCCACACAGTTCCAGCCCCCTGTGACTGCCCTGGGAGGGAAGAACAGGAGAAGGAACTGGGTTATTTCCAGATCCAAAACTTTCCCAGCAGAGGCAGCTGCCAGCCCTTCCCTGGGGCTCTCCGTGTTTAACCCTGCACCACCACTGCTGTGCCAGCTTCATCTCCTGCTCTCTTGGGGTGAGAAGGATGAGCTGTTCCCTTCTCAGTGATGAAGGCTCTCCCTGTCATTCCCCAGGCCTCCCTGCCTGTCCAGGAGTACCTGTTCATGCCCTTTGACCAGGCTCACAAGCAGTACGAGACCGCCCGGCACCTCCCGCCGCCTCTCTATGTCCTCTTCGTCCAAGCCAGTGCCTATGGACAGGCCTGTGGTGAGCACCGGGGGATCAATGCCCCCCACGGGTCAGATTTCACTCCTGCCTGCAGGAATCACCCCTTTTTGGGGGTCTTTCCCTGCTGTCTGCTGTGCTGTCAGATTCTGCTGAGCACAGAGCAGCGGGGTGGCCCCACGGCACAGTGAGGCAGCAGCATTTGAAACCTTGTTTGCTCAGCTGCCTCGCTGGAAAAAGTGCTTGGGAAGCTCCCTTCCCACCCCTTCCCCCCTTCCCAAGGTCAGCAGGAATGTCCTTGCAGCCTGTGAGCTGGCTCAGTGGTGTCACAGCTTCTCCAGAGCTGTCACCCCTCTGCCTTGTGCCACCTGTGGGTGATGCAGACCCCAGGCCTTGTAGAGGCCATTCCCACAGCTCCCCTGGAAACCTTCATCCCCTCTGGAAGCTTTGTGTTTTGAGCTGGGAGGGATTTCCTGGAAGAGGTCAGGAATCCCACTGGCCTGTGCACATCTCCTGTGTGGTGAGGGCTGTAGTGTCACCTGTTCCTCTCAGTGCCAGAGGAGCATGGAATGACACGGTGGTGCTTGGCAACACCAGGTCCCTGCTGCATCTGCTGCCACTCCTCAGTCCCTGCTTGTCCCAGCCAGACCCCAGCCTCTCTTGGCTCTTGATAAAGATTTGGCCCTTATGGTTTCCAGGGAGAGTCCCTCAAAAGCCAGTGTTTTCCATCCTCTGACCCCATCCTGCCCAGGAGATCCCTCCCAGAACCTTCCACACAGCTGTTCTTGCCACTGCCCTTTTGCTGGAGCTTCCTTCACCATGAACCAGGAGCTTTTTGGAGCCTTTGCAGCAGGAGTGGGATTCCTAACTCAGTTTTCCTGTCTCCTCTGCAGATAAAAAGCTGGTGGTGGCCATTGAAGGGAGTGTGGAGGAAGCCAAAGCCCTTTATAAGCCACCCGAGGACTCTCAGGGTGAGTTGTGGTGTTGCCTTGGGACTCGTTCCTGTGTGTCTGCAGCTCCTGGGATCCTGCTTTTGTTGGGACAGGGGTGTCAGGGGCAGACATGGGCTTGGAAGAAGCGCTGGTGGTGCTGCTGGTGAGAGCTGAGCCCTGGGTGGAACCTGCTGACACCCCTCTCTCTGCACAGATGATGAGAGCGATTCCGACGCAGAGGAGGAGCAAACCACGGTAAGGGACAGCGCTGTCCCCTCTCCCAGCACTGCACTGGGGGAGGTACTGGGAGAGCTGGGGCTGGGAGCTGCCTGTGCATGCTGTGAGAGTGTGTGGAAGTGCAGTGATGTCAAATCACTTTTTTGGGAGGAGGGAGCTGCCATTTCCAGTTGGTGTCCCAAATGCAGGAGCAGGCAGGGTACAGAGCTGCTCCTGGTGTCCCATCCCGCCCTGCAGCTCTCCAGCTGGAGCTGCTCTAATTTGTATAAATAGCCTGAGGGCAGGGAACTGGTGTCCAACAGGGATGAATCTGTGTCCATCCTGTGCTAAAAGCATTCTCTGCACCAGGGCTGGTTCAGCACTCCTTGGAGGAAGTGTTTTTCCTACAGATAATTCCTGCTGGATGCTGGGGAGAGGCTGGAGGTGCTGGTTGCTCCCAGAGCAAAGCCTGAAGGGACTCTGGGCCTCCACTCCCACCACCCAGCAGCAGAGCCAGGTGTATGGGGCTGTTCTGTGGGGAAGGGTGAAGGGAAGGGCCTCAGAGAAGGGAACAGAAATGGTGAAGGGTCTGGAGCCCCAGCTGAGGCTGAGGGAGCTGGAAAGGGGCTCAACCTGGAGAAAAGGAGGCTCAGGGGGAACCTTGTGGCTCTGCACAACTCCCTGACAGGAGGGGACAGCCGGGGGGGTCGGGCTCTGCTCCCAGAGAACAGGGACAGGAGGACAGGAAAGAAGAGTTTGCCAGAGGAAAATTGGGAAAATTCCTTCACAGAAAGGGCTGTCCAGCCTGGCACAGCTGCCCAGGGCAGTGGGGGAGTCCTCATCCCTATAGGGATTTAACAACTGTGTGGTTGTGGCACATGGGGACATGGGTCAGTGGTGACCTTGGCAGTACTGCAGGAGTGGTTGGACTTGATGCTCTCAGAGGGCTTTTCCAGCCTAAAGGATTCAGTGATTCTAGGTTCTGCCTCTTGCAGTGGGAAAGCTTTTGGGCCAGCAGGTCCTTGGCTTGGTTTCCCAGGGGTGGAAATGTTCCTTGGAGCTGAAGGAATGGCAGGAACTGGAGCTGAGTTAGGGTTTCCTCTCCCTCTCCAGGGCAGCTGCGTGCTGGGGAATTGTGGAACTGGACTGGAGGGGAAGAGCTGTGGGTGGGGAGGTGCATGGGCTGGTGAGGAGCAGGAGAAGGCTCTGAGAGCTGTTTTGCCCCCCCAGAAGCGGCGCAGGCCCACCCTGGGCGTGCAGCTGGACGACAAACGCAAGGAGATGCTGAAGCGACACCCCCTATCTGTCACCCTCGACCTGAAGTGTAAAGGTGAGGGGCTCTGGGGTGTGACAGCAGCTCAGGGACTGACCCAGCAGCACCCTGGGGACCTTGGGGGCAGCTGAAAGTGTGGAAGCGTTTCTCTGAGCTGGAGCAGGCACCAATGTCACCTCTTCTGTGTGGGCAGATGAGAACATGCTTCACCTGACCTTCCACTACCTGATGAACCTCAACGTCATGACAGTGAAAGCCAAGGTGACCACTGCTGTGGAGATGACCACAGCCATCAGTGCTGGGTAAGGAGAGCTCTGTGGGCAGCAAGCCTGGAGATCACTGGGCAGTGACTCCCTGGGGTTTGGGAGCTGTGCAGGGCCTGGAGATCATCAGGCAGTGACTCCCTGGGGTTTGGGAGCCCTGCAGAGCCTGGAGATCACTGGGCAGTGACTCCCTGGGGTTTGGGAGCCCTACAGAGCCTGGAGATCACTGGGCAGTGATTCCCTGGGGTTTGGGAGCCCTACAGAGCCTGGAGATCACTGGGCAGTGACTCCCGGGGGTTTGGGAGCCTTGCAGAGCTTGGAGATCATTGAGCAGTGACTCCCTGAGGGTTGGGAGCTCTGCAGAGAGTGGAGCTCATCAGGCAGTGATTCCATGGGATCCAGGAGCCCTACACAGCCCAGAGCTCATCAGGCAGTGACCCCTTTGTCCCTGTGGATCCAGGAGTCCTGCACAGCCCAAGCACCTTCCTCCCACTCTCCTCTGCCATGACAAGCCAGAGCAGGGAGTTTGGGAACCTCTCAGCAGTGCCAGAGCTGTCAGAAACTGGGGGAAAGCCTCTCCTGCTGACACATTCAGCCTCCCTGACACAGGCAGAGCCTGGCAGCTCCCTCACCTGACTACTCCTGAGGTCACCTTGTTCTGAGCTCCAGAGATGCAGCTGCCTCTCCCTGTGCTCCCCTGCTGGAGCCTGATTGGTGTGAGGAAAAGCTGAAGTGGCAGCTTTGGGAGCCTGCCCAGGGAGCTCCCAGCAGCTGCCAGCTCTCTGGTGTCTCTCCCTCGGGACAAGAGGTGCCTGAGGAAGAGGAAGGTGGGAGAGGCTGGTCTGGGCTTGCCTGGGAGCAAGTGCTGCCTCACAACCTGTCTCATCTGCAGCCTCCTCATCCTATTGGGGTACTCTTCTTGCTGCAGACATCCCAAACCCTCTGTGACAGCAGCTGGAGATCCTGTGCAGGGTGTTCCCTCCCTCCTTTGGCTGTGTTACCCCAAACAAGGGAGGCTGTGCCGTGAGCCAGACCCCAAATCCTACAGTCAATTGTGCTGGGTCAGTCTTGTGAGTGGAGTCAGACATGAGGAATTTTCTGGCACTGGAGGGAACAGCTTCCTGGAAGAGCAGGAGCTGGTGCCCTGTGATTTCCTTCTTCCAGGCAGGGAGGAGACAGCTCTCCTTTAGGAGTGGAATTGGGGGAAAGTAATTTTGGTCTTGAACTCATGAAGCTCTTAATCCCCTTCTCTGGACTGTTCATGGAGGAATGAAGAGCCCAGAGTGCTGCTGACTGACCTCTCCCCTCTTTCTGCCAGGGACCTGCTCTCCCCAGACTCCCTCCTCAACTGCCTCTATCCAGGGGACCACGGCAGGAAAACACCCAACCCGGCCAACCAGTTCCAGTTTGATAAAGTGGGGTGAGTGTCACCCACTCCATTGCCATTAGTTCCTTGCTCCAAAGGCACAGCAGATCCTCCCTGGCTTGAAATGACCCTTCCTCATTGTCCCCACAGCATCCTGACCCTGAGTGACTACGTGACAGAGCTGGGTCACCCCTATGTGTGGGTGCAGAAGCTGGGCGGCCTGCATTTCCCCAAGGATCAGCCTCAGGCATGGCACAAACCCTTCCCCTCTACCCCACAACATTGTGCTGAGGTTTGAGGTGCTGTGCTGTCCCCCTGCTGGCACCAGCTGCTCCCAAACCATGGCTGGGACAGACTGAGCTGGGCTGGATCTGTGTGTGGGGTCACACTGATGTATTTCATGTCACACACATGATAGTCTGAGCCCTTTTAGTGACACTGAATGATGAGTGCCTGTCCCTGTGGGCATGTGGCTCCTGGCCTGACATCCCTCCTGCCCACAGCACACGGTGGCTGCTGACAATTCCCTGAGTGCCAGCCACATGGAACTGACGGTGAAGCTGCTCCGGAGCCGCCTGCAGTCCCGCCTGGCCCTGCACAAGCAGTTTGCATCCCTTGGTGAGTGCTGGGCTCCTCACCCTTCCTTGGGGACAGGGGTGCGGTGGCAGGGTCCTGCCAACCTCACCACCCTTCCCTGGGGACAGGGGTGCAGTGGCAGGGTCCTCATGCAGGAAAGCATCTCTTCCCTGCTCACCCAAGCTCTCGCTGGCCATGGTCCTGAATCCCAGTTATTCCAAGCTGCTGCTCATCTTCAGCCAGTGCCTGAGCTGGGAGGGAGAGCAGCAGCAATCACAGGAGAGGAGACATCAGCTGGCTGAATCACCTTGAATGGGTGGCAGTGCCACCCTCTGCATTGTCAGTTGTTCCCTCAGCCCTTGAGAGTTGAAAGAATGAAGGAACTACTCTGTTTTATGTGGCAGAGGAAAGCTCTGCCTCTTCCAGTGCCCAGCACCTCTTTGGGAATGGCCATGCCAGTGCTGGGAAGTGATTTGGGATGTGGTGGGAGCTGAACTACACACCGTGCATGTTGTGTGCCTGTCAAGCAGCTCAGTGGGGCTGCAGGCCAAGGATCCTGTGGGATCACAACCCAAGGATCTCATGGGATCACAGCCCAGGCCTGTGCTGGGCACCTGATGGAGCTGCTGAAGGGAGCTCATCATCCCCAGGTCCCACTTTGGGAGCAGGACAGTGACAGAGCTCCCCAGCCCTGCCCTGCTCAGGCCCTGTCCTTGCTTTCAGAGCACGGTGTGGTGCCCGTGTCCAGCGAGTGCCAGCAGCTCTTCCCGACCAAAATCGTCTCACGCCTGGTGAAGTGGACTGCCATTCCCTATGAGGATTATGCTGTAAGTGCTGCACGAGGCTGAATCCCTCCCTTCCAGCTCCCACATGGCACTGAGTCAGCATTCCTCCTTCTCCTCTCAGGAGCTGCCCTACACTAAGGATGTGATAGAGGCTGGCTTGGCTGAGGACACTCACCTCTACTACATGGCCCTGATAGAGAGGGGAACAGGTAGGCACCTTTCTTTCCTTTGAGAATTCCCAATCCCCATCCCAGGGCAGCATCTGGGAGTTTTCATGGATAATCCATCTGGCTGGATGCCCTGTGAGTGACACCTTTTCCCTGCTCAGCCAAGCTCCAGGCAGCAGTGGTGCTGAATCCTGGTTATTCCACCCTGCCTCCTGTCTTCAGCCTGTGCCTGAACTGGAAGGGAGAGCGGAACAGCAGCAACGACGACAACATTCGGGTACTGTGGGGTGGGGACTGGATTTTTGGGGGTGTCTCCAGCAGTTCTGTGTCTGTAACAAGGGAATGTTGGGGTGAGCTGGTGGCTGGACACTCCTAGGAATGCAGAGTAGAGGCCCAAGCCTGTGCCAACCTCATTGCTGTTTTCCAGGCCATGGAGAGTGAGGTCAATGTCTACTACAAGGAGCTGTGGGGGCCCAAACCTGGCTACCAGCTCCTCACCAACCAGCTGCAGCGCCTGTGCATGGTGCTGGACGTGTACCTGGAGACAGAGCCCCACGATCCCAGCGTGGAGGGACCCAAGGAATTCCCCCAGGAGAAGATGTGTCTGCGCCTGGTCAGGTGGGAGCTGCCTGGGGATGCATTGCTGTGCATGGAGCCAGCCTGGAAGCCTGTCCTAGAGGGATCTGCCCCCACAGCTGGGAGTAGCCCAGGACCTGGGCATTTTCTTGGGGTGCCATAGGATGCTTCTGATCTCTGTGGGTCACAGCCTCTCCCTCTTCTCTTCCAGGGGTCCCCTGCGCCTGAAACCCTTCAAGTTCAATTATCCCCAGGGGTTCTTCAGTCATCGCTGAGCAGCCCTGGGACTTGTTTGCTCTGTGAGAGGAGTGTCCCCATCCTGACATTTCTGCTAGTTTTACAATATCTTGGGTTTTGTTTGAAGGTTTTGTAGTCAAAGGGATTAAACTGAGCTAAAGAAGTATGTGTGGGTGCTTTGTCTGTGCAGAGGATTGACATGAGGGAACTGTGAGGGCTGCAGCAAGCCCTGTGTCCCATCCCTGGGATCTGACAGCTTTTCCAGGATGCTCCCTGCCTCCTGACTTCCCTCCCCACTGCAGGGTCTGGGGAGCTGAGATGGCTAAAAACTGAGGTGGCTAAAAATAGCCCTTTTCCACAGAGCCTGCACTGCAGCCCAGCCTGTCCTTGGTGCCTGGCTGCTATCCCACTTGGCACAGTCCCTGCATCCTGGGGGGCTTCTCTGCTCCCTGGGCTTGGAGGGAAGCAGAGCAGGGTCCTGGGAGAGGCAGGATGAAGGTTGAACTCCCAGTTTGGCATCAGGGAGTTGGGATGGGGTTCCAGACTGGCAGAGCTGGGGTTCCATCCCCCTCCCAAAGTCACCGTCCCTCCTTCACCCCAGCCTCTCTGGGATGTGATTCTCCCCCAGGAGAGCTGACAGCCCCTCTCCTGCTCCCCCAGCCCCTGCCCTCGCTGCAGCGCTGCAGTGTCATGCTGTGCCGCAGCCCTTGGGTTAAACCAGGTGCTCCTAGTCCCTTGGGAGCCACACTTTAAAAATAAAGAAGGAAGGGAAAAAACACGCTGAAATCCTTTGAAAAGCATGGCAGGGCTGGCCCTGTTTCCATCCTCAGGACACAAGGTCCTCTGTGCCTGCTGTGGAGTGTCTCCCCACGTCACCCACCTTAGCCTCAGTGACAGATCCCAGCCCTGTGTTCCCACCTCCTTCCCCAGCTTCTCCCAGGACAAGCCAGCAGAGCCAGGGTCTCTGTAAGCACTTTTATTTGGTTATTGCACAGAAAGCAAAGATCAGTGGGCTGAGGTTCCTGGTGCACCGTGTGTGTCTGTGAGCATTCCAGCAGCTCCCAGCCTCTCCCACCTCTGCCCAGAGGGACTGTCACCCCCAGGGCAGGGCAGGACCCCGCCAGCCCCCCCAAGCAGCTACAGCTCTGCATTGCACTCATCCATCCATTGCACATACATTAAATAAATGCACTTAGAGGAGAAGGGCAGTGGGGTTCCCCTGGGGGTCCCCCCTCTTCTCCTGGGTTATTCAAGTGTTTAAATGTGGCGCTCGGCAAATATCACGTTCTGCGAGGGAAGCAATTGCCCACCCGAGGGGCTCTCACGGACCTATTGCTAAGGGAAAGCCTGGCCTGGGGGGCCCTGGGGGTCCCTGGGCTCCCAGCCATCGGAGGGAGCGGAGCAGCTCCCGTGCCCGGAGGTGCCTTTGGCGCCCGGGACTCTTCCATCACTTCTTCCCTGGCTCTGGGGCTGTGCCCTCCTTGCTGGAGGGAGCCTCGACTTTGGGGGGTTCCTTACTGGCTTTGGGCTCATCTTTGGGTTTTGCTTTAGCTTTGGCTTCCTCCACTTTCTTGGGCTCCTCTGCCTTCTCCTTCTTGGGTTCCTCCACCTTTTCTTTCTTGGGCTCCTCTGCTTTTTCCTTCTTGGGCTCCTCTGTCTTCTTCTTGGGTTCTTCCACCTTTTCCTTCTTGGGCTCTTC
>VRYO01002581.1:5271901-5284862 GCA_009812075.1 Sialia sialis | reverse complement strand
TCCATAAGAGGAAATCAGAGGGACCAGCAATGGCTCATTTGGCATTGATGTCATTGCCAGGAGCCCACTGCAGCACCCACCTCGGTGGGAAACCCAGCAATGTAGGGTTTAAGAGCCTCTTATTTTCCCAGGATAGCTGAATTTGGGAGGTGCTGGCATGGCACTGGGAGAAATGTGGTGGCTGAGCTCTGCCATGTCCCTGACCTGGGGGCTTAAGAGGCTCAGGAGAGCAGCATTGCTCTGGTTTGTGTGGAGCTGTGGAATTTAGTCCCCTGGAGTGAATAAAATCAGGGATAAAAGGCTTTGGGTTTGTGCCACTCCCTAAAGCTGTCCTGAAACCAGACCTGAGGAGACCAAACTGGGTGTGGGGGAGCTCTGGGTGCACCTCTCCAGCAGCTTCAAGTTCCTTGTGGACACTTGGATCCTGTTTGCCAGGCCAGTTTAAAACAAGTTTGGTGTGAAGATGAGGTGAAATCTGAGCCACCACAAGGTCAGGGGTGCTTGGTTCCTTTGTTTCGCTGCTTGCGTCCTGCTTTTTGTGAGTGAGGAGCTGCTCCACTCAGCCTCTCAGCGGGAGATCAGCATGGAAATGGGCTGGGAGTTGCTGAGCTGGGGAGCAAACACCTTCACTCAGCTCTCAGCTCTGCACCACACAATTGCATCCTTGAAACCAGAGCCAGGCAGCAGCGCTGGCCCCTGCCCAAGGGCTGAGCTCTGGAATTCACCTGTGGCCGTGGTGTCCTGGGCTGGCAGCCAGCCCTGCCTTGTCACCCTGGCACAGCTGGGGGACACACAGGGGGCAGGGTGCTGAGGTGTTTGGGTCCCCTCATCACCCTGCTCCAGGCCTGGGAAGGTTGTGTCGGTGTGAGCAGCGAGGGGTGCATCTTCATTCCCAAGCAGGAGGAGCCACTTCCCTTCTTGGAGCTGCTGCAGGGCTTAAAGGAGTGGGGAGAATGGGCTGAGACAACCTCTGGAATCAGTGGTCAGGTGGTTTTGAGTGGCTGAAGTGTTGGTGGGGTTGTGGATGGGAAAACCACAGCTGTGCTTTCCCTGGCTCTAGGAGAGTTGGGAGCTGCAGGAAGCGGCCGGTGTGATTCATGTCTCCGAGCTGCCTGCAGATATTCCCTGCTCAGCCTCAAGTTTGCTTTCCAGGCACTTCTGCTGAGCAGGGCTGAGTGCGAGCCAGCTCCTGGAATCAGAGGCGCTGCAGTGAATCCTCTCTCTTTCCTTCCTTCCTTCCTCCCTGTCTGGCAGGACGGGATCTGCAGTGAGGTGCAGAGAGCTGCAGCGCAGCCCGGAGCTCCCGCTGTTCCCTGGAGAGCCATCGACTTAGTGGGATAAAAAAGGCTCTGAATCAATCCCAGGTAACTGAGACGGGGAGGAGTGTCCTGTCTCACGAGGGGCAGGGCTGTGGGAGTGTGGTGACAGGCTTCCCCCCTCTGGAATGGCACCAGGATCATGCTGCCTGCCCCCAGAGCAGCCCCAAACCCATGCTAACTCCTTCCCTCTTCCTCCCCACCAAGCTGTGTGCTCAACCCCCAGATTTCATCCAGATTTTCTTTTTATCCCTGCTGGGGATCCCTCTCCAGCTTGGACAGGGAACAGAGGACACAGTTCCTCTGTGCTCCTGCTGCGTTTGGCTTTCAAGATGCTCATTTGCATTTTAAACCCATCCGCAAGCTCTTTTTCTTTAATCTGTTGTTTTTTTTTTTTTTTCCACTTGGCTTTGCTTCCCATGTTCCTGCCCCTCCAAAATAGCAAGGCCACTGCAGGCTTTCAAGGACAAGCCTCTGGTTCCTTCCTTGCTGAAGGAAAGATGGGAAGGCCAGCCATAAACACCAAATCGCTGCTGACCTTTCCGAAGGGCTGCACATCTCCTTCCTCAGCCTGCCAAGCCCTAAATCTGCTCTGAACTGCCTGAATTATATAATGGAGCCTCGAGTGCTGGGCAGAAACCTCGCACCCTTGGAACTGAAAGCAATCCTGCTGGAGCAGGGCTGCTTTGTGAAGAGGCTCCTTTTGATCTGGCAGATCTGTGCCCCTCGGCTGCGCTGTCCCGTTGAGCTGAGCCTCAGGTTTGGCTCAGTTCCTGTCCCCAGCCCAGAGCTGCTGCCTGTGTAGGTGTGAGGGAGAGCTGAGCATGAGTTTTCCTTAAGAAAGCATTTTTTAGGTGAGGGGAGGTGAGAGGGGGGGATCACTGAATCCCTGCTGCCCAGCTCTGTGCAGGATGAGATGAGCAAAGTCAGGGCTGCAGCAGAATCTTCAGTGATTCCCTTCCTCCTCCTCATCCCCTGTGGAGAACCAGCTGATTCCCCATCATCACAGATCTGCTAGGTGCTTATCCTCCCTTAAGGATTTGGCTTCTCCTTGTGACTCTTCCCATGAGATCCCAAACTCTTTCCCTCCCCTGTTTTTTTTTTTTTTTTTTTCCTTCCTGGAGCTCTCCATAACAATCCCTGCAAGGAAATTACCAACCCTGAACCTCTGTGCACTGCCTCTCCTCCAGGGCCGTGCTGCTAGCTGGAGACCACCATGACGGACTCCAAGTACTTCACCACCACCAAGAAAGGTAAGGGAAGCAGCAGGAGCACCAGCATTCATCCCAGAATCACCAAAAGCTGCTTCTTACCGCTGTATCAACCAGCTGGGGAGGCTTGGGAAGCTCCCATGGGGATGCCCTGAGTCCCTGTGGAATGCTGTCCCAGCCCACCCTGCTCCTGGGCTGCTGTGGGGTCAGGACACCTTGTCCCCAGCCCCCTGAGGCTGGCCAGGGCTGGTGGCAGCTGGTGATCGGCTTTAGCGGCTCAGGAGCTCCCCTGGGCAGCGCTCAGGCCTTAAGCGCTCTCCAGACCAAGGAATTAATGTGGAGAGAAGCCATGTGGCATCTCCCTCTTCACTTTGCCAGCCCAGGAGGGAATAAGGAGCTCAGCCTGGCTTCAGGAGGGCAGGGGAAGGTGCTCTGCTCTGGGGGGGTTGCTGCCACAGGCAGGGAGGGATTTGGGAGCCACCCTTCCTCGTATGGGCTTGTGGAGCAGTACCCAAAATCTGTCATCTGTGGCACAAGGGTAGGGCCTCATGGGGCTGGGATAACCATCCCACAGCCAAAAATACCCTCTGGATAACCCCAGTCAGTGCCTGTGGGGTGCTCCTGGCTCCTGCAGTGTCTCCCATCCCTGTGGCTCATCTCCCCTCCCATGGGTGAAAGCTGAGTCCCCAGAGCAGCCCCAGCCCTCAGTGAGGTGTTTGGGAAGTTAAATCTCTTTTCAGGGGTGGCAAATGAACCCTGTCACACAGCAGAGGGAGCTGTGCTCACCCAGCTGAGGGGTGGGGTACCCCTTCCACTTATCCCTGAGCTCCCACTCTTTCCATTTTTGCAGGGGAGATATTTGAGCTAAAAGCTGAGCTGAACAGTGACAAGAAGGAGAAGAAGAAGGAGGCTGTGAAGAAGGTGATTGCATCCATGACTGTCGGCAAGGATGTCAGGTGTGTGGGGTATCCTGAGTGGGAAGGGACCCCCAGGATCATCCAGTCCCACTCCTGGCCCTGCACAGACACCCCAAAAATCCCTGTCCCTGGAGCGCTGTCCAAACTCTCCTCAAGCTGTGGCAGCCTCAGGGCTGTGCCCATTCCCTGCAGTGCCCACCACTGGCAGAAGAACCTTTTCCTGAGATTTATCCTAAACCTCTCCTCCTGCTGTTCTCCCATGTGCCCAAGCCAAACCCTTTTGGCTTTTGGGTTCCCTTTTCCCCTTGTTGCTTCCAAGGAGGTTTCCATGCTGCTTTTCCGTTTGGGATTCACCCAGGTATGCTCCTGCCTGCAGCTCTACCTCCTGGAGTGCAGTTTGTGCCCACGTGGCCACCTGGCAGGTGGGGGCTCTCCTGGCTTTTGTTGTAATCTGGCTAAAAGAGGATTGGTCTGGCTGCCAGATCAGTTTGTTGGGATTATTCCCACTTCCTTTGTGTGTTACTAAAAACAAGCAGGACCCCCTTGGAGCCTTCGTGGCGGTGCCTGGATGCTGATAAACCCTTTGCGCCCTCCCCAGTCCAAAAGGTCAGGCAGCTGCTGTTCCTGCTTTCCTTTTTCCATCTGGCTGAGCTGCACGTGGCTCCTTCCGTGCTCCTTTTCCTGCATGGACCTGTCCCAGCACAGGCGGCATCAGCAATTTGGTTTTCACGGTGCATTTGAGAGTAAATGGAGAGAAAAACACACTCAGAGTTGGGAGAACTGGGGCAGCCCTGGCTCCCAGAGCAGCAGCAGGCAGTGTTCATCTTGGGACCACTGTGGAAATCACATGGAAATGGCAGGAGCTTGAAGGGGCTTTAAAAAAAAAGGGAGAACAGCTTTTTACATGGATAGATAGTAACAGGCCAAAGGAGAATGGCTTTAAACAAAAAGAGATTTAGACGGGGAAGGAATTGTTCCCTAGGAGGGTGGGGAGCACAGGGTGCCCAGAGAAGCTGTGGCTGCCCCTGGATCCCTGGAAGTGTCCCAGGCCAGGCTGGACAGGGCTTGGAGCAGCCTGGGACAGTGGAAGGTGTCCCTGCCCATGGCAGGGGGTAGAACTTGATAAGCTTAACTATTCCATGGTTCCCAACCCGTTCCACGATCCTGGGGCTGTGTCAGCCCATTTGTGTGGTGTGTGCCTGTTTCAGGCTGCAGGGAAGCAGTTTGCTGAGTTCACTACTCCCCAGGAGGTGCCAGCAAAGCCTGATTTAGCCCAGGGTGAGACCAGCCCAGGTGGGTAGCAGCTTTTCAAAGCCCAGTTCCCTGGATTTAGGGGTTTGATCCTGTCAGGGCTGGCTGGGTTTCTGGGGGTGGAGAAGCTTCCAGTAGTCTTGGGACATCTGTCAGGGTGGAATAAACCCATGTTAACCCTGGAATCTTGACTGCCTCCCCTGAGGTGGTTTAATTGCCTAATTGGTCTGTCTGTGCATGAAACAGCATCTCTGGTATCCCACAGCTCCAGGATGTTTGGGAAGGGGGAGCCCCAGCTCTGTGCAGGTGCCTGATCCACTCCATTCCCCTCCATCCCAGCAGAGTATCCTGGTGCTCAGCACTCACCCAGGGGCATGGAGCTCTTCCTTTTGGCACCATCCTGTGATGATGCATAAAATCCTGGAGTATCCTGAGTTGGAAGGGATCCACAGGAGTCATCCAGTGCAGTTCCTGGCCCTGCACAGGACACCCCAACAACCCCACCCTGTGCCTGAGAGAACTGTCCAGCACCTTCTCCTGGGGCAGTGGATGTGCCTTGGAGCAGGAATGCTTTGCCATGTGGGAAAGCTCACTTTTACTCCTTCAATAACTGGTTTTAGTACAGATCCATTAAAAAAATCCACTGGGGATGGGCATTTATTTCAGCCATGTCTGCTGCAGGGTGGGCTCAGGTCATGAAATCATTAAATCATGGAATGGTTTGGGTGGGAAAGGATCCTTAAAGCCTGCCATGGGCAGGGGTACTTCCACTAGCCCACATTGCTCCAAGCCCTGTCCAGCCTGGCCTTGGGCACTTCCAGGGATCCAGGGGCAGCAACAGCTTCTCTGGGCACCCTGTGCCAGGGCCTGCCCACCCTCCCAGGGAACAATTCCTTCCCAATATCCCATCCATCCCTGCCCTCTGGCAGTGGGAGCCATTCCCTGTGTCCTGTCCCTCCATCCCTTGTCCCCAGTCCCTCTCCAGCTCTCCTGGAGCCTCTTTGGGCCCTGGCAGGGGCTCTGAGCTCTCCCTGGATCCTTCTCCTCTCCAGGTGAGCACCCTCAGCTCTCCCAGCCTTTTTTCTCAGGAGAGAGCAGGGTTCTCCTGCCTTTAGGAGCAGGTTATCCATGGGAAGGGAGATCCTGTGGGCAGCATGACCATGTCCTGCCTTCACAGAGCTCTCTGTGTTGCAGTGCTCTCTTCCCAGACGTGGTGAACTGCATGCAGACAGACAACCTGGAGCTGAAGAAGCTGGTCTACCTCTACCTGATGAACTATGCCAAGAGCCAGCCAGACATGGCCATCATGGCAGTGAACACCTTTGTGAAGGTGAGGGGACAGAGCTGCACGTCCCAGGGCTGCAGGGGACACCACGTGCCAGTTCACTGTGCCAAGCTGCAAACCAGGGAGTGTGGGCAGCTTTCCAAAGCCTCTCCCTTCTGGAGGAAGGGCTCTCCAAGCTCTAGAAAACTGATTGAATTTGTCCAGTAATGCAGAAACCCAGTTTTTGGCAGCCATCCTGTGCCGCTCGCACTGTCTGGGTGGGGGCAGCTCCCGTGATCAAGAGCTGTCATGTGAATTTGTGTGCTGAGAAATCCATCGTGATCTTCCTGCTGGAGCTGGGAACTGAGGAGTGTGTTAGGAACCAGGATATTGCCAAATCACTCAGTTAAAAAGCCTGCTGGGCTTTAGAGGGAGTTCAGGCTTTTTAGGGAGGATAAACCCCACATAATGATCCCAATATGTGTTTCCAACATCAGGTTGGGTTTAGGTACCTGGTGTAGGTGATGAGGACGTGAGATTCCTGGATGGATTAGGAGCTCTGGGAGTGAGGGTTGGTGGTGATGGAACTCAGTGGGTGCAGGGCAGGAGAGAAACTTCTCTTGGGTGACTTATTCTCGAGAGCAGAACGTGAAAACCTTGGGATTTGAACCCAAATCCTCCAGGAGGAGGAACCCACCAGAGAGACCTGTGATGGAGGAGCCCAGGATATCCAACCTCTCCTCTGTAAGAGCCTAAAGGAGGGATGCAGGACTCCAGACTGGCTCTTTAAAATGCTCTTTATTGTATCCAGGTGATTCAGCAATTCACGGGTGTGGGTGACAAGAGCCCAGCCCAGCCTGTCAGCTTCAGCCACTCTAGTTCTGGTTACAATGCATTAAATACTTTTCTTTGCTGAATACTTGACAACTAATCAATTCTCTTGCTATTACCTATAGCCTATCATAACTGCTAACATTACCATATCCATGTTACTATTTTCCAATCACAAAAATTCAGTTTAAGTTATAAGTTGTTTTTCAGTTTTCTTGTGGTAAAAAATTATGAGACCTTTCTTCCTACTTGCAACATTGGCTTTCTTGTTTGTGAAATCTTTTTGCTTGGTAAAACATTTTCTGTTTGAGGTGGATTTATGCTTTGCTCTGAGCCATGAAAACCCCTTCCAACTCACTTTACCCTTTGGCTTCTTAATTATCCAGTAAGACTGGCTCAGCAATTCTTTTCTTCAATATCAAAACTTGCTTTCGTTTCTATTCCTTCTTCAGATCCTACATTTAAAAATCTTTCTTTGAGACATCTGTGAGATGTCTCAAAGCATCTGTGAGACTTTCCTGTGCAACTTTTATCTCCCAACACTCCTCCCTGCAGGACTGTGAGGACCCCAACCCGCTGATCCGGGCGCTGGCTGTGAGGACCATGGGCTGCATCCGTGTGGACAAGATCACGGAGTATCTGTGCGAGCCCCTGCGGAAATGCCTCAAGGACGAGGACCCCTACGTGAGGAAGACTGCAGCAGTCTGCGTGGCCAAGCTCCACGACATTAACGCCCAGCTGGTGGAGGACCAGGGCTTCCTGGACACCCTCAAGGATCTCATCTCAGACTCCAACCCCATGGTGATGGTTTTTTGCCTTCTCCATCTCCCCTTCATCCCAATGGCAGTCACTGTTCTCCTGTCATGTTCACATCCACTGCTCTTCCTCACAGAGTTTCTTTTTGCTGTCAGCAAATCACTTTTGGGGGATTTTTGCTTCTCAGAACTGCAGGCTGTCTTCCCTGCCCTGTTACCCTGTGTCCTGGATGGTTTTGCCCATCCCTTGGCAATGTGTCTCTGTTCCCAGAGGGAAGGAGGCTGCTCCCGTTGCCTCGAGGCAGAGGGAAGCTGGTGCTTGGTTCTGGTACCACAGAGCCAGTAGCTTTTGTTTTCGGTTTTCCTGGCAGCTGGGCTTTGGCTTCAGCTTCCTTCCCTTTCCCTAGGTATGGGGAACTTAATAAACCACCTTTCCCCAGGGTTTCTCTTCCTACAGCCTTTCTTGCTTTTCCCGTCTTGCCCTGGGTGTAGTGTTGAGCCCAGGAGCTGTGTGCAAAGCTCTGGGGCTCCTGGGAGCTGCCTGGGGAAGGGAACTGGGCACCAAGCCAAGGCTGACTCCCCTGAACACGTGGGAGCCATTGGAGATGGGGTGTGGGCGGTGGGAGCACGCTGCTGGGGATGGCTCATCCATCCCCCTCAGATCTGCAGGGAGGGAGAAGCTGGAGCCCAGATGTAGGTGGTATGTGAGGAGTTCCTAGAGAGGAGGCAGCTCCTTCCCTCACACCACAGTTGGTGTCAGCAATCCGTGTCCTGTCCCCCCTGGCAGGTGGTTGCCAATGCGGTGGCGGCGCTGTCGGAAATAGCGGAGTCTCATCCCAGCAGCAACCTCCTGGACCTCAACCCCCAGTCCATCAACAAGCTGCTCACAGCCCTCAACGAGTGCACCGAGTGGGGCCAGATCTTCATCCTGGACTGCCTGGCAAACTACATGCCCAAAGATGACCGGGAAGCACAGAGGTGAGGGGACACTGGGAGAGGGGAGGGGACAGGCAGGGCTTGGCACTGCCCCTTCTCCTCTGAGCAGAGTCTTCATCCTCCTGACCCTGCTGCAGGAGGATACAGCGAGCATCTGCTGGACCTGTGCCTTGGGCATGGCCATCTGGAGCCTGCCCTGGTCCTGTAGCGAGCCCTGGCATTGGAATTGTGCTCCTTGAGCTGCTTGAAATGTGGCTGCAGAGGACAGTGGGCACCGGGGAGCCCCGAAACGGGGTCACTGCCAGAGGGTTCTGCGTGGCCCAGGGTGTAACCTTCACTGGGGCATTCAGGAGCCACTTCAGCCTCTTTGGGGAGGTCCCAAGTGCTGCTCAGCTTTCCTGCAAGTCCTTCCTGCATGCTGGCAGGAGTTTTTCAGCAGGAGGAAGGGCTGGGATCAATTCCTTTCCCTCCTGCTTGCCCCGGCAGCATCTGCGAGCGCGTGACACCGCGCCTGTCCCACGCCAACTCTGCCGTGGTGCTGTCAGCTGTCAAGGTGCTGATGAAGTTCATGGAGATGCTGTCCAAGGACCTGGATTATTATGGCACTCTCCTGAAGAAGCTGGCCCCACCACTGGTCACTCTGCTGTCGGCAGAGCCCGAGCTGCAGTACGTGGCCCTCCGCAACATCAACCTCATTGTGCAGAAAAGGTGAGTGTCCAGCTGGCCCCTCTTAGCCACAGGGGCTTCAGTCCCTCTGTCACAGCACATCCTGTAAGGTGTTTTCTTCTCTGTTATTTAAAATCCAAAGGGAGTCATGGAATCATGGAATGGTTTGGTTGGGAGGGATCTTAAAGCTCGTCTCATCCCAACCCTTTCCCATGGGACGCCTTCCACTGGAGCAGGTTGTTCCAAGGCCTGTCCAGCCTGGCCTTGAGTCAGTCAGGTGAAGGAATAAGCAGGGAGCTAAGTTGGGATCTCCAGTTTAATGTATCCTTTAGTTTAATTAATTCTTTATTTGGGGCAGCAAAGCCAAAAGCTGTGAGACTTTGGAGAAGTCACTCCCTCTGTAGGGAGGGATTTTTGTGCTGCCAGCTGCTTTCTCTACAGTTGTCCTCTTTGAACAAGTGCTCAGAGTCCTTTTGTGCCTTTGCTGATCTAAAATCCTGGCGGGCAGGAGGTGGCTGAGGCCCCACACGTGTGCCTGGAGCAGGAGTGGCAGCTGGAGAGCCCCAGCCCAGTCAGATGATTTGTTCTCCTCCCAGTCAGCGCCGTGGTCGTCTCCTAAAAATAGCAGCAATTTCTGGGAGAAGTGGAAAGCAATTAGTGTCCCTGGGAGTGGGAATGTGGAAGGCAGCTTGGAGCTGGACCTGGCCTAGCCCTTTCCCAGCTTAGAGAGAAGGTGAGCTGGTGAGAAAGGTCCAGCCTAGCCCTGGGGTCTGGATTTGTGTCCCTGCTCCCACTAAAACATCCCTTGCAGCCTTGGCAGGACAAACATTCCCCTTTGCCTCGTGTCTGGCCCGTGTTTGTGACAAGGTTGTGCTCTGTGCCCTATGTGCTAGCAAAGGGGAGCCAAGGGACAGAATCCTGGGGTATAATCACAGTGACTTGGATTCCTTGGCATTGAGTAGGCCCCCAAAACCTTGGGATTGTGGTGGAAGTGAGTGTGCGTCCCCTCTAACGCTGCCTCTCGCTGCCCCCAGGCCCGAGATCCTGAAGCACGAGATGAAGGTGTTCTTTGTCAAGTACAATGACCCCATCTACGTCAAACTGGAGAAACTGGACATTATGATCCGCCTGGCCTCCCAGGCCAACATAGCTCAGGTCAGGAGCTGAGGCTGGGGCACGCAGGGCTGTCCAAATCCCAGCCCCAGCTCTGCGGGATGCAGCCAGGAGCAGCTGTCCCAAGCAGCCTGCTCGTGCTGGGTCACTGTCCTGCTCTCCTGGAGCCTTGGCCTTGCTGCCAGGCTCTCACTGTGCTGTGCCATCCCTCAGGTGCTGGCAGAGCTGAAGGAATACGCCACGGAGGTGGATGTGGATTTTGTCAGGAAGGCGGTGAGAGCCATCGGCCGCTGTGCCATCAAGGTGGAGGTGAGGGCTGGGACACGCTGGGGCCTTGTGGCACCTGTGGTTGGGCACTTTCCAGCACATGGTGGGCATCCCATCCCAGGAATTGGGAATTGGAGCCTTCCCAGGCATGGGGATGTTCCACAGGGATCAGTGGGGTGCCAGGAGGATATTCCATCCCCTTATCCTTTGCTACTGGAGCTGCTTTAGGATCCCTGCCTGAAACAGGGCCGGGAATTCTGAATGCAGTAGATGATACCAGTGGCTTGTTGGGGACCAGGGCGGGACTGTGAGGGAGCTGATCCCTTGCTGAGAGGGAACTGATCCCTTTCTGAGGGGCTTGGGGCAAGCTGATCCCTTCCCAGGGGGCTGGGAGGGAGCTGATCCCAAGGGGCTTTGAGGGAATCCATCCCTTCCTGAGGGGCTGCTTGGAGGCTTTGCTTCCCTGTGGGGATAATTTTCCAAAGGGGATTATTGAAAACCTCCCTGGAAAGGTGGCTCTGCGTGGCTTGAATGGTTCCCATGGGGAGAGAGGAACCTGTGGGAATGTGCAGAGAGGATGAGGAGGAGCCACAGCAGGATGTGAAGGGGACATCACACTCAGTGCCTCTCATTCTGCTGTGGATTTTGGGGTTGACAGGGAGGAGTGGGAGGTTTGGGATGGGATGTGAGGGGTCACTGCCCAGGACTGTCCCTGTGTGACCGAGTCCCTCTGGCAGCAATCGGCCGAGCGCTGTGTCAGCACCCTGCTGGACCTCATCCAGACCAAGGTCAACTACGTGGTGCAGGAGGCCATCGTGGTCATCAAGGACATCTTCCGCAAGTACCCCAACAAGTGCGTGGGCTTCTCTGCGATCCTCGGGCTCCTGCATGAGCTCTTCCCTCCCCTCTGTGCTCGGCAGCCCACAAACCCTGGCTGGGATGAAGCCCCAGAGCCCTAGCACAGGTGGCTTTGGGTTTTTTTTGTCCCCAGTCCCAGATCCAGGCGCTCGAATGGAGAGGAGCTGCCAGGGATGTGCAGGTCCCTTGCGTCAGCAGAAACTGTCCCTGGCTCTCCATCCAGCTCCTGATGCTGGAACAAGGGCAGCAGAGGAGAGGGGAGGGAATGTTCCAGCTGAGCCAGGATGAATAGGCAACTCTAATCAGGAAGTCGGGACTAATAGTGGTAATAAATACTAATGAAGTGCATGGGTAACGAGCAGAGCTCTGCAGGAATGGCTCTGGGCCGCTCCAGAGAGGAGCGGATCAGACCAGCAGGGTTAGTTCAGGAGCAGGGAATGCGCTCTAGGATCAGCGTGGGCACTGCCCGTGGGGTGAGGGGACAGCCCCAGGCAGGGTGCCCTTGGCCACAGTTCTGCGGAGGGCAATGGGATGTGCTTTGGAGTTTGGCTGGATGAGGATTCTGGTGTGCTCCTGGTGAGCATTCTCCTGCTTTTTGTCCTGTCCTCGGGCAGGTACGAGAGCGTGATCGCCACGCTGTGTGAGAACCTGGATTCCCTGGATGAGCCCGAGGCCAGGGCTGCCATGATCTGGATCGTGGGGGAATACGCCGAGCGCATCGACAACGCCGATGAGCTGCTGGAGAGCTTCCTGGAGGGCTTCCATGATGAGAGCACCCAGGTGTGCCAGGGGCCTGCTGCCTCGGGGTGACACTGTGGCACAGCTCATGCTAAGTGGGTGACAGTTTTCTCTGAAGGGATTGTTTCTGCTTGGAGCAACCATGTCGCGTGGCAGGTTTGGGTGTAGGATGTGGTCCAGGCTTGGAGTAACCAGGGATAGTGGGAGGTGTTCCTGCCCATGGCAAGAGGGAGAATGAGATGGGATTTGAGGTCCTTGCAGTCCAAGCTGTTCCATGTTTCTATGAAGTGCCACCATGGCATTGTCCCAAGTGCTTTCCCTATTCCATGGTTGGAAGTCACTTGGTTATCCCACTGTGTCAGCACAGGATCCCTTTGGAGCTGGAAAACAAGCAGGGGGAGGAGCAGTGCCTGCCCTGTCTCCCAGGGCAACTGAGGCCAATGGGTTTGCTGTGGAATTTTGGAGGGTTTCCATCTCTGGGAAACTATGCAAAAGACCCTGTAACCAAGTGACAGGGAACAGGGCAGAGTCTACAAATGCTAAGTAGCAAAGCCAGAGATCCAGGCTCCCTGAGAGGTTGGGAGGGACCCTCACAGGGGAATTCCTGCTGCTTATCCATGTGGAAGTCAAAGGATGCTCTGCGGGACCTGCTCTGTCGATCCTGCCCCATGGGGTTGACCTCAGCCTGTGTGTGAGAGTGTGGAAATGAGCTGGAAAGGGGCCAGGTGGGGTGCCCTGATGTGCCACTGACATGGTCACCGTGCCTTTGGTCCCTTGAAATGCAGGCTAGGGTTAGGTCCATGTGTTCCTGCACAAACCCAGTGTGACTTGTCTGTCT
>VRYO01002581.1:5200963-5211101 GCA_009812075.1 Sialia sialis | reverse complement strand
TGTCACTGCCGCGGGGTGACACCTTGTGGGTCCCTGAGGGTGTCACTGCTGGGAGGTGTCACCTTGTGGGTCCTGGGGGGTGTCACTGCCGGGAGGTGTCCCCGTGAGGGTGCTGGGGAGTGTCACTACCGGTGGGTGTCCTGGTGTGAGGAACCTGAATGCCTCCCGGGCCCGGCGAGTGGGGGCAGGCCCGGTGCCCGCCATTTCTCCCTCAGGGGGGCTGTTCCTCGTCCCTCTCCCGCCCCATCCCGGCGCTCCCCCGTTCCTCTCCCGCCCGATCCCGGCGCTCCCCGGTCAGGGGCGGTGCCGGTGCTGGCGGGGCCGGAGGAGGTGGCTCCGGGTCCCCTCCCCTCCCCGCGCCGCCGCTTCCGCCGCCGCCGCCGCCCTGGGCCGGGCGGGCCCGGCGGGGCCGAGGGGCGGCGGGGCCACCATGAAGCCGAGCGGAGGTGAGCGGGAGCCGGGCGGGGACCCGGGAGGGGCTGGGGATGTGAGGAGTGACGGGGTTTTGGGGGCTCTGTGGGTGACGGGGCCGTCCCGCCGCAGAGGAGCCGGTGCTGCTGGCGGAGCTGAAGCCGGGCCGGCCCCAGCGCTACGATTGGAAATCCAGCTGCGAGACCTGGAGCGTCGCCTTCTCCCCAGACGGGGCCTGGTTCGCCTGGTCCCAGGGACACTGCGTGGTCAAACTGATCCCGTGGCCTCTCGGGGAGGCCGAGCTGTGAGTGCGGAGTCATGGAATGGCTTGGGTTGGAAGAGACCTTAAAGCTCATCCAGTGCCACCCCTGCCGTGGCCAGGGACACCTCCCACTGTCCCAGGCTGCTCCAAGCCTTGTCCAGCCTGACCTTGGACACTTCCAGGGGCAGCCACAGCTTCTCTGGACACCCTGTGCCAGGGCCTGCCCACCCTCCCAGGGAACAATTCCTTCCCAATATCCCATCCAGCCCTGCCCTCTGGCAGTGGAAGCCATTCCCTGTGTCCTGTCCCTCCATCCCTTGTCCCCAGTCCCTCTCCAGCTCTCCTGGAGCATCTTTAGGCTCTGGAAGGGGCTCTGAGCTCTCCCTGGAGCCTTCTCTTCTCCAGGTGAGCCCTCCCAGCTCCCGGAGCAGAGGGTCTCCAGCCCTTGGAGCATCTCCTCCTCTGGACTCACTCCAGCATCTTCATGCCCTTCTGATTTTGGGGACCCCACGGCCAGGAGCAGCTCTGCAGTGAGCTGTCACCTAGGCAGGGCAGAGGGGCACAATTCCCCACGCTGGGGGATCAGCTCAGGGTGTTTCTGTGCTGGGGCATGGCCAGCGCTGAAGTCCCCCAGTGCCGCTCTCCATCCATTCATTGCCCAGTTGGGATTGATCCCGGGGTTGCCCAGTGTGGGGTGAAGATGGGTGCATGGAGCTGGGGTGGGCGTCTCAGGGTGAACCCTCCACCCATCCCTGTCTCCCTCCAGCAGCTGCAAAACCTCAGAGCGCAAGAGCCGGGGCGGCAAAGCAGAGACCTGGAGCCGTGGGGCAGCCAAGGAGAAGACTCTGGAGTGTGGGCAGATTGTGTGGGGCCTGGCCTTCAGTGCCTGGCCAGCAGCTGAGGATGGGGACACAGATCCTGCCTGTGCTGTGGGGCTTCCCTGCCTGGTCCTGGCCACTGGGCTCAACGATGGGCAGATCAAGGTGTGGGAGGTACAGACAGGTGAGCAGGAGGTCCCATTTCCATCCTTCCACAATACCCGTCCCAAGCAAGGCTGCACGAGGGGCTCTGCTTCATTCCCCATGGATGGATGGCACTGAGCAGGGCTCCTCTTCACAGGGCACCTCCTCTTCAGCCTCTTGGGACACCAGGATGTTGTCAGGGACCTGAGCTTTGCTCCCAATGGAAGCCCCATCCTTGTGTCGGCCTCGCGGGACAAGACCTTGCGCGTGTGGGACCTGAGCAGGGATGGTAGGAATGTGCAGGGATATCCCTGTGCTGGGTCAGGGAAGGGGCAGAAACCTCAGGAGGGAAGATGGTGGGAGAGGACCTTTGGGGACAATATTTGAGGCAGAAGGGGACGGTCCTGTGACAGGGAGCAGAGTGTAACCTGGAAGATTGCCTTGGGATTTACCCAGGGAATTCCCAGCCCAGTGTGAATTCCCAGTGGGGAAATGGAGGGAGGGCAGAGCCAGGGGGTCCTGCTCCCTCTGGTGACACATTTCTGCTGTCCCCAGGGCGGCAGGTCCAGGTGCTGTCGGGCCACGTGCAGTGGGTCTATTGCTGCTCCATCTCTCCAGACTGCAGCATGCTCTGCTCTGCTGCTGGTGAGAAGTCGGTGAGTCCTGCAGGATGGGAGCCATCCCTGTGCCTGCTGAATCCAGCCCTCTGTGCCATCCCCAAATTCAGCCCTCTGTATCCCCAGAAATTCCGCTGGGAGAAGGGCCAGGCCATCCTGCCCTAGCTCCTCAGGAACTGGAATTTGGGAGCAGAGCCCACGTGGTTTAAACCTTGGGATGCTCCCAGCCTGATCTCCTGCCCAAATCCCACAGGCCCTGCTGTGGAGCATGAGATCCTACACACTCATCCGGAGGCTGGAGGGCCACCAGAGCAGCGTGGTGTCCTGTGACTTCTCCCCGGACTCTGCACTCCTTGTCACCGCTTCCTATGATGCCTGTGTCATCATGTGGGACCCCTACACCGGGGAGCAGCTCAGGACACTGCGGTACGGACCTCACAGGGGACAGAACAATGCCAGGGAGTTTTTAGGGCTGGATGTGGCTTTCCTTTCTTGCTGGGCACAGCCATCACCAGTCTTCTACTTCCAGAGGTGGGATAGGGGTCTGGCTTGCCAAGTTTGGCAGCTCTGCCAGCCTCAGCTGGGGAAGGGGCTGCTGGCAGCTCAGAGCTGATGCTGAGATGTTGTTCCCACTGACAGCCACGTCCCGTTGTACTCCGTGCTGGATTCCAGCAGTGAGATCCACACCAGCTCCCTGCGCTCCGTCTGCTTCTCCCCCGAGGGGCTCTACCTGGCCACTGTGGCAGATGACAGGTGAGTGAACCCCTGTGGGGACCCAGGAGGAGAGCAGAATGAACCAGGAGCTCAGGAGTTGGGGAGTAAATGTGCCAGGTCCCCACCACTTCCTGGAATAAGTGGAAGGGTCAGGCCTGCAGGAACACCCTGGCTTGGCTGTGACAAGGGGTAGCAAGGTCAGGGCCCTGTCACACCTAGCTGAGGTCCACATCCTCCTGGGTGCTGTGCCACCCTCAGGGACAGTCCTCCTGGGACACTCCCATGGGAAGCAAATGCCTCTTGTTTGTGTGTCTTCAGGTGATGGCAGAGGCTTTATTTTGGCAACAGGCACTGCATTGTGTCCTCTCCCTTTCTCCACAGGCTTCTGAGGATCTGGGCCTTGGAGCTGCGGTCCCCAGTGGCCTTTGCCCCCATGACCAACGGTCTGTGCTGCATGTACTTCCCACATGGAGGATTTATTGCTACAGGGTAGGTAAACAGAAGAGGGTGGAGAAAAGCAGACCTTCTTCTTCCTCCTGCTGCTCAGCAAATTCTGGGCTTCCCTTGGGATACTTTTCCTGGGCTGAGGAGGGCACACATGCTCCTGGCAAAGCTTGGGAATATTTGGGGGCAGTTGGAATTCCTCGTGTCCCTGTGCCCTGTGCTCAGGGTTGCTTGGATCCCATGCAGGACCAGAGATGGCCACGTGCAGTTCTGGACAGCCCCGAGGGTCCTTTCGTCTCTCAAGCACTTGTGCCGCAAAGCCCTGCGCACCTTCCTCACAACCTACCAGGTGCTGGCGCTGCCCATCCCCAGGAAGCTGAAGGAATTCCTCACTTACCGGACTTTCTAAGGCAGCAGGGAGAGCAGAGGCACGGAGGTGAGCCCTGGGGCTCGGCCCGGGCTGGCGGCGCTGCAGGAACGCCGAGCCGTGAGCCAGGAGTGCTGCTGCTCCTGTGCTTTTGGGGCTGTGGAGGGCTTTTTTTGGTGTCATAATACAAAAACCCAGCAAAATCCCGTGCAGAGGGCAAGGGGCAGAGCTGTGGTGGCTCCGCAGGGGACACAGGTCCCCCCTGTCCCCTGCTGGGGTTGGGTCAGGTGCTTCTGCTTCCAAGTGCAATGGTGTGGGATGACGGTGGAACAGCTGCTGTGGGAGCAGAGCTGTTGTCACCTGCACAAATATGGGGCTAACCCCCCGCAAAACACCCACCTGGGAATGGCCCTCCATCCCAGTGGAGTGTGGGCTCTGCTGCTGTCCCAGTGTGGGCAGGAGCAGGACAAGCCCAAACAGGTTTCAATAAATAAAAATTGATTCCTCATGATTTCCCTCCTGGCTTGCTCAGGTGACCTGGGAGTGCCTGGCACCGCCCTGGCTGCCAGGGAGGGGTGGCAGAGGTGTCCACCTGTGGGAAGAGGTGGCTTCACTCCACCCCCTGCTCCCATTCCTCTGTTGTTTTCTCTCCGTGCTGGAGCGTGGCACACTACCAGCCAAATTTCCAGACATGCTGAGCATGCAGCAGTGTTATGTTTGTTCCCATCCTCCAGCTTAGCTGGTGGCTGGAGCAACAGCACATTCCCTGTGTGCTGGCAGGCTTTGTGGAGGGAATTCTCCTCCAAACGTCCCCAGGATGTTGTTTTTGCCTTGGGAACAGCTAAACAGAAAGCTGGTGCTTTCCTAACCTCCCACCTCCCTTCAGGAGGGAAAAGCAAGAACCAGTGCGACCTGCTGGGCTTTGGAGGCACCTGTATTTTCCCATGGAGCTTGGGAATAATGCTACCTTTGAACAACCTTTTTAGCCTGCCTGTGCACTCAAGGCTTTCCAAAGAGCAACTGGGAAGCTGCATGGACAGCTCCAGGCACGGGGCTGATGGTCCTTCCCAAATCCAGCAGCAGATCCACCCGGCAGGACTCAGGCTTCAGCCACCACCAGGTCCCTGGTGACCTGGAAGGTGGCGATGAGGGAGCTCAGCTGGATCTTCTCGCTGGTGCCAGCGGCCAGGCGGTACCTGGAGAGGGGCCAAGGGCAGCTCTGGGGCTTTCCAAAGACATGGGCTGTGTGCCAGCAGTGCCCACCAACCAGCAGGAGCCACCCCAGGGTCCCCACAGTGGGGGAGTGACACTTACTCGATGTCTGCCAGCTTGATCAGCAGCTGCATGCGGATGGACGGGGGGAAGTCGACTGCAGAGAGAAGGAAACACTCGGTGAGGGCCAGGGGCAAGTGTGGCCTCTCCAGGATCATCCAGAGCCAGACCCTGTCCCCACCTCTGTGCACAAAGAGATGGATCTCAGTGAGGATGTCCTGCAGGGCCAGACCTTTCAGCGCCTTCAGCTCTGTGATTTCTGGGATGAGAGCGAGTCAAGGCCTTGCTTCCAGGTGCTTCCCTGCCAGATCCTGCTCCTCATCTCTGCAGCAACCCCACCAGCCTCCCCAGCGAGCAGCACCTGCCCCAGATGGAGATCACAGAGATACCTGGGAAAGAGCAGGATTTATCCCAGCTGGGAATAACCCCCAGGGCAAAGGATACTGCGGTAGGCAGTGGAAAAATCCTGATTCAGCATCCAGTCGAGGATGTTGGCGATGTCAGACTTGAGGGGATGTCCCGTACAGGTGTAAACATTCTCCTCTGTCACCTTCCCAAAGGCCATGGAGGTGCTCTGAGGAAGAGGAGGGAACACGAAGGATGAAGAGGGCCCTCCAGCTCAGCTGGCCAGGGGCTGACAGCCACAGTCCCACCTGCAAGATGTTGAGGGCCCTGCGCATGTCCCCGCTGGAGAGCGTCACCAGAGCCTTCATCCCGTCCTCGCTCACATCCACCCTGCAATGCAGAACCGTGGCAATCCAACCTGCTGCGGCTGCATGGCAGGGAATGGGGATGGAGGGGCGTGCAGGGATCCCCACTCACCCCTCCTGCTGGATGACGTGCTGCAGCCGCGGCACCATCAGCTCCGGGGTCAGCGGGCCGAAGCGGAAGCGGGTGCAGCGGGATTGCAGGGCGGGAATGATCTTGGAGAGGTAGTTGCAGATGAGGCAAAACCGAGTGTTTTCTGTGAACTTCTCGATCACTGCAAAATGGAGGGAGGGGAGTAGGGTCCTTGGCTGCTGCCTCGTCCTGACTCTCACCCTGTGCCGGGCTGGATGAGGCTGATGGCTGTGGGATTCCCATGGTGTGGGGTTCCCAGTGGCCCTCACCTCTCCTCAGGGCGTTCTGAGCGTCCTGGGTCATGGCATCGGCTTCATCCAGGATGACGAGCTTGAAGCCTTTCCTAGGAAAAGGGTGGGCTTGGTGCTGGAGAAGCAGCAGCAAGGGTGTGTGTTCCCAGCCTGGCTCCTGGCAAGCGCTTCTTGCATCCTCACCCTCCCTGCGTGCTGAGCACGTTCCCACTCTCCCTGGGACCTCCCAAATCCCATTCCCAATCCAAGTGACAGGGCAGGAGGGTGCCAAAGAGATGAGGAGCTTTGGGAATCACCACATACTTAAAGATGGTCCTGGTGCTGGCAAAGCTCAGGATGGGCCCTCGGACGATGTCGATGCCCCGGTCATCGGAGGCGTTGAGCTGGAAGGGAATGGTGTGAATCCATATCCCTGCATCCCATCCCATCCCATCCCATCCCATCCCATCCCATCCCATCCCATCCCATCCCATCCCATCCCATCCCATCCCATCCCATCCCATCCCATCCCATCCCATCCCATCCCGCTCACCTCCAGCACCATGGAGCCGAACTCCCGCTCCCGGTACAGCTGCCTGGCACAGGCCAGGATGGTGGATGTCTTCCCGGTGCCGGGCGGCCCATAGAGGAGCAGATGGGGCAGCCGGTCCTCGCTGATGAAGCGCTGCACTGCGGGATAACGGGATGATAACGGGATAAGAGCGGGATAACGGGGCTGGGGGATACCTGGGACCGGCGGGAGGGTCACCGCGGCGGGGTTGGGATTAATTACCGGTGCTGAGGATGTCCCGGTGAGACACCAGCTCGGACAGCGCCTGCGGACGGTACTTCTCCACCCTGCAGCGGAGAAGGAGAAGAGTGAGGAGTCAGCCCCGGAGGTGCTCCCGCCGGGTTATCCCGGTATCCCGGTATCCCTGTGCCCCCCTCCCGCTCCCGGCCGTACCACGGCAGGTTCGCGCTGCCCGCCGGCGCCATGTTGGGAAGTCTCGCGAGAGCTCCGCCAAGCGCGCGAGAGCGGCGGGGCGGGGCTGAGGGGTCCGGGCGGGGCTGAGGGACCGGGTGGGCTCTGCTGCACTGGGACTATCCCGGCCCCTTCCGACCCATCCAGGAGCAGCCACAGCTCCTCTGGGCACCCTGTGCCAGGGCCTGCCCACCCTCCCAGGGAACAATTCCTTCCCAATATCCCATCCAGCCCTGCCCTCTGGCAGTGGAAGCCATTCCGTGTGTCCTGTCCCTCCATCCCTTGTCCCCAGTCCCTCTCCAGCTCTCCTGGAGCCCCTTTAGGTGCTGGCAGGGGCTCTGAGCTCTCCCTGGATCCTTCTCCTCTCCAGATGAGCCCCCCCAGCTCTCCCAGCCTGACTCCAACCCCTGGAGCATCTCCGTGGCCTCCTCTGGACTCTGAGGAGCACTCCCTGCTTTTGGTTTTCGTCCCATTATTGCCAAGGTCCTGGTGCTGGACATGGCGTTCCCATTGGGATCTCACCTGAGTGGACAGGGAAAATTCCCCCATCCTGCTGTCCCTGCCCATGGCAGAACAAGATGACCTTTAGGGTCCCTTTCAACCCAGCCCATTCCATGATTCTGTGGCTGTAGGAAGAGCATGGTGCTGATGTTCACCAGAGCAGGGGGGTGCTGGTGATCCTGGGAAATCACAGCAGGAATTGCTGGGTCAGGGCTGTGAGCCACGTTTAGGGAAAACACAGTGACCTGCCCTCAGAAAGCCTTTGGGATGAGAGGGCACCTTTGGGTGCGGGGATACTCTAGGAAAAGAGATCTGGGATCCTCCCAGTGCAATAGGAGCAGCAAACTCCATAGGTGATGCCAGATGCAGAGCACCTTTATCCCTGTCCTTGCTGCTTCTCAGTGCCTCCAGAAAACCCCTGGAGCCTCCTTCGGAGAAGGAGCTTAGAGGGGAGAATTAGCCCAGGCTCTGGGTGATGCTCCAGTGCTGCTCTGATCCCAGAAAGAAAAGCAGGTGGGAGTGAGAGGTGCCGGCTTGGAAAACACAGGTGGAGTGAGGATGGGAAGCAATCCATTGGGAAGTAGAGGTGCAGGGCAGGCAAAAAAAATCCCTGGAAAATCATCATTGCTGACAAGGGAAGTGAAAAGATCAAGAGCTCTAGGCTGGATCCTGTAAAAACCCAACAATCTGCTCGAGAACAGCTGCTTTCCTGGCTTTTTCCCCCTTTTTTTTCCCCTGCAGCCCCATAAAGGGAAGCAGGAGCTGGAAGCTGAGGTCAGCAGGCTCAGCCGTCCCTCTGGGCGCGTGACAGCCATGACAGATGGCCCTTCCCTTCGGAGCCTCCAGGTCCTTCCCGGGCACCTGGGAACAGCCACGAGCTGGGATTTTCCTGCTCCTCCTGCATCCAGAGCTGCTGCTCGCCCCCTGGCTCTGCCTTTGCCTGGGGCAGGCTCTTGTCCTCCTAAATGGATTTTTCCAGGCGTTTTCTCTATCATTAATAAATCCTGAGCTCCGGAGCAGGGAAAATCTTTGGGGTGTTGTTTAATAGGCTTAAACTGAGGAGTGCATCCCCCTGGATGGCTCTGATTTCCCTCTTGAGGGGGCAGAGGTGATGGGACAGGGATGACAGGACAGAGGTGGTGGTGACAGTGTTGATGGGACAGGAGGAGGGTGACAAGAATGATGATGATGGAGATCAGGAGACAGATGATGGGGCAGGCATGATGGTGACAGGAGTGATAGGACAGAGGTGGTGGTGACAGATGATGACAGAGGTGATGGTGACAGGGTTGAAGGGACAGGGTGATGGTGGCAGGGATGATAGGACAGAGATGATGGGAGGTTAACCTGTGCTCCTGAGAACTGAAATCCAAGGGATCCTCCCACCCCATGTGGAGCTGAAGAAGTTCTTTGCCATATTAATAACCAAGAAATCCCAATGCTGATATCCAAAAGCTCCTGGAGCAGCTCACTGCTGTTCATTGCTGGAGCAATGAACCCTCATGGCTTGGTTTTGGGGGAAATTTGGTGGGAAACCCCTGGTGTGGTGCAGTGGTGTTGGTTTCCCAGGGTGGGAAATGCCAGTGCATTCCCCCTCCCTTCCCAGCAGGATGCTGTGCCTGGAAGAGCACATTTGCACTGAGGGATCATTAACCCAGTTTAGAGACTCTGAGTCGCTCCAAACTCTCTTCTCGTGGAGAAAACCAACAGAAGTAAATTAAAACATTAGCAGATATTTTTATATGGACTGATTGGACCATTCCCACTGTCTGGAATGTTCATGCACCTCAGACCATGGCCAGCTCCAAGCAGGGGAGCTATCCCACAGGCTGCTGTAGGGTTTTATGGGAAGCATGAGGTTTGGTGAACACCCAAAATCCATGCTGCAGGCTTTTGGGATGGGTGCTTTTATCCCAGTGGATTCTCCCTATTGCAATTTACTTTCTATTTCCCTTCCCTTCCCATTCTTGATGTCATTTCCCACCCTGGAGGTCCCTCTGAGCTCCCCTCACAGCCAGCCTTGGGGACAGGGCAGAAAAGGGACATCCCAGCTTGGGGATGAGCCTGGAAATTAAAAGTCCTGATTTGAAAAAAAAAGGTAAAAATCGGCAGATTTCCAGCTTTTTTAGCTGTATCTCAGCTCGGAGGGAGTCAACCACTGAGAGCACGGGTAAAGCTGTTGGGAATTTGGCTCGAGAGGGACTGGGATGGGGATGCCAGCTGGGAATAAAGTCACATATCCAGAGGCAGGGAGGTCACAGTGAGGACACTGTGCCTGGAGCAGGTGAAGTGTCTGGGAGCATCATCCTGGCTCCGTCTCTCTGGAATAATTCCTGAGTGTTGGCCAGGCTTGGTCCCCATTGTCCCAAGACCAGGAATCCCCATTGCCCCAGACCCTCAATGCCCCAGATCCCCCCATTGCCTCAGGCATTCCCATTTCCCCAGAGCCCCCCATTTCCATTCTCCGTCAGGCCCCATGATGTCCTATTTTTCTTCCATTACCTCAGGTCCCCCACATTCCAGCCTCCCCATTATC
>VRYO01002581.1:5115812-5148382 GCA_009812075.1 Sialia sialis | reverse complement strand
GTGAAAAGATAAAGAACACTGCCCCAGCTGGTTTCAATGGATGCCCATTAGCAGGAGATATTCCCACAGAGATCAGGATCACTGCCCCACCCTCAAGAGATGGTGATAGAATAGATACCTGTGATCACATCCTGTACTGTAACCCAAGACAGAAATCCCTGAAAGTGCCTCGAGTCTGTGGCGGGGTAAATCTGTAAATCCCTTTCCCTGATCCCTTCTCCTCTTTCTGATCCCTGGGGCAGGAAGAGGGACTGCGCTCCAGATCCCAGTGTTTTTCCATGGTGTTAATTCCGTAATTCTTTTAACAGCCTGGAAGGAAACCCATTGCTTCAAATTGAAGTGGAGCCCACCTCGGAGGTGAGACGGCTCCTGTGCTTAATGGGCCTTGCTTTTAAGGATGTCTTGGGGCACATTTCCTAGGAAATGGAGACATTTCCCATCTGTGCAGTGGAATTGCTGATAATAGAATTAAAGTCCAGGCATCCGTGTCCCCACCCCATCGAGAGGGACCCTCCTGGGCTTCAAGTTTGGAATTCAATGAGGTTTTTCAGGATGCACTAAAAATGCAGTGAAAGGGAAGAAAGGGAGAGGGAAGATGAGGATGGAGCTTTTAAAGGGTGTTGTAAATCCTGTAGGAAGTCTAAATGGATCATCAATGGGAATTAGCAGAGCACAGCTCAGCCACGGGAGGATGAAACTGTTTTAAGACAAATTAATTAAATCTCTGATGAGTCGCAATCTTAGATTTAGTCCCAGGGTAAATAAATGGCTCCACAGGGAAGCGGTAGAGTCCCCAGCTCTGCAGGGATTTAAAGCCCTGTGTGGCACTTGGGGACGTGGGTTTGTGGTGGCCTTGGCCATGCTGGGGAGGGTTGGGGTTAGTCTCAGAGAGCTTTTCCAGCCTCAAGGAGTCCATGATTTTGTGAAAATCTGGGATTCTGCTGACTCTGGGTAGGATGAGGCTGCTCTGTTGGGATTGGGAGGTGCCTGCTTGGTTCCTCTGGGTCTGGGTTGGATCAGGGAGGTTCCCCCCAGAGTTTCCTCCCTGTTTTATTGTTTCCCACTCCCTCTGCCCACCACAGAACGAGGAAGGCGCCGAGGAGGTGCAGGAGTCCGAGGACGACTTCGAGGAGATGAACCTCTCGCTGCTCTCGGCGCGCAACTTCCCGCGCAAGGCCAGCCAGACCAGCATCTTCCTGCAGGAGTGGGACATCCCCTTCGAGCAGCTGGAGATCGGCGAGCTCATCGGCAAGGGCCGCTTCGGGCAGGTGTTCCACGGGCGCTGGCACGGCGAGGTGGCCATCCGCCTCATCGACATCGAGCGCGACAACGAGGACCAGCTCAAGGCCTTCAAGAGGGAGGTCATGGCCTACCGGCAGACGCGGCACGAGAACGTCGTGCTCTTCATGGGGGCCTGCATGAGCCCTCCCCACCTCGCCATCATCACCAGGTGGGACTCCTTTCTTCTCTCCAAACATTTGGTTTCCCTATCCAAAATTTCGTTTTTTTTCTGCTGGTCCAATATGGTGCCGTTGGGCTGAGTTTCCTGTCCTAAGGAAGGGATGTTCTCCACTTGCTGTATCCATGTTTCCACGTGCTGTATCTGTGTTCTCCACGTGCTGTGGTTTGTGGTGTGAAGGACACAACAAATCCCAAAGTGTGTCCTGACAGGTCATTGTTCTGTAGAAGGGGAGCTCTGAACAGGAATGTTTTGTTTTATCCAGGCTCAGGAAGCATCATGGAATCGTGGAATGGTTTGGCTTGGGTTGGAATGGGAGGGACCTTAAAGCTCATCCAATCCACCCCTGCCATGGGCAGGGACACCTCCCACTGTCCCAGGCTGCTCCAAGCCCTGTCCAGCCTGGCCTGGGACACTGCCAGGGATGGAGTGGCTACAGCTACCATGGGAATTCCATCCCAGCCCCTGCCCACCTCCCAGGGAACAGCTCCTTCCCAATATCCCATCCATCCCTGCCCTCTGGCAGTGGAAGCCATTCCCTGTGTCCTGTCCCTCCATCCCTTGTCCCCAGTCCCTCTCCAGCTCTCCTGGAGCCCCTTTAGGAACTAGAAGACTGGGAGGCTCCTTGAAGCTTTCAGGGGAGCAATCTGGGATTTGGGGGCTCTTGGACCACCCAACACCTCCACAGATTTCTTGGTCCTGATGCACTCCCAAATTCCTGCCCTTACATTCCCAATGGGAATGCAGCACTGAGTCTCACAGTGCAATCCATGCTTGGTAGGGCAAAAAATCCCACCTGGCTTGGAGGCAAACAAGCTGCAACTTCTCCCAGAGCAGCTGTTGTCATGGGAAATACATTTATTCCAGAGAATTCCATGATTTCCTGCACCTCCAGACTGTGCTTTCAGTCATGGGACTGGACATGGTCCTGCTTTTCATCCCACCCTGGGTTATTTCCTCCTGGAGAAGTTTCCCCAAGGTGAGGTTGAATTTTCCTCCTGGCAGCATTTCAAAAAGCAATGGAATGGCACCGCTTCCAGCAGCCATCAGTGATGAAATATTGCATCATCTTTTCCTAATGTTCCTAATTTTCCCCACCTCCCAGTCCCTGATCCCAGATGGGCTCTGCAGGTGCTCTGCTCCCTCGTGGTCCAAAACAAAAGGATTTCACCCCAAATTCACATCACCTCATCCCTTGCTCCTGCTCTGCTGGGTTCATGGGTTGTGTTTCCCTGGGGACTTTCACCCTCTAGGGTCAGGGCGACTCCAAAGCGGGGCTGACTCCCCAGCTGGCGGCTGGAAAAACGATGCCTTTTGTTCAGCACCAAAAATGAGCCATCTGGGGAGAATTCTGCAGCATTTCCATCTATTGGGTAGCTCCAGGCCAAAAGCTTTTGGAGAAGTGTGCAAACACATGTATTGATGGATGAGTCAGAGCCCCCATCCATGTGTCACGCTGTGTTCCCAAAGGAAAAGGTGGCGTCTCCATCCCGCTCCCCGTCCCTTTGCAGCCCCCATGTGCTCGGCTTTTCAGTGCTATTCAATAGCAAAACCTGAGAAATGTATTCCTGGATTTTTTTATTTTTTTTTTTTCCGAGCCATGGAATGTTTTCTCTTCCATTTTCTGTTCTAATGGGTCTTTCTGTAAAAGCAGAAAGGTGCCATTTTTGACAGCTGGACAAAATCAGTCTGTGTGCTGCTGCATGCTGGTGAATTAATGTGAGGAACGTGGAGCTCTGCTCGTCCTGTTCCTCTTCCAGCTGCACTTGGTCCTATTTTCTAAGGTCAAAATGTAAATTTATTAAATTACCCACAATATAACCCAAGCTCACAACATTTCCAGGCATCGTTTGTTCCTGCAACCCACTTTTATCTGCATCCTTCAAAAGTTGAACCAATATCAGCTTTAAACCAAAGGACAGTAGGGATGGATGGGATATGGGGAAGGAATTATTCTCTGGGAGGGTGGTGCCCAAGAGAAGCTGTGACTGCCCCTGGATCCCTGGAAGTGTCCAAGGAAGGTTGGACAGGGCTTGGAGCACTGAGGAAAACTTTTCCTTTTGTCCCATCTAATCCCTATATCCAAGGATGCTTCCTTGCTCTTGTGCTGGATCTCCTTGTCTGGTCAATCCTCAGCTGAACATTTTTGGGAAGTCTCACCACGTGGAGGTTTCCCTCCCATCCACGTTTCAGGTTTTTCCTAAGGGACAGGACAGCCCTGGGGACTTTTCTGCCATCAGAGCTGCTCTTGGGTGTTGTAGGGAATGAGGCTGGGAAGAGGCCTGGGTGGGAATAGTCCAGGATATTGGGAATGCTGTAGGATACTGGGAATGGTCTGGGATACTGAGAATGGTCTGAGATTCTGGGAATGGTCTGGGATACTGGGAATGGCCCAGGAGGTGGCACTGGGGGAGCATCACTCTTCCAACAAGACTTTCCCAAAGGGACACGAGTTTTCCTCGCAGGTTTATGGGAATAACTTGAAACCAGGCTTTGCTTGGAGTGGGGAACAATCATTCCCAGCTGTCTGAGGAAGGGATTATGGCTCCACACCCAGGATGTCAGGATTTCCTCACCTTCCCTGTGCCCATTTCCACTTCCTGTGTGTGGAAAAGCCACTTTTCCCCTGGGAGCCCACAAGTGGCCACTCGAGGCCGTTTTTTCCACAAAATGCCAGCGATTCCTTGTGGTTGTCAGAGAAATCTCTGTTTCCCTGCACGTCTGGGAGCAGCTGTGTGTCCCTGGGAAGGGGCTTCACCATGCCGTGCCACCGGCGCTGCCGGAAGGGCGTTATTTATAGCCGGCTTTATTTTTACTTTTCCCCATCCCGACGTTTTCCTTCCTGATTGCCTGTGATATTCAGGGAGCGTCTCATTAGCAGAAAGAAATTTCCCCATCCAAACGGCACGGCCCACAGGGGGAAAAAAAGGGAAGGGGAAACTGAGGCAGCAGCTGGCTGAGGGTGGGATAGTTTGGGTTAAAAATCTGATTTTTCCCTGTATTAACCATTTATATGGATAAATAGGAACAGCACTGTTTAATATCTTCATCAATGATGAAAACAGTTTGATTGAGCCTGGAAAAGAGAAGGATCCAGGGAGAGCTCAGAGCCCCTGCCAGCACCTAAAGGGGCTCCAGGAGAGCTGGAGAGGGACTGGGGACAAGGGATGGAGGGACAGGACACAGGGAATGGCTTCCACTGCCAGAGGGCAGGGATGGATGGGATATTGGGAAGGAGCTGTTCCCTGGGAGGTGGGCAGGGGCTGGGATGGAATTCCCATGGTAGCTGTAGCCACTCCATCCCTGGCAGTGTCCCAGGCCAGGCTGGACAGGGCTTGGAGCAGCCTGGGACAGTGGGAGGTGTCCCTGCCATGGCAGGGGTGGCACTGGGTGAGCTTTAAGGCCCCTTCCATCCCAAACCATTCCATGATTCCTGAGTTATCTCTCAATGTGTCAGAAAATCAGAAATCCAGCATTTTTCAGCAGTGGGAGGTGGTGATGGCAGGTTCCATCAGAGCCACTAATGGCTTCTCTCTTGGGTAATGAGCTCTGGGGACAATTAACATCCATCTTAATTGGAGCAGGAGCGGGTGTGAGCCTTGGTGCTTTGAGCGCTGCTTAATGGAGGGCGGGAAACGGCTGCGAAGTCCTCGGGAATGAAAGGGCTGGAAAAACTCCCTGACTGTTGGAATAACAAATTGTCTTTGCTGGTGGGGAATGCGACAAAGCCAGGCCTGGGTAAGCTCAGCTCCCTGGATCTCCTGGTCCGGCTCCCAGAGCAGGAACAGGAGTAAAGCCTCAGCCACCCGGGGGCCCTTCCAGGATAAAATCCTTTCCTAATCCTGCTCAAATGGCTCCAGCCACCCATGAAAGCAGAAACTCCCCCATTTTCGGGTTATGGGTGTTCCTCCTGAGGAAATAAAAGGGGGATTTGGATGCTTATTGATGCTCCCCGAGGCTGCAGGTGCTCCCTGAGCCTGGGATGGCAGCAGGGGATCAGCACACTGCAGGCAGCTTCTCGGGGCTCCTGCTGGATTGGGAATGTTGTCTGGGAGAAGGGGGGGAGGTTATCCTGGCTGGGAGAAGATTTCAGCTGGAGTTTTGCCTGGGCTTTGAGCTCAGGCTGGCTTGGGAGGGGGGTTTGGTGCAGCTTTTCCAAAACTCCTTGGGTTTTAGTTAAAAGCTCCAACGTGGCTCTGAGAGCCTGTGCAAGGAGTCTGGGATTTGCTCCCTGGGATGCTCCAGGCTGAGTTTTGTCCCCTCTCTTGTCATGCCAGGGTGACTTCCATTTTACAGGGTGCCACTGGTGATGCCACCAGGCCTGTGTGGCCATGATTGATGTCCCTGCTGGGAAGACCAAGGAGAACATTGAGGAACGTTTGGAATTAACCTGACCTTGGCAGAAGTGTGTAAAGAGAATTAATTTGTGGAAGGTGCCTTTGGAGCAGAGGATCCTGGATTGTTTCTGTTGGAGAGGGAGCATCTCCTAAACCCTTCCCTGGAGGTGGTGGGGGTGGAGATAAACCCAGTGCCTGTCCTTACCTGAAACACTGAAGATGAAATGAGTTTGCTCTTTTTACTCCGTGGAAAAACAGGTTTTAATGACAGGAACATACTCTCTGGCACTAATTAATAGGGAAGGAGAGTGAGGGATGGGGAAAAAATATCCAAGGCACTTTGTTTGTTCACGGATAACTTTGGTGCATGGACAAAACATTGGGGTTTACTTTGATTTTATAGTAGATTTCCATGCTGGGTTTTGCCAATATTTAATGTTTGGCTCTGCTGCTGGGAGGAACAAGCCCTTCACCAAGGACACTCTCCCATCCCTGGACCTTGTTCATGGTGGGCAGGGAAGAGCTGTGCACAAAGCTTGCCTTTAAACTCCCCCAGTGCCAGATCTCCTGACATTTACAGGCACAGCCCAGCTGGGAAGGATTTGAGGCTTGTAAATCTTAATGCTCGGGAAGCTGGAGATGTTTAACCTGATTTGAAGGATGGGAGGAGAGGGGAAAGGTGGAAACCAAGGCACTTGAGATGGAACAGATTGGGGGAGGTCTGTTATCTCCCTGTTATCGTGGTTTGAAAGACAGGTGTCTGCTGGGGAAGGCAGGGCTCTCCTTTGGATTGGAGAATTAAACCCCCTCCCTCTGAATTATTAGAATTCAATTTGAAAGACAGGTGTCTGCTGGGGAAGGCAAGGCTCTCCCTTGGATCAGAGAATGTAAACCCCCTCCCTCTGAATGATTCTGATTTTGAAATTGAGGGGTTGTCAGGCAAAGATGTGAGAGTAGGAATAACAGTTCTTTACTAGCACGTGTAACAAAGCAAACAAACAGCTGTGGAATTGATAACAAACAGAACCAGGGATCCAGTCCCAGTCCTTCTGGCATTTTCCCTTTGGTGCAGTTGCTGTCACAGCTGGCAGGAATGAGCAAAGAATCCCAGGGTGGTGGATGAGATGTGTAAATGGGTGGTGTCTGCACCACCTCATTAGTGGCTTGTCTTAACTTTCTTCTGTCTTCACTCAGAGTCAGGATTAAAAACACGAAGGAGCTGAATTTCTTGTGTTCAGGCTTGGTTGCTTATTAAATCTTATCTAAGGTACAGAGAGTTCAGCAGCACTTCCAGCTACCAGCTGAAAGCCAGCAAAATGGAGGTGAATTTACTAGTTACAAGGTTTCTTAAAGCTAAACATTCCAGTAGGGAATTAACACCTATATTATTTACACTTTAGACCCAATAACCAAACTCCTGTGACCCTCAGTACAGCACTGACTGTCCAACCAAAAACTACCACCTGAAATCATGAGGAAGAAGGAAGAAGACAGAAAGGAGACACCACCCAAAATCCTCCATCTTGCCCCACACCTAGTACTATAGTATAAAAACCTCAAATTTAAATCCCTTCACCATGTGAAATGACACACTTCTGTGTAAATGCACACCTGTGATTTTAACTCCATCACCCAAATTTGGAGCCTTCTCCAAGGCCTCAGGTCAAAAACAGCGTTCTCCAGGAAGTCAGTGCCAGAAAGCACAGAAAGTTCAAAAATTCTGGAATCCAACAAGATGTGTCAGGAGTTCCGTGGTGGCAGCTGCAGGACATCCCAGGAATGCAGAAGGGTGTGGGTACCCTGGAGAAACCTGGAGCAATGGAGAATTAACAGTGGTGCTGGGTCAGCAGGGCAGGGAGAGGTGAGCTCAGGATGCCTGGGGCACAGAGCAGATGGTGACAGGTCCCTCTGGTCCCCCACATTAAGGGACAGCCTGGATGTCCTTCTCAAAAACATCCACAACTGCTCCAGCCCCTGTCCAGTGTCCCTCTGAGAGAAACTCCCAAAACCAGAGGAGATCCCCCTCCCCACTCAGAAACTCCCCAAAACCAGAGGGGTTCCCCCTCCCCACACCCCAAGGTCTCAAGCACCCAGCTATCAGTGCCTCTCAGCAACTCAGTGGGAAAAAATTCCACAAGTAACAAGGAAATAAAAGGAAGGAAAACCCAACTCCCAGCACCTTGGGATGCTCCATGGTGTTTGCAGCCAGCTCCCTGGTCCCTCCAAGGTATCCAAATTGTGCTTTGAGCTTTAATAGCCACAAATTGAAGGAACGGGATCAGGTGGAATGTGCCCTGGGCAACCTGAGTGGCATCACTGCCCAAGGCAAGGGTTGGAATTGAGAGGATCTTTAAGGTTCCCTTCCAACCGAAACCATTGCAGGATTCCAGAAAATCAGATTTTTCTCCTCAATGGACCTAAAATTAATCCTCTCAGCCTTCCTTCTGTGCTGGGAATTGAAGGAGAAGCTCTAAATCCTGTCCAGTGGGAGGGAAACTGAGGCACAGAGTTGCCACCTTGTTTTCCTCCATGCCAGGCTGGAGCCATGCACTGACAGGACACAGGGAATGGCTTCCCATGGACAGAGGGCAGGCTTAGATGGGATTTTGGGAAGAGAGGCCTTGGGACAGGCTGCCCCATCCCTGGAAGTGTTCCAGGCCTGGTTGGATGGGGCTTGGAACAACCTGGGATAGTGGAAGGGGGTGGGATGAAATCATCTTTAAGGTCCCTTCCCACTCAAACCATTCCACAATTCTCTGATCCTGGAGCATTTCAGGCCCTTCTCTCTCCACTCCTGGCTGTGTTTTGGGAAGGGATTCCATGGATTTCTGCCTCCCCTTATCCCATCCATGTTCAAACACCTGCTCGGGGAACCAGGCCCTTCTTCTCTGCCTCTGTTGTTTTCCCTTTTCCTACTTTTCTGCCACATTCCCTTCCCTGGCAGTTAAATAATGGAACTCGTCGATCATATAATAAATAGGGATCGACTTCATGCCAGGCTGTGGATCAGAATGGATTGACCCGTGGGAATTCAGTCCCTCCCGATCGATGCCGGGCCATCAGGCCGGATAAATCTTGATAACGACTGACAACAGGAAAGTCAATACGGGGATTAATACATACATTAAACCTGCATATATCTTCCACCAGCAGACAGCAGCTTGGGGAGGGGCCTGGAATATCCTGAGCCAGGAGGATGGCTGGGAATGGGGAGCAGCAGCAGTGTGATCCTCTGTGTTTGGTGTGGGAGCACCGGGGCTGGCTGAGCTTTTCTTACCCATCAAATCCCTACCAGGGCTGCTCCTTAGCGGGGAGGATGCTCCAGGGGGAAAGCTTTCCTCTGTGTTTTGAGGGTGTTTCCAAATGCCATGGAAATGGTGCTGGTTTGGCCCTGATTTCTCTGGCAAAGTGCTTAACACAGTGGGATTTGCTTTGCTGGAGAGGAAGGGATTTAAGGAAATGCCTTTGATTAAGTGCTCTGCTGAGAGATGGGCCCAAAAATCCTTCCGCTTGTGCCAGCTCTTCCCATCCCTGTTGAGTGGCATCCCTGTATCATTCCTGATTTCTTCCGAGCACCCTCAATGCCTGGGATCCTCTCTGGGGCACAGCAGGGCTGCCTGTGGGGAATCCATGTGCTGGCACTCTGCCTAGCCAAAGAAACAGATCCTTCCTGTGACAGCAGCATCAACTTTTCATTAATAATAATCATTATTACCATTCCCAAGTGGAGCCGGGTTCCAGGGAAACAGCCAGCTCACTCCAAAGTTTCTTTCCTTTTAGAAAAATATCTTCTGAATGTCAAAGCAGCCAGAGGAGCAGGGTGCAGGGAATATATCAGAGACGAGGAGGTGGAGGAGCCTCCACTCGTCCCTGTGCACCCAGCTTCCCTCTCAGAGCCGATTCCGAGTGCGTCCTTTCCAAGTGGCACCTGGAGCAGGGACTTTTCGGATGACTTGTTTGCAAGCCTGGCTTTAGCTAAGCCCCAGGGCCTGCTTTGCATTCACCTGGCTCCCAGCTCTTCTCCCCGCAGCTGGAGAAGAGCTCGTCTCCTCTATTTCCTCCAAATAAAAATGCACAGAGTTGGCTTTTTCCAAAGAACTTGTTTTTTTCCGAGGTGACGATGGAGTTGGAGCTACTTTTCGGGGAGGCTGATTCCCCCTCCTCCTCCTTTTCCTCCTCCTCCTCCTCCTGCAGCCCTTGTGGGTTGGCTGTAGTTATCTTGCGTGCCAGCTGCTGGCAGAAAATTTTGCTGCCTAAGTAATATCCATCAAAAGCCGGCGCTTCCATCGGCAGGAGATAGCGGGATGAGGGGAGCGTTGGCTCTCCAGGGCTTCTCTGTTTCCTCCTGCTGGTTTGGCTCTGCAGAGGCTCCTCCACGAGGAGCAGGATCTCCCATCTCCAGGCTGGGGATATGGGCTCTGCTTGAAATGGCAGGAATTGAATTCCCTGGCTGCCCATCGGGGCTCAGTTGGAATGGGGTTGGATGGGATGAGTATTTCCAGCCTGGAGGGGCCGGCATCTGATGGATGCTGGTGCTCATGTCACGCCTCTTTTGGCTCTGAGTTTTGGCTGCTGCTTCCATAGAACCACAGATTTGTTTAGGTTGGAAAAGATCCTTAAGATTGTCAATTCCAACCATTCCCTCAGCTCTGCCAAGGCCACCACTGATCTGTGTCCCCACATGCCACTTCCACATGGCTGTTAAATCCTCCAGGGATGGGGACTCCAGCGATGTGTCAGGGCTTGTCAACCCTTTCAGTGAAGAAATTTTCCCTCGTATCCTAATTCTTCCTCCCTGGCCATGGTCATGGTGTTTGGGTGTAGAGGGCTGAGGAATTTCAGGCTGGATGCTGCCAGGGCTCGCTCTGGCATTGGCAGGGAATCAAGGGGATGAAATTCCTTATCTATTTAGAGGAAAACAAAGACTCACAATAAAAATGAACCCAAAGCTCTCCCTTCACTGCTCTTCCAGCCTTGTTCAAGTTTTCTTTTTGTGAAAGACCTCAGGAGCTGTTGAGTTCTAAAAGCACCATTGCCAAATGCTGGGAAAAATAGAAAAAGAAGCCAATATATGGGAACAGCTGCAAAACTTCCCAAAAAGTCAGGAATGTGCAGAGCTCCTTCTTTCCCTCTCTGGTACTGCTCAAATGAAATCAAATAAGTCCCGGCTCAGTGGTTCCTGTTGCTATTTCTTTCTTAACATTCCCCAAAGGGTCCTTTTTCCATGAAAATCTCAAAGTGGGTAAATGTGGGGATGTGGGAGCATCCAAGCATCCTTTGCCGTGTCTTTCTTCCGGCACAGATGTAAGCTGGGAGCAGAGGTATTTTTATATTAAAGCATTTTTTATTAATTCCCCACCTCGCTCTCTTCTCCAGTGTCTCCCCTGGGTCTGTAGTGCTGACTGTCTCCATGGTATCCAAGCTGCTTCCCTATAAATCCATCCCGGCAAGGAATGATCTTCCCAGGGTCTGGCATTTATCACCTCTTTAATTGAATGGGCGTTTATGTGGATGGGAAGAGGGAAGGGAAGCACAAAGCTCCTGGAGTGATGGAACATGCCCTACAACTGCTGGGTCTTTGGCTCAGGATGATCCCTGCTCCCGAGCTGCGGCAGGATGGAGTCTCCACCAATGGAGAGGTGTCGGCCACGAACGTAGCGCTGTGGCCATCAGTATAGAGGTGGTGGCCATCAAGGTAGAGGCGATGGCCACCAGTGTGGAGGTGATGAACATCAGTGTAGAGAAAATGACCACCAGTGTAATGTCCACCAGTGTAGAGGTGTTGGCCACCAATACAGAGGTGATGACCATGAATGTAGAGGTGATGACCATCACTGTAGAGGTGACAATCACCAGGATAAAGGTGGTGGCCATCAAGGTAGAGGCGATGGCCACCAGTGTAGAGGTGATGGCCACCAGTATAGAGACAATTGCCATCAGTGTGGAGGTGGTGGCTGTCAATGTAGAGGTGATGGTATAGGGGTTTTGATTCTCCAATTTGAGAGTTTCCCGGCCAGTGTACTAATTTATGTGGTGGGTTTAGTGTTGGCTAAATTGCTCATGCACCTACCAGAATTATTTACTCCTTTCCTGCTGTGAGATAGGATTAGGATAAAGGCAAAAGTAGGCTCAAACTTTGAAGGGTATAAAGAAAATTTTATTAACAGAAACTAAAAAGAAAAATAATAAGAATCAGAATAAAACCTCCAGAACACTTTCTCTTCCCCCCACACCTTTTTTTGTTTCACAGTTACAACATAGAGAAACAAATCATCCGTTTAACATCTCTAAAACAGTCTTCCTCCAATTTACTTAGGGAGAGGAGTTTCTCTTTTCAGTCTATGGAGACTTCTCCACAAGAAACTGTTCTCTTGTGGTTTCAGTGTCCCAGTGAATCAGCCACGCAGGAGAATGGAAATCTGATCATTGTGTAAAAATCCCTTCCTCGGCAAACAGTCTTCCCACAACCACTATCGAGAACCATGCCAATTTATGGGGTACCTTTTTTTAAAAGATGAAAACTGTTCAAAAGCACATGTTGTCTTCATCTAACTCAGATAATTTTCAGCTTTAGAAATAGAGATCTTCTTCTTCTATCATGGGGGCAAAGGGTGTCCATCACTCTTCTCTCTCTCTGTTCAAACTTCTCATGGGATCACATCTACTTCAACATCTGCTTACTTCAGCACCAGTCTGCTCATGACTGTGGTTAGAACACTTCGATGCCTTGAGCTGATCCCTTTCCAGGCGTCAACTTCCTCCCCCCAGAATGCATTCCACGAGTTACAGGGAAACAAGAGTCTGACTTATCAATCATATCTTCTCCATAGCTTACAGGAGAATTTCAGTCCAAGACATCTCCTTGTCCCCTCACATCAGGCACCTGACCCTTCTTGTCTGACCTCGATGTCACCATGCTGTCTCTGTGCATGTCTTCATTTCGATCCTTTTACTTACTCAAGAGAGAGAGGATGGAAGGTCTGCAAGACTCATCTGTGCAGTTAATATCTGGAAAGAGTTACTCTCTCACTTGCAGAGGGGCCAGACAAGGCTGTTACTGGATTGAGGCTGGAAAGAAAAGACAGCTTCCCAGGCTTTGTTCATTTTTAAAGTGCATGTTCACAGAGGTGTGTTCATCTTTCTCAATGGCTTAACAGGTTGTCAATTCTAAAAACTAATCCCTGATTGGTTTTTGTCAAACACAGAGGAAGCTCTCCTCTAAAAAAATCACTTTCATGGGTATCTTCTGCCTTCCTCACAAAATGTCGTGTGTGCAAAACCAGCACAGATGGCCACCAGTGTAGAGGTGATGGCCACCAGTAAAATGTAGAGGTGTTGGCCATCAATGTAGAGACAATGGCCATCAATATAGAGGTGTTGGCTACCAGTGCAGAGCTGACCATCATCAATACTGCAGAGAGGGGTAAAAAACCCCAAATGGAAAACGGATGAGGCTGTTTTCCCATGGAACAGCAAAAACACCCAGAGGCAGCACTCCAGCTCTTCCTCCCTCATCCCAAATTGTTCCTCTGCGAGCCGCCTTGGCTTTGCTCCCGCTGCTGATGTCTCCAGCCCACGTTGGGAATGCAGAGTGTTTATAAAGCAATTTGGGATTTGGCTTGCTTGGCTGAACACTTCAAAAACTCATTTTGAATGAAGAGTGGCATCTGCAGCAGGATGGGGCTGGGCCTGTCCTAGTGCTGGGAAAGGCACTGGAATGTGGATGTGGATGTGCCATGGGGTGAGCTGCACTCCTGAGGACTCCCAGAAGGATCTCTGCATCTCTGTCCCAGCCACCTCTGAGCTCTGGATGGCGTTTGGTCACCTCGTGGCACCAGGGCACGTGTCATCAACCTGCTCTGCCGCCCGCTGGGACGGAGAACTTCGGGAGAAGAAGACAAGAATTCCTCATGATTTTTCACTTCAGCACTGAATAACCCGGGATCCATCTGAGGATGCAAATTACCTGCCTTGTGTTTGGTGCAGAACATAGGCATTTTGTGGCCCTCAAAGCCACGCTCAGCAGGGACCTCTCCAAGTGGGAAGGCAGAAGCCTCGGAGCGTGCCCCGGGCGCCGCTCTTTGTCCTGCCCGAATGGGGAGCGATTGAGGAACGAGGAGAAGCAGAATTGTTGTGCTCTACCATGAAAAGGTTCTGCAGGTGGTGCCTGAATGGGCTCAGGTGCTGCACAAAAGGTATCAGCCAGGCTTTATCTCCAGGTTGGCAGCTCCTTATCCAGCAAGAAAAGTCGGATGTGCTGGTGCGGCGCGCGTTCGGTGGATTCGTTCGGAGCTGTTATTCATGGAGCGGAGCGGAGAAGCACCTGGGCTGCTTTGATGGCTCTGCCAGGGTCTGGGGAGCAGAGGTGACAGTGACATGTCCTGGTGCCACCAGCCCGAGCCTGGCTGCTCTCCTGCAGCAGTTCCATGCGCTGAGAAGGATTTGGAAATGCTGTAAATGAAGTGGAAAGATGGGAATCTCAGCAGCCAAGGGCTGCGAGCTCTGCTCTCGGGGTTATCTCAGCACTTCAGATAGGCAGAAATGTGAGGATTTTCCTCTAAGCAGCCCTTTCCCAGGAAAACAGCTGATCTTAACTCGCTTTAGGGCTGGAATCCAGCCCCGTTGCAGGGCTAATCCGCTCATTGCATTTCCAGTGTCAATTTGTGACCAATTCAGATCACAGGCAACTGACTCTAAAATAGTTTTCTCTGGTTTTCTGTCTATTGGGAAAGGCTGGGGGAACTCCTGTGTATGCAGGCAAGTCATGGAGGTGGCAAAAGGCTGTTGTGTGACAGAGCTTAAAGCTTGGTGGGTTTTTATGTAGCAAATTAGTGCAGAAAAATAAAGGTGGTGGAAGGAGAATTTGTGCCCACTGTTATTCTGCACACTTTGATTCGTTCCAGCTACAGAAACCCAGGGATTTTATCACATATTCTGAGTGCTCGGATCCTAATCTCCAGCAAATTCTTATTTGCCTGCAGTGGAAGTGTTGCAGGAGATGGGAAGATGGTTCAGAGGGAGCGTGTTTGTATCGCAGCTGCCTCGCAGCTAAATCCAGCTGGGATGCTCAGGGCTGTGCTAGGACACCTGAGCAAGGAAAACCATCCCTGAGGGGGCACTTGCTGCCCTAAACCCCCCTGCAGCTCACAATTCCTGACAGTCCCACTGAGGAAATATTTGGAAGGGTGCTGTTGTGTTTCCAAAATCTGTGGGGTGTGGGATTGATCCTGTTCCTGTTTCACTGCTTGTCCTGAAAATTCTGCTCTGTGCCCATGGAGTGAGGTGGAGCGTCTGCCTTAGGAACAAGAGGATCCTTTGTGTTCATGAGCTTCTGGAGTCTGGGGTTCTGCTGGGTTTCTTGGACTCATGGAATGGTTTGGGGTAGGAAGGGACCTTAAATCTCATCCCATTCCACCCTCTGCCACGGGCAGGGACACCTTCCATTATCCCAGGGAGTTCCACTCAAGGTGTCCCTGCCTGTGGCAGAGGGCTGGAATTATATGGCCCTTGAAGTCCTTTCCAACCCAAACCATTCTGTGATTCTCCTTTGTGATTCTGTGATGATTTACACCCAAAAAGGACAAAACCTCTGCCAGGGGATGATTCCAAACCAGGGCAGGAGGAACTGGGCAGGGAGAAAGTGGTGGAGCCAAGCTGGGGGAGAGCAGCGGAATGAAACCCCAGAACTTTTAATTTGTTAACCAGAACAGAATCAAATCAACATCTGCAGTCACCAGACCTCTTTAACAAGCTGTGTGTCGGGTGTTTGATTTCCCAGGCACAGGTATCCAGTCTCATCTTTCCAAAGTTGCCTGGAATGAGCGTGGGTGGATAGAGAAAAGCAAAAAAAAAATCTCTTTTTTGTGGGCGGGAGTCGAGGCAGCAGCCACCCACGTCCTCCATTATGATATTCAAATGTCAATATATTTTTAATTGGTTTACATCCAACCCCCCTCCCCCCCTCCCCATCCAGCTGCCTTTGGTAATTAAGGCTCTGTAAATAGATTTTACTGTAATTGGTATGAGAAGGAAAATTGGAGGACATTGTACATGGGATTGGGTTGGGGGATTTTTTTCCCTCCCTGTATTTCCTCTTTTGACTTATTTTACATCTGTGAGCTTTGCATCCCGAGGGAGGAGGAGAAGGGAGCCACAGCCAGTTCTGCTTGGAAGCAGGAGCACCAGGTGGATTGTTCTGGGATGCAGGGAAAAGCCAGGAGCCACCCAGCTTGTCCCTGGTGCCACCAGGACACATCAGGAGCAGGGAGAGCTCCCTCCCCGTGCCAAACTGGGAGAGCCCCAGTTCCCTGTGGAATCTTCAATCTGCCTCAAACCAAGAGGCCAAAACCTGGCCAAAATCCTGTGATGATTCACAGTTCCTTGCTTTATAATTTGGGGCTTTTCTGGGATTTTTTGGAGGGTTTCTCCAGGAGGGTTTGTAATTTCTCTTTCCCTTTTCCTGTTCTTCCAGCCTGTGTAAAGGACGGACTCTCTACTCCGTGGTGAGGGACGCCAAAATTGTCCTGGATGTCAACAAGACGAGGCAGATAGCACAAGAAATCGTGAAGGTATGCTCTGATGGGGTCTAGATCCGGCAAAAAACCTGGCCAAGAGCCCAGTGCAGTCATGCTGGGGAGCAGGAGAAGGAGCAGCCAAGGATTCTGAGCAGGATAGGACTCCTTGGTTTTAAACTCCAAGGATTCTGAGCAGGATGAAACTCCTTGGTTTTAAACTCCAAGGATTCTGAGCAGGATAGAACTGCTTGGCTTTAAAATCCAAGGATTCTGAGCAGGACAAAACTCCTTGGTTTAAGCATCCAAGGATTCTGGGCAGGATAGAACTCCTTGGTTTTTAAATCCAAGGATTCTGGGCAGGATAAAACTCCTTGGTTTTAAAATCCAGGTCTCTTTGGCCTCTCTCATGTGGCTGAATTGGGGTGGCACCAAAGCTTCCATGGGCTCCCCATGCTTGGGCATCTTCCTGGCCTCTGCTTCTCTTCCCTGCTGGAATTTCAGGTGTTTAAAAGCAGCATTGCTGCTGTGAAGTGCTCCTGGTGAAAAAAACTGTAATAATCACGGAATACAAGAATAGTTTGGGTTGGAGGGGACCTTGAAGCTCATCCCATTCCTCCCTTTGCTCTTTCTCTATCCTGGAGCTGATCCCACATTTAACTCTGGGAAAACAAGAGAAATTCAGGTTTTCTGGCAGATCTCAGCCCCCTTAAACATTCAAACTCAGCAGAATATCGAAAGCAGAATATGTTCTGCAATATTTCTTGTATGGCACTTAGGCTGTGTCTTATAAAATTCCCTATTTTGTGTTTATTTGGGCCCAGTTCTAACTTTTAATTTAAATTCCTTCAGTTCTCCTGGACTCTCCAGACAGGAGCTGACAGGTGAGCACAGCCTGAACCTTTTGCTACTTTGGAGCCACGACCTGAGGCAACCCAGAGCCTCTCCCTCCTTAATTCCTGCTTCTGATCCACGTTTTCCACCTTCTAGACACGGATTTTTCCCGCTGAGCAAACACTTGAAGCATCACAGTTTAGCCTTGTGTTTTTCCCCCTTTTTGTGCTCAGGGCTTTTGCCTTCCAGATGTTCCCAGCAGGAAGAATGGCTCTGTTCAGCCCCTTTCCCTGCGTGGGTTCATCGCTCCGTGAGGCTTTCCAGGATGAGGCTGAGAGATTTTCCTGCAGCTGGTGCCTCTTAGGAACAGGTTGGAAACCTCCAGCTCAGTGGTGTTGAGGAGCTTTGTAGCCACCCCAGATCCCTGGAGGAGTTAGCAGAGCTCCAGAGGGAATTCCTGGAGAAGTCCAGCCCTGCCTCAATGCCATGACCCATCCATGAGGCCATTCCTGTGAGGAGCAGCTTCCCAGCCTCCCCATCCTTCCCCAGAAACCTCCAGCAGATGTTTTGGTGGGCTTGGAAGTGCTGGGTGTTGGGAAGAGAAGGAAAATCCCAACACCTTGGTTTGGATGGGCTGGGAGCTGCATTGCCTGGAGGGTTTGGATTTGCTGTGCGGTCACAGCAGTTGTTGGATTTTATCCTTTGAGTCCTGGAATGTGCTGGGAGAGCTGCTGAGCTCCTCCGGTCAGTGGGTGTGAGGTTACCCTGCATTCCTCAGGAGGGGAAGGGTGATTTATCCTGGGAGCAAAGGCCCAGAGTGTTTCCTCACGGATCATCCTAGGGGCTGGGGTGGCAGGGCTGGAATTGGCAGCACAGAGCAAGGTGAGGGATTTGGGTTTGCCCAGAGAAATTCCTTCAGCAGAGGGCTGCGTGTGGTGATTCCATGGAGATGAGCTCCCTGCTGGATGTGGGAGCAAGGTCCTGATGTCATCCAGGGATCCTGCCACCCTCAAACCTTGGGAAGGGGCTGCAGAGCATTCCCGTGGCGCTGGGGCTCATCCATGACACCCTGCACTGAGGAACATTGGAATGTCATTCCTTGTTCCACCCTGGCACTTTCTGGAGGTGACAGTGACATTTGAAAGCCAATTTTAAAACCTCATCATTATTTCATGTGCTGGGAACTGGAGACCCCTAATTAATGCCGGTGCCTGGAATGGTCCTGGCATCCAGCCCCAAATCCTTGCCTTCGTCCAGCATCCTTTGGCAGGAGCTCTGTAGGATTTGCTCCCTGCAGGGCGCAGTGAAACCCCCAGATCTTGCTGGGTTGGGGCGTTTTTCCGTTTGTTTTCCCACTTTTTCCAGATGGTGGAATTTGGATTAGGTCTTCTGGCTCCACATCAGCCACCAGCTTACAAATAAATCCTCCTCACACAGCCTGCGTGGTTAATGATGATAGATGAGAAGATGAGACGATGATCAGGATGGATGGATCCCCCTGGAATTCCAGTTCATAAATCCCCCTTTTCCAGTGACAGACAACCAATATTCCCTCTTAAGCAACAGTTTGCCGGCCTGTTGGGCATTGATCCCTCAGCAGCATCCTGTAGGTCAAGTTTTCCCTGAGTCTGCTTAGCAGAGTGAAAAGTGAGGCAGCATCCAAATCCCTGCTGAAGTTTGGGATAAATGTGTTTTATCCCCCTCCCCATTCCCCGAATTATCCCACTGAGCTGAACATCCGCCACACGGAGCTGCCGGCAGTCGGCTTGATTTGCCGACGCTAAACAGGAGAGTTTGGATTTCCCACCCATGGCCTTTCTGTGCCTCATTAGCGCTAATTTTAATTAACTGCCGAGCGGTTTTTCCTGGGGGAAGGAATTAAGGCAGGACTCCTGCGAGGCGCCTGTTTCCAGGCGGATGGGGCCGTCGGAAGCGCCGATGGGCTGTGGGGAGCGGTGACTTATTACCCTCCCCTCCCAGCCCCCAAAAAACGGAGGCGAAAACATCATCACCATCCATTTCCCGGCGGAGGATTCCCGGGAAGCAGCGGCTGCCGGGCGGGTTTGGCGCTGATTTTCCCTGCAGAATCAATTAATCAGGAAGAGGACCGGGGGCTGTGGCAGCTGGGACAGCCACACTGCAATCCCATCTCCCTCCAAGAGCCTGTCCCAAGCCAGGGGATCCCTCCAGTGCTTTCCCTTCCTGCAGGGACCTTTGGGGACGTGGAGCAGCCTGGATGTGCCGTGGTGGCTCCTGGGTGCTCCCGTGACAATGCCACCACTCCTGTGTTGTCCCTTTTTGTAATTGGGGCTGTTTTCCTCTCTCTGTTCCCTCCCAGGGAATGGGATACCTGCATGCCAAGGGCATTCTCCACAAGGATCTCAAGTCCAAGAATGTCTTCTATGACAATGGCAAGGTGGTGATCACCGACTTCGGGCTCTTCAGTATCTCTGGAGTTCTCCAGGCAGGCAGGTAGGAGGACGTGGACATACTGGAGTTCTTCACCATGCCCTAAAGCTGGAAAAGTCCCCAGAAATCCCTCTCCAAGGCCCTTTTAGTGTCCCAGCCTCGGCAGACAGGAGCTCAAGAGGCCTCTGAGTGTCGTGGGGCTGCTGTGTTTGAAGGGAGTTGGTTTTCATCCCTAGGAAGGGATGCCACGTGTCAGCCTCTGGAATTTTGGTTCAGAGAGGCAAACTGAGCCTCTTGGACCAACCTCTTCCCATGGGATGCAGCATTCCCATGGGCAAACACTCTGCAGCCACCCAGGACACGCTCCTGTGGCAGCAGGGCTGCTCCATGCCTTGGCTTTTCTCTTTCCATCATTACAATTCCCTGCTTCATAATTCCCTGCGTTATAATTCATCTGCTTCATCTCCTGCCTGGACTGAGAGATGCCATCCCTCCACTGACATTTTGGGAATTACAGACATCTGGCCATGGTGTCTGTGCTGGGCATGGAGCAAGACGTGGAAAATGAGAGCCAAGCTTGGGATTTTCACAACACTGTGACATTTTGGGGGTCTCTGAGGGTTTAAATCTGAAGGTTTTGGTAAATGTTCATTATTAAATTTCTTTTCCTGATGCTTTGGGAGGTTTTCCAGCTGTAGGAATGGCCAGGCAAAGAGTTCCAGCAGCTGTGGAAAGGTGGAAAAGCAAAGCTGGAGGGGAAAGGAAACAGAAGTGAGGAAGCAAGAGGAGAGATAATATTTTCCTCTTTCTTTTCTTTGAAGTGGGAAATAATAATGTTGCTGAATTTTCCCACCTTTCCCACTAAATCCTTAGTGTTGGATTTCCCACTAAACCTTTTGTGTTGGGAGCAGCACAGCACAAGCTTGGGCAGTTTTCTCCTGGTCCTTCCATCTCCATGGCAGAGATGCTCAGGAGATAAAAAGCCTTTTGGAGAGAAGGGATTTTCCCCCAATTTCCCAGTGATGAGCTCACAGGATTAGAGAAAACAGCAGCAGCCGCCTCTCTGCATCCCTCACTGTGCACTCCCAGATTTTCCACTCTGCCTGGATAAATAACAATGGATTTTAGCACAAACTTCGGCCAAAAAACTTTGGAAGGCCAGGAAATCAGCATCTCCCACTGTAGCAAAGTGGGGTTTGCCTCTGGTTCCTCAGCTGGGCGGGGGTTTGGGATTCAGGGCCTGCCAGGAGGAAGGGACAGCTCATTCCTGCAGGGAATGAGCATTTGGGCAGAACGGGCCAAGTTTTGCCAGGAATCTTTGCTGGGAAGGTCAGGGATGCACTGGAGATGGAATTGGGAATGGGGGATAGGGTTTTTGATGAGGTGAACAATGTGTGGCCACCTCTGCCCAAGTTTGGGATGTGTCCTGTGGGGTGAAAATCCAGGAGATGACTCAGGAGAGGAAGGATGGCCAGGAAAGCAAGGCTGGATAGAAATGAGAAGGGTTTTGCTGGAAAAGTGGAGAAAATGAGAACATTTGTGCCCTGGGCTGTAGCACACATTTGGTAGCACACGTTTTCTGCTGGAGGAGAGCTGAGAGAAGAGCAGGGATCCACAGCCACCATGAATTTTGGAACAGGAAGTGTCTCCCATTTCAGGATGGGTTTTTGCTGGTTTTGGTGTCTCTCAGATAAAGACGGGAGATAAACCCCAATTTTGGGTCCTTAGAGGCTTGGAAAAATAAATTGGGAAGGAAGCAAGACTTTGGAGGTCAGGTTGAGGATGGTGACATCTCTTCAGCTGGTTTCTCTGGAGTTAAAACACTTCTTGCAGAGATTTGGTGACTTGGGGGTCTCATCCTGCTGAAATCAGATTGATTCCTCCCTTATTTAAATGTTCCTGGGCTCGGTGGGGCTGCTCTGGAATTAGGGGGAGCACCAGATGGGTCTTGAGGAGCCTGAGGAGTTCTGCTCCTGCTTTTGCCCTGTGGGTGGTTTGGAAGACGCTCAGCTGGGTGTGGCTGTGAGGTCAGATCAACTTTGGTCATAAACTCTTCAATTGCTGCAAGTCACCCACCCTGCGATCCCATTAAAGCCCAGCCCTGTGCCGGGAGCTCCTAACCCACAGAGGCTTTGCCAGGGATGAGCTGTGCATCCCTGGAGCATCCCGAGGCTGCCTGTGGAATGTCACAGCCCTGAGCCACCTCAAGGAGCAGAAACAAAAGCATCAGGAGCAAACCCAGCCTTGCTGAGGGTGCTGGAGCAGGGAGAGGGCAGGAGCAGCCAGCCCAAGCTTTTTGAATTGCCCAGGGGCTGAGTGCTGGTTTTTAATTGAGAGCTGGAGGGCGGAGGGAGTGCTGGGCAGCTGAAAGCCTCCCCTCTGTGCCCAAGAGCCGCTGATTGCGGTGGAGACTCCAACACGGGAGTGGAGAGGAGCCCTGGACACCCGGAGGGGACAAGGAGGCTTCATCAGGGACTGCCGGGAGTGGCAGTGCCCTTCCCCAGGGGAGGGTCCCCTGGTCACAGCCAGGCTGTGATGGGGATGGAGGGTCTGGATTGTGCCATTTGGGATCACGAGTCAGCTGTGAGGTGGAGTCCGTGCCCGGGTGGTGTCCCATGGGATTTTGGCCCCAGGCTGGCATTCAGGAGGACAGGTGACCCCACAGCCATCCCATAGCTCTGTTCATCCCCTCTCTGGGAGGGTTCCAAGCACAATCAGGGAGAAATTCCTGGCAGGAGCCAGCGGGCTCTTCCTTCTCCAGCCACACATGTTGTGGGATGGTTTTGTTCCCTCCTGCTGCTGAACTTGACACACGATGCAGCTGCTCCAGAAGTCACCACCCCTTATAATCCAGGGATTTTGAACCAGCAGTGTATCCCAGGTGCCTGCTGGAGAATGTAGACGATGGAGAAATCACCAATGTCATCCTCAGCCATTGGCCAAAGGATTCCAACGTGTTTATCCCGAGCAGGGGGAACCTGGAGAGGTGGAGGAAGGACAAAAATGAGGGGTTGTTATAAATCCAGGCTGCTCCCAGGGAGCTGGGAAGAGGCACTTTGGAGTCTCCAGTCCTGCTGCAGCCACAGTGGGACTGCTGGGGGAATTTATCCCCACTTTACCCCTGGATCCTTCCAGGGGCTTTGGTGCAAAGAGCAGTGCAGGAGCCCCAGCAGATCCCAAATCCCCATCACCAGCCTGGATGAGCTGAAGTTCCCCTAAAGCACCACTCTGTGCCCTGATTATGTCCTGCTGTCTGGCAGGGTTGAATCCTGACTTTGCAAGGATGACATGGGAGAAACCAGGCTCAAAAACCTTGGGAAGAGGGTGGGAAGCTGGGGCTGCTCTCAGGGGATGTGGGGGTGCTTTTCCAGGGGTACCCACAGCTCCAGCTCTGGGTCCCAGCAGGAATCACAATCCTGTGCCTCAACTTTGTCCTGCTGCCTGGCAGGAACAACCTTTCTGAGCAGGGTAAAACCTGACTTTGCAAGCATGACGTGGGAGAAACCAGTCTTAAAAACCTTGGGAAGAGGGTGGGAAGCTGAGGCTGCTCTCTGGGGATGTGGGGGGTGCTTTTCCAGGGCTACCCACAGCTCCAGCTCTGGGTCCTGGCAGGAATCCCCATCCTGTGCCACAACTGCTGCCTACCAGGGACAACCTTTCTGGAACAGGGTAAAACCTGACTTTGCAAGGATGATGTGGGAGAAACCAGGCTTAAAAACCTTGAGAATAGGGTGAGAAGCTGGGGCTGCTCACTGGGGATGTGGCACTCACAGCTCCAGCTCTGGTCCTGGCAGGAATCACAGTCCTGTGCCACAACCACTGCCTGGCAAGGACAACTGTGCCAACCTTTCTAGAGCAGGGTAAAACCTGACTTTGCAAGGATGATGTGGGGAAAACCAGGCTGGGAAGAGGGTGGGAAGCCGTGTGGGACGTGGGGATGCTGTCCCAGGGGTACCCAGGGCTCCGTGTCTGGCAGGAGGGAGAACAAGCTGCGGATCCAGAACGGCTGGCTGTGCCACCTGGCTCCCGAGATCATCCGGCAGCTGTCCCCGGACACCGAGGAGGACAAGCTGCCCTTCTCCAAGCACTCGGATGTCTTTGCTCTGGGGTGAGTCCCGGGACACTGGGAGGCATGGCTGGGTCAGCTGGGAGCTGCTCTGGCCACAGGAGGGGTGAGGATGAGGATGCTGTTGGCTCACCCCAAATCCAAGGGGATGCTGCCAGATGGAATTCCCATCGCTGCTTCACGAAATTTGGCGTGAAACCATCCCTGAATCACCAAATCCTCCTGGTTTAGACCAGGCTGGCTCTGGGTAATGAGATCCAGAGGAACCTGAGGATGCCAGCCTGGAGATGAAGGGCTTGGGGTGGGAACACAGGGAGCCCATGGACAGCGCAATTCTCCCCAAATTACCAAATCCTCCCAAGTGGTGCTGGACAATGGGATCTGGATTATCTTGGGAATGCCAGCCTGGCATCATCTCTCCCCTGCACCCTCCTGGGGCAGGTACCAATGAGAAGGTGCTTGGTTGATGGATGGGGATGTCAAAGGTAGGGGACACAGCTCTGGGAGCCCCTGGGAGCCCCAATTCTCTCTAAATTTTCAAATCTTCCAATTTTGCCCCTGCATCAGGGTGGCTCCAGGCAATGGGATCCAGAATATCCTGGGAATGCCAGCCTGGCATCATCTCTCCCCTGCACCCTCCTGGGGTGGGAACTGATGAGAAGATGCTTGGATGATGGATGGGGATGTCAGAGGTTGGGGACACAGCTCTGGGAGCCCCTGGACCCCCCAGGCGGCTGATGGTGGTGCCAGTTCTATGAGGAGATGCCAAAAGCCAAGAAAAGGAGAATTCCTCAGTTTTCCTCAGCAAACCAGTTCATTCCTCCTGCCCTTTTTTTGCCCACAAAGCTCCCTGAGGGCACGAGCCCAATTCCACCTCTCTAAACCTTCCCCAGGCGGATGCAGGTTTTACCCAGAGGATTAATTTTCTCATGGATACCTCGAAGGCTGTGGGATTAGGGAGCGTGGGCCCCTTATCCAAGGCAATATTCCCATCAAACCCACAGTAATTACAGCTGGAAGGGTCTGGCTCTTTTTTCTTTTTTTTTTTTTTTCTTTGCCCTCCCTGAGGTACAACTTCAGCAGAGAAATAAAGAGGTAATTAAAGGATCGTATCCAACTAAGTGAGAGTGGGTGGGGAGATGTAATTTTCCCTTTTTTTTCCTCAAGCGTGAGCTCTGCCCTGATGGAAAGCGTGAGTTTCCTGGAAAGATGAAAAGGTTTCTCCAAGTTTTCCCTCTTTCTTGTTTCTGCTGCCCTCCATCAAGCCTGGAAAGCTCAGGAAGGATCTGGAGGGGTCAATTCCCTCCAGGGATTTGGAGGTCAGGGACAGCAAGAAGAACTGTTAAAGGTGACAAAAACTCCCAGTGAGAAACTGGAATTAAAGCCTTGGATGTGTTAAATCCAATCTGGATGCTCCTCCTGAGGAATTTTGTCCTGTGCCCACAGGATCTGCCCCTCTCCAAGCCCTCCATTCCTCTGCACACACATAATTCTGCCATTATCCAATTTTTTAATTGAGATTTCCAGCCAAACTGTGCAAAATCAAAAGAATTCCAATTCCTGAAATCAAGGAGCTTCCCTAACTGAGAAGAATCTGTTTTTCAGACAGGTTTTTCCACCCTGATGTCATTTTTTGCTACTTTAAGTGGTCACGAGGGCATCCCTGGGAGGGAAGAGCAAGTCCAGGGAATTTGCCGTGGACAGTGGGGCTGGCATTGTGGGAATCCAGGCTCATCCAAGCTCCAGGTGCCAGAAAATGATGATGCAAAACTTGCAGGCAGTAGCGGGGGCGGAAAACCACAGGGTGCCCACCGGCTCCATCAGTGATGCCCTTGTTTTGGGATATTCCCTTGGATTTGGGATTCCTCTCGGAAAAGAGGGCTTAGTGAGGAGAGCAGGAGCAGATGGCCGGGGCTTCACGTGGCCATCACCTGGTGAGGACACCTGGGATGGTCCATGGCATGGCTCGGATGGATTTTTGGAGCTTGGAGAGATTTTTGGAGGAGAAAAAGGGAAAAGCTGGAGTGAAAGTGAATTCTTAGGCTCATCCCTTCCTGGAGTTGTGCTGGAGTGGTGGCAGCTGGATCCCCACCATCCTCTCTTCAGCTGCTCCGTGGGCAGTTCTGTCACTTCCAGGTGGGACATTCCCACTTGATGGCTCCATCAGCCTCTGTCCTCCTTCCCATGGGTTGGGATCTCCCCTGGTGGGAATCAGGGCTCACTCCAGGTCACATTCCTCCCTCTGCAATGAGAGCTGAGCACCTCTGGTGTCACCTGGGATGCAGCATCCCCTGATGAGGTGGTTGTGGAGCAGGGGGAGACTCTGGATGTGGGTGCAGTGACCTCCCCATCCCGAATCCCTCCTGGCTGCTCCGTGTCTGACTCCCAGTGTCCCCCCAGCACCATCTGGTATGAGCTGCACGCCCGGGAATGGCCCTTCAAGACGCAGCCAGCAGAGGCAATCATCTGGCAGGTGGGACGAGGGATGAAGCCCAACCTCAGCCAGATCGGCATGGGCAAGGAGATCTCGGTACGTGCTCTGGGACGTGGCTGAGTGTGCAGGGACTGGGAATGGCTGGGGGAGCCTTGGGAAAACCCTCAGGATGTTCTTGCTCCTGCTGCTGTGCTCAGCTCCAACATTGCCTTTGCTTCAGCCCTTCCTAAGGATGTGGGGATGGAGATGGGCTCGTGGGATGGACACCTCCCCCTTCATCCCAGCCTCTCCCAGGAATCCAGTGATGGAGATGGGCTCACGGGATGGACATCCCCCTTCATCCCAGCCTTTCCCAAGAATGTGGGGATGGAGATGGGCTCATGGGATGGACACCTCCCCCTTCATCCCAGCCTTTTGTGAGGATGTGGGGATGCAAATGGGATCCTCGTGGGATGGACACATTCCCTCCATCCCAGCCCTTCCCGAGAATCTGGTGATGGAAATGACTTCTCATGGGATGGACACGTCCCTTCCATCCCCACCCTTCCCAAGGATGTGGGGATGGAGATGGGTGCTCATGGGATGGACACTGCCCTTCATCCCAGCCTTTTGTGACGATGTGGGGAAGCAAATGGGATCCTCACGGGATGGACACATCTCCATCCCAGCCTTTGCCAAGGGTCCAGTGGTGGAGATGGGTCTTCATGGGATGGATACATCCCTTCCATCCCCACCCTTCCCAAGGATGTGGGGATGGAGCCTTGGAATTACACACAGGGTCCTTGAGGTGCGGCTGTTGGGGTGAGGGCTGTGCTGGGAGAGGGACTGGCAGGGTTTCCTCACGTGCTCTCCCTGTGGCTCCAGGACATCCTGCTGTTCTGCTGGGCCTACGAGCAGGAGGAGAGACCCACCTTCACCAAGCTCATGGACATGCTGGAGAAACTGCCAAAGCGCAACCGGCGCCTCTCCCACCCGGGGCACTTCTGGAAGTCAGCAGAGTGAGTCTGATCCCGGCCCATCCTCCCCTACTCCTGGATTTCATGGGGGAATGTCCTGCCCAGGGACCCTTCCCTCAGCCCTTGCAGCCTCCAGCCTGATTCCTTCTTCCCCCGTGGCCAAATCCTGCTCTGTTCCATTGCTTTGGTTTAGTCACATCCCTCTGCTCCAGGAAACGGCGTCAGTGGGTCCCCAGTTGGGATTTCAGGATCTGCCCTGTTGGGAACAGCAGGCAAAATGCAGAGCAATCACTTAGAAACTCATTTTCCTCCCTGGAATTTGTCATATTGTGACAAATAGAAGCAAAATCTCGCCCGTGCGGGGGTGGCATTCACGGGGGGGAATTTTCCTCCTCCCAGCGTGCATCCCCGGAGGCTGGAAATGGGAATGGATGGAGAGAAGGAGATGTGAGCTCAGGGAGAGAAGTGAGGACATTTGGGGGGCGTCAGGAGCCCTTACAGAGGGCTGGAGATGCCGATTTCTCCGGCTGCTGATAACAAACTGCCTTTCTTCCTTCTGTGAGCGGCCCCAGGCGGGACTGGAATGTCCCCTGTGCCACTCCCTGTCGCGGGGAGCAGCGCAAAGCCCGCGCTCAGGGCGCCCCCAAAACCCCCGGCAGGGGAGATGGGAACCAGGAGCGGAGTTAATTCCCACCAGCGCGGCTCCGGCAGCCGGGCAGGGAATGCTGCAGGATGCTGGGCCCCGAGGCAGCTGCGGGATTGCTAAACTGCCTTTGGGAATGGTTTTCCAATCACTGAACCACGCTCTGCTCGCCCCGGGCCGGGGCTGCCCCGCAGCTCCCTGTTAATTACCGGCCCAATCTCTCACTAATCAGGATGTTCCAGCTCAGCTTTCCACGGAGCTGGCTCCGTCCACAGGGATTCAGCTCTGGCTGTTGTTCCTGTTTGGTCTCGGCTTCCCCGCGCAGGAATCCTGCCTGGGGTCCCTCAGGCTCTGCCATCCCTGGATCCAAGGGCACAAACCCCCCGCGGGATGCACAGGGATGGGAGTGGTCCCCAAGGAGCCCTTTTCCCTCTGGATGGTGCTCCAGGAGCCAGGCAGTGAGGTGCAGGAGCTGCTTTTGGGAGCAGCTCCGTGGCAGAGTTGTGCCAGGAGTTTTTTTTCCCAAAGATCTTCCCGCAGGTTTCCACAGGAGGAAGTGCTGACTCTGCTCCTTGTGTCCCTTCCAGGCTGTGACGGGAGGAGTTAAGGGACGGTGCCTTCCTCCCCCAGCGGGTCTCCTCTTCCTCTGCGCTCAGGAGGAGCAGCGGGGCCGACAGCGGGCCGGGAACGAGACTCTTGCCCCGCAGCGTTTCAGCATCCCGGGAATCCTCCCTGCGCGGCCCCGGGAACGCCCGGCTGCGCTGGGATGGGGACAGCGGGCGGCTCTCCGCGCTCAGGCTCTGGGGACAGTCCCCAGCCCCCCCAGCAGGGGTGACCCACAGGACAATGACTTCAGTTCATCACCAGGGCTCCTCTGATCCCCCTCCAGCGCTCACCGCGATGCTCGGCTGGGGAGGGCTTGTTCTCGGTTCTCTGTGGGTTTATTTAATTCCCTTTATTTATTTCTTTGCGGTTTTGTCGTGAAAAAAGGGGAAACGTCGCTGATTCATGAGTTCATCCCCGGATCCTGCGGGGCCAGGGAGCGCCACTGCCATTAGCTGTCCCCCGCGGGGAAATGCATCTGTCCCGCTGCCCCCGCAGCCCCTTGCTGGGCAGCGCTGACCTTTCACAAGCGGCTTCTCTCCCTCCCAGCGCGGCCACTTGTGTTTGCCCCCGCGGGTCTCCCTCCCAGCGGGGCACATTCCACATTCCCGTTCATTTATCCTCCTCTCCCGTGCTGTGTCTCATCAGCCAGCCCTGCCCTCTCGCTCCCCCGGTCCCTGCCCTGCTCCCGGCTCTGCTCCTCGCTGCCAAAACCCCGAGTTCGGGGATGCTCTGGGGCTGGGAACAGCAGGGCAGCTGGAATTGGGATCCATCCTCTCTCCTACGCCCTTCCTGGGCTCATTCCTACAGGCTCTGGTTGTACAGAGCATTCCCAGCCCTACCCTGGCACACCTCAGCACCATTTCCCCCACACATCCATCTCCCATCAGCCAAATCCCCAAGTTTTCAAAAAAATCCTCTTTGGGAGCTGCTGTTGCCTCCTGAATTCCACGTGCTGGTGTTTCCCTCTGCCCCCAGCTCGGATGGGCCCTCCAGCCCCTCAGATGAGCTGTCAGCCGAGAGCAAATAGCATTCCCAGGCTCTCATGGAACATAATTGCTTGACAGGAACCATCCCGGATAATTCAATTGTAGTCTCAGCTCGCTTTAATTTGGAGCCTGACGAGGCTTTGCAAACTGAACCAGCCCTGCTTTGTCTGGCTGCTCCTCCAACTCCTCCGTGCTGCTGTGGGAAGTGCTTTAGCATAAGTAAATGAAGATTAGAAACTTAATTGCAGCTGGGATGAGATGGGATTTTAATTGTGGGGGTATTAAAATCCTCACACGTGCATGTGTGAGAATCCCAAGGTGGGCAGGAGGAGGGAGAGGCGGATCCAGTCCCCAGCAGGATCTGGAGGAGTCTCCTGCTGATGTTTTTGGGGTATGCAGTCCCATGTGAGGCAGGATAGCTTGTGGGACTCAGGATGAGGATGGGAGAAAATGCTCTCTGCCCCAGCAGCACAATTTGGGGTCCCTCATGTAGGGCTCATCCCACATTTCCCTGCCTTTTATCCCAGCCCAGCCGTGGCCTGTGCTGGCCCTGCTCCCCTCCCAGCTCTCCCTGCTCTCACATGTGCCATAAACATTGCACTAAAACCTCAGAGCCTCTCTGAGCTTTCACCAATGCCTTCACCTGTGCTGCTCCCAGGGTGTGGGCGAGGCAGAAAATCCCCGAGGTTTGGGGTGCTTGGGGTGTCCCCAAACCCCAAACCCCATCTAGAGGGGTGTCCTGGCTGTGTGGGTTTGGGTTCTGAACTTGCCAGGGGAAGGTGACACCAGGGGTGACACCAGGGGTGGTGCTCATGGGGCCTGGTGGGTGTGGTGTGGATTTGTGGTGCAAGGGACGCGTCTGTCCTGGGGTCATTGTGTCCCAAGTGCTCGCCTGGCCGGGAAAGTCTCACCCTGCAGTGTCCCCCATGGGGTGTCCCTGCTGCTGGCAGACCCCTGATGGATTCTGTGTGCCTGGAGCTGAGGGGACAATGACCTGGGTGTGTTGGGTTGGGTCCCCCTTGGTGCCAGGGCCTCGCCAGGCCGCGGCCTCAGCCACAGAATCATGGAATGGCTTGGGTGGGAAAGGACCTTAAATCCCATCCCACCCCACCTCCCACTGTCCCAGGCTGCTCCCAGCCCTGTCCAGCCTGGCCTTGGACACTGGAATTCCATCCCAGCCCCTCCCCACCCTCCCAGGGAGCAATTCCTTCCCAATGTCCCATTTAACTCTGCCTTCATTAAAGCCTTTCCCCTCATCCTCTCTTGTTCCCCCTTGGCCACACTTCTCTCCACTGAATTTTGGGCGTCTGGAAGAGGCTAAACATTCCTACAGCCAACCTCTCCCTCCTCTGCCCCCTCTTGCTCCCCTCTCCCCTCGCCCTGGTGTCTCAGCCACAGGCACAGCACAATGGCATCGATGGAAAAAACTGTCCTGAATTTATCCCAAATGAGGAGCAGCTCCTTCCCTTCCATTCCACTTGCTCAGGCAGCCACATAATTTTCATCATTCTTTCTTATTTTTAAAGCCTTCATTATTTAAAAAAAAAAAAAAAACACAAACAAAACCCAACAAAACAAACAAACCAACAAATCTTATTTTTGTTGTTGTTGTTGTTTGGGGTTTTTTTTTGACACTGCCTTTGTGAAGCTTTTTTTTTTTTGTTTTTTTGGCCCAGTTTAAAAATATGCAGCGCCTCAGTGGTGAGGGAATGCAGGAGAAGCTCTCCACAATAGCCTCTAATGGGAGCTCCGAAGGAGGCACAGGGTTTAGCAGAGAGCCAGGGCTATTTCCAGCTGAGCTGGGCTTAGCTCAGCGCTGATTTGGGATGCAGGAGCCAGCCCAGCCCTGGTGATGCTCTCCTGGCCCAGCCCTGCAGCTCCCATCCTCCCTTCACCCTCCAGGCCCTTCCACAGCTCCCAGATTTGCTGCTACCAGAGGTGTTCCCAGCATTTGGACCCCTTTTGGAGCTGGGGTGGAAGAGGTGGCCCCAAAGCTCTCTGTCCCCCTTTGGCTGCTAAAGGACATTCCCTGCTCTGGCTTTTTCTTCTATTTCCCTTTCCCCACAAATTCCCAAATTCTTGCTGAGCCCTGACCGGGCAAGTTCTGGGAATGACGAGCTCAGAGTTTGGTTCCCATGATTTTATCCAGTCCTTGAGCGTGGCAGGAGCTGGGATGATGCAGATTTTGGATGGATGGGAGGCAGAAATGAATGTTTGGAGGCAGAAGAGCTGCTCAACCTTTCCTAGAGCATGGAATTATGGAATGGAAGGGACCTCAAACCCCATGGGCAGGGACAACTCCCAATATCCCAGCTGCTCCAAACCCTGTCCAACCCTGCCTTGGGCACTTCCAGGGATCCAGGGGCAGCCACAGCTGCTCTGGGAATCTGTGCCAGGAAAAATTCCCTCCCAACACCCAGCCCAAGCCCTGCCTGTGCCAATTTAGGACTCTGTGGAAGAGTTGGTGCCTGGAACTCGACCTCTTTGGGTGTGTGAGGAGAAGGGCTATGTGCTGCTGGTGCCACGAGCCTCTCTCTGCCCCCCAAGTGCCCTGGGTCGAGCCCTTCCTCCTTTCTTCACCCTTTATTTATTTTAAGTTATTTGATTTTAATGGAATTTCTATGAATTTATTTGAATTTATTTGAATTTCTATGGATTTATTTGAATTTTGTTGCCAACAGCAACTCTTTTGGGGGGAAGCTTGGTCAGCTGTGAGCGCTGCCTTTATTTTCAGGTCCCTGTAAATTCCCTCCTTCCATTGCCTTGTACATAAGGTATATATGGATATATATACATATCTCCATATGTATGTATATAGATATATACAGACCTCACTCTTGTACAGTTTCCAACTGAACTCGCTGGCCTGCTTTGTTTTCTCCGTGGTAGTTCTGCAGAATGAGCTGATTTTCAGTTCCCTTTTCCTCCCCCCACCGCCTTTTTTCTTTTTATAAATATATATATATAAATATATATATATATATATATATTTTGTTGTCGTCGTTGCAAAAAAAAAAAAAAACCTCTGGAAAAAAAAAGAAGCTGGTGAGAAATAAAAATACAAATCACCCCCACAAACCACTGACAGGAAAAAAACAAAAAAAAGGGAATTTCTGAGAAAGGCACGATGGATTCTCCCCGCTGTAAATTTGTACAGGAACATTTCTAACGTTTTCTACACTTGAAGAAAGTAATTTCTAATTTCCGCTGTCTGGCTGGGTGCGAATCTCTGGGACCTGCAGACCTGGATAGCCATTTGTTCCCGTGGTTTCTCGTGCAGTGTTTGGTGAGGTGACAGTGTATGAATTATTTATGCCAATAAAAAAAAA
>VRYO01002581.1:5101974-5114812 GCA_009812075.1 Sialia sialis | reverse complement strand
CAGGAGCTGGAGCCAATTAAACCAGGCTCAGCCCGGGCGGGGAGCGGGGACGGAGCCATCCAGGGGGATTTTCTTGGGAAGGGGCTGCTCTGATGGATCCTCCCAGCGGGAGAATTTGGGATTTGGTGGGGGTAAAGAGCAGCCACTCGATGCCTTCTCTGCCTCCCTCGCTGGGTGCACCGTGGGGTCACCATCTCCTGGATATGCAATAAACAGGGGGCCTCTTGGTAAAGCTGGAGGGCTGCCTCCAGTCTGGGGAGGAACTGGTTGGCACTGGTGTGTAACTGGGCAGCCCTGGTGACTCCAGCTCCAGGGACAGAGCTGCTGGTGGCACTGCAGAGCCCAGGGCAGGGAGGCTGAGCTCACTCCTGGCTTGTGGCTAACGAGACGCCATCACCGGGACGGTGAGAAATGTCACAAATATTCCCCACAGCAGCGTTAATGGCAGCTTTGGAAGGTTGGGGATGCCTTTGGATACGTCCCTGTGTGGATCTGTGTGTGTGTGTGTGTGTGTGTGTGTGCAGGGACAGGCACAGGGATGCTCACACGTGCTCATCACCTCCTCCTTGCTGGGGATGAATCACGGGCCATTAATATTTCACAGGATAAACGCAGGGAGTGACAGAGGGGCTCAACCCCAGGCCAGCAGCTCCAGCTCTCCTGTCACAGCTGATGGGGTGAGCGTCATTCCCGCCTGGATGCTGCTGTTGTGGGCACAGTTGGGATGCTCCAACATCAAACAGGGCTTGCTTTGGGGTGCTCAAACTTTTGGGCTCGGTTGTGACGCTGCAGATAACAAACCAGCAGGGAGGGGGGCTCTAAATATGAGCCGGTGCTGCTTGGATCTCCAGATTGTTACACACACAATTCTGCCCGGATTGCTTAAATTCTGCCCCAAATTCAGGCTGAAGGTGACACCTCAGGCACGCCGAGGAGTGGCTGCCAGGCCTGGCCGGTGGCCACAAGGCTCTGCTGGCCGTGGGACCAGCGCTGTCCCCGCAGGCCGGGGCAGCTCCGGGCTCCCCTTTCCGCCCTGGAGCAGCAGAAGAAAAGGCTGGCGAGGCGCCGGCAGGGTGAGAACCGCGGGCGCCCGGGCTGTCGCCAGTCCCGGGGGGTCCCGGGGAGGCCAGGGGCGACAAGGCACAGCTCGGAGCCGGGCTGGGGCTGGGGCTGGCCGGGATCCCAATCCCCGAGCGGCCCCGTCCCATCCCGCCCGTGCCGGAGCTGCCCGGGCGGCGGGGCTGCGGCACAGCCCCACAATGGAGCATTGTTCCCAGCCCTGATTTATGTTTCCTCCCCAGGCTCGGATGGGCTTTCTCAGGAGCACAGAGCCGGTCCTTTTTGGGGGGGTCGGGGTGGGCTGAGCCCCCCGCAGCCAGCCCGGGGGGGTCCCGCCTGGGTAAAGCTCCAGTTCTTTCTTAGGGCTTGATTAGCTCATTAAGGGCTGCCCCGCGCCAGGAGCGGGACACGCTGGGACAGCTCGAGCCCCGGGCAGGCAGTGCCCAAGCCCGGGCTAATTGGCCGCTTGTGCCGTGGCCACCCGGCCTCTAACAGGATTGTCGCTCTGAGCCAGCGCGGAGCTGATCCCGCTTTGCAGAGAGCCCAGCGGGATTAATTCCAGCCTGGAGCGTCCCCCGGGGGTTTCCAGCATCCCCCGCCGCCTGCTGGGAAGGGGCTGCCCTGCTCCAAGTGCCCCGCTCCCGCTGTCCCATTGCTCAGCAGATTCTCTTTCCTCACCTCTATTTTTGCGCTGCCCTCGGGGGCAGAAACCTGACCCCTGTGACTGCAGACACTGCAGCTCCTGCCGGGCTCCCAGCGCAGAACCCTTTCCTCCCGAGAGCTCCGGTAAGGAGGAGACATTCCCGATTCCCAGCTTTTTTGCGCTAAACTTGACACCTGCAGCCTCCTCCCGAGAGCCGAGCCGTGTGCTGGGCAGCAGCAGGTAGAAAATCGGGCTGAAAGTTTTCCTGTGCCCCACAGTTTTTATTTATTCCTGGTTTTTTTGGGACAGGGTGGGCTCTCTGTCCTGGATTGAGGGGTGGGACGGGAGCAGGGGATCTCCAGTGTGCTGTGGGGTCCCTGTGGGGTGGGAAAGGATCTGTGATGCTGAAGGAAAATCATCCCATATTCAGAGTTTGTGCCTGGGCACCTGGAGGGGAGAAGTTGTCCAAGAGGGAATTGTCTCACAGGGTGTGGGTGACCTTTCCCAGCGCCTCGGGGTGCCAGACATCCCTGGAAGCTCTGGAGAGCGTGGGGAAATCCCTGTGCCCCCCATCCTAGGGATAGCCATGGGGTAGGGCTGCTCTGTGGAACCCCCATGGCCCCACTTCCAGCTGGTGGAGAGACACGGAAGGTGCCAGGCACTGTGGATGAGCCCTCAGCCTGTCCTTCCATCCTCAGCCACCAGCTCCTGGGGGGACAGCTCAGCTCCAGCCTCCTCCAGCCCCACGGCCATGGGGCAGAACCCAGAAATTCCCAGTGCCAGAACCAAAGAATTCCCAGTGCCAGAAGCTTCCCCTTCCCAGCTCTCCAGAGCTTCCCTGCATCCCTGTGGAGATCCCTGATGTGCAGAGCCATTCCCACCCAGCACAGCCGTGCTTTAGCTGCTCCAAAGTGTGGAGGCACTGCTGGAAATGCAAAATGAGCTGGGGTCAGCCAAACGGTTTGGGATTTGGGGGCTCGGGGGCTCATCCCCACGTAATTCCAGCAGCAAATCCCCTGTGGAAGGGGTGAGCAAGGATCCATCCTCACCCAGGGAGGTGGGCTGGCAGCAGGGACAGGGCAGAGCTTGGAATGGATTCCACCTGTGATTCCATGTGGGATTTTGCTGGGATGCTGCAAGGAAGGGCTGGAAACTATTTTGTCCATTTTTTCCAAGCTCCTTCCAAATTCCCCCCAGCTGGGCTGCAGTGCTGGGAGCTGCCAGCAGCATTCCTGAAGGAAAAGCTCACTCCAGGAATACCTGGTTCTCTCCAGAGGTTTTCCCAGCAGTTGGTTTGCTGGCTACAGTGGCCCTTGTGGCCCTGCTGTCCCTCTGTGTCTGGTGACACTGCACTCATGGCCTCTTGTGACCAGGGACTGCAGGAGGGGACGGCCACCCCTGGGCTCGTGGACACTGGGATTGATGTCCCTGGATTGGGTTTCGGGTATTTTTGGTCCTGTAAATCCCATGGGATAATGCTCAGCAGGAATCCTTCCCCCACATGGCCAAGCTCTTTTCTGGGGTTTAACCTCCCTGAACTCTTCTTCCCAGCTGTGAGCTCCATTCATCCCCAATTCCAGCACCAGGGGTGGGGATGGCTCCTTGCTCACCCATTCCATGGGGGATTTGCTGCTGGAATTATGTGGGGATCAGCCCCTGGAGCCCCCAAATCCCAAACCGTTTGGCTGATCCCAGCTCATTTTGCATTTCCAGCAGTGCCTCCACACTTTGGGAGCAGCTAAAGCACGGCTGTGCTGGGTGGGAATGGCTCTGCACATCAGGGATCTCCACAGGGATGCAGAGAAGCTCTGGAGACCTGGGAAGGGGAAGCTTCTGGCAGTGAGAATTCCTTGGTTCTGGCACTGGGAATTGCTGGGTTCTAGTAGTTTGAATTCCCTAGCTCTGGCTGTGTGAATTCCTTGGTTCTGGCAGATGGAACTCCTTGGTTCTGGCAGTAGGAACTCTCTGATTCTGACATTGGGAATTCCTTAACTCTGGTAGTTTGAATTCCTGGCTCTGGCTGTGTGAATTCCCTGGTTCTGCCAGTGGGAATTCCATGGGTATGGCACTGAGAATTGCTGGGTTCTGCCAGTGGGAATTGCCTGGTTCTGGCAGTTTGAATTCCTTGGCTATGGCAGTTGGAATTGCTGGGTTCTGGCAGTGGGAATTACTTGGTTCTGGTGGCAGTAGGAAGTCTTTGGTTCTGGCAGTGAGAATTCCCTGGTTCTGGCAGTGGGAATTCCTTGGAAATGGCAGTGGGAATTGCTGGATTCTGGTGGCAGTAGGAACTCCTTGGCTCTGGTAGTTTGAATTCCCTAGCTCTGGCTGTGTGAATTCCCTGGTTCTGGCAGTAGGAACTCTCTGGTTCTGACATTGGGAATTCCTTAACTCTAGTAGTGTGAATTCCCTGGTTCTGGCACTGGGAATTGCTGGGCTCTGGCACTGGGAATTACTTGGTTCTGGTGGCAGTAGGAACTCTTTGGTTCCGGCAGTTTGAATTCCCTGGCTCTGGCTGTGGGAATTCCTTGCTCCATGGCTGGGCAGACACCACCAGTGCCTTTCCCCAGGTCCTGCCCCCAGGCTTGGCTGGGCACAGACCTGGGAGGAAAATGAATTGCTCACCTCATTATCCCTGCTCAATCCCACACCTTAAATACAACACAGCCGGCCCTGGGAGCTGCTCCCACACCTCCCACAGAGCACCCTGGGCTGATTTTCCTGGGAAACACCACCGTGACCATCCCTGGATGCAGTGGTGAGTGAGATCTGGGCTGGGGGGGATCCTCCAGGCTGGATCCGTGTGCCAGGGCGTTGGGATGCTGCTGGGTGGTGGGATGATGTGCTCTGTTGTGGGGGGAATTTGGGGGATGGGTGGCTGGGAAGTTTGTGCTGTGCTCCTAAAGGGAGAGAGGAATTGTTGTACAACCACTACTCCTGTCATGAGAATAAGGAGAGAAAGGCAAAGGGTTTGCCTTCAAATATTTGGGAAGCTGCAAAACCAGCAACTTCCCTGGAGGGAGCTACCTGTTCCTACCTGGCTGCAGTTCCACGGCATCCATCCATCCATCCATGGCTTCCTCCAGTGCTGCTGGAGATGTCCAAGCCCCTTATAAATTCAATTATCAAAATGGAAAAGCTGCCTGACCGTCAGTCACAGCCCCCTTTCCTACTGCTCCCTCCTTATTTCCATGGATCTGGTTGGTGTGTGGGATGGATCCTGGCAATCTGGGATTTGGAAGCCACAACTGGGGACTCAAAACCTCTGAACTGCCCCGATGCCTCTGCTGGGAGGTGGCTGCTCAGAATGCCTTCCCATGGAGATTTGTTGGTTAAATGGCCCTGGGACAGAACAGCAGGGATGGAGTCTGGTTTTGGGAAGGGGAAATGCTGGATGAAATGGCTCCCAGATGGATAAAAGTGGAGTTAGGAGTGAGGGCACGCAGGGTTCCTGCTCTCAGGAGCTGTATCTGAGTCACCTCGGGATGGGAAGGATCGTGTGAAGTGCGGCAGGACCTGCTCCGGAGGTGTTGACAGCAGCGATGTGACATCAAAGCCTATTTTTATTTTATTTTTGTTTTATTTGGCTACTCTGAGTTAAACTGAGGCTTTTGGGTGAGAGAGCCAGGTCCGTGTTGGTGCAATAGGCGGGTCAAGCTCATTTCTCCCCTCTCAGGGGTTAAAAATCTCTTCAATTTAAAGAAGAAAATTGCTTCTGGGGATGTTCAGGGGCATTGCAGCAGAACCTGACGAACTGAGGTGCAGTTTGTCCTCCTGGATGGGACAATTAGAGGGGACAGGAACAACGGGGTCCCTGGAGATGATTTAATCTCCAAGGACTCCTTTAATTAACGCAGCAGCCCTTGGATGCCTCCTAATTGTCTGGGCACGCCTGACTTTGCAGCAGACAGGGGCTGAGGTTGTGGTGAGGAGCCTGGATATGCCTTTCTGCTCTCCCTGCCTTTGGAGCTGAGAAAAATCAATGGAAAACCCTTCCAAACGCCCGGAGAGCTCCGTTATCTCCCGATCTACCTCAAACAAAACCCCACTGCCTCGCCAAGGACAGGAGCTCCTCTGCGAGTGGGTTAAAAATTCAACCTCTCCTTCTCGATAAAATTCCTGAGGTTTAGGGCAGAAAGAGCCGCTCTTGGCCCGGCTGTGGGGTGGAAACGCCCTTTTCCAGCTCTGCACCTTTGGGAAAAGCATTTTGGGGAAGGGAAGGTCCCGATCCCCTGTGCCCGTGTTCCCGAGGGGCTGTTGGGCTTTCCCTGCTCTTCCCCCGAGTGGGATGTTTGGGACTCAACCCAGGAGCTTCTCCCATCCTTGCCCTCCCTCCCAACCCACCCGGGGAGACACAGCCCCCTGCACACCCCGAGATCCGTGCTTGGGCAGGCGTGGAGCAGCTTCCAGCCGGGAGAGATTAGAAGTTACTGAATAACCCAAGTGCTCCGCCAGCCCCGGGGGCTGCGGCCGGTGCCAGGCGCGCAGAGCCCGGCGGGCGTTCCGGCCACCTCAAAACACCTGTGATTTCCCCCACGCTGGAGTGATGAGCAGGGTGGGTCCCGGGCAGGAGCTGGCGAGGGGACAAGGACAGCGCTGGGCCCGCTGAGGGGCAATGCCACCGTGGGAAGGGCGGCGGGCAGCGCGCAGCCGGCTGGGCACGGCTCACGCAGCCCTCCCGCAGCTCCAGCGCCTGCTGAGCCCTTTTCCTGCCGCTGCCCAGCGCCTCCTTCCCCGGCTCCGGCCAGCCCCTGCCTCTGGACGAGCCATGGCCTCGGTGTGTGCCTTTTGCTTGCTCTTCCTTTCGGGACGCACGGCCCGGGGCGGGGGGAGCGGGGCCCCGGCCAGGCGGCAGCTGCGGCGGGGGCGAGCGGGGAGCGGTGCCCGGTGGCCTCCGAGCGGCTCTCTCCGGACACAAGTAAGGCTGGGGCGGCGGGGACGCTCCGGGGACGTGGCTCAGGGTGGGAATGTCTTTGGCTCTTGCAGTTTTCTAGGAGTGGTTCGCTCGGGATGGAGTCGGGGGGGGGTTGTTGAGATTCCTGCTGGGAATCACAGGGGGATCATTCCCGATCTCCAGGCGCCTCCACTTGTTCCTCGCCTTGGACACACCTTTGGCCTCGGCAGGGTGGGCTGGGGGTGCCGTCAGCGCCCGGAGCAGCTGGGCAGCTCCCTCTTGGCTCTGCGGGACGTTTTTGGGCACTGACAGCCTTAAAATCCCCTCCCAGGCGCACCTTGCCCACCTGGGGAACCTCCGGCTTCTCCTCCAGCACGGGCTGGCAGGGCCGCGCTCTGCCTTGGGTAAAGCACAGCGGATTTTGGGCACCTGCGGAGGTGTGGGGCGCGGCTGTGGGCAAGGGGGAAGGAAAAGCAAGGGAAGGGAAGGGAAGCATCTCCTGCGGGGAGGCGTGCGCTGCTTCCCCCAGCGCCGAGCTCATCCTGCAAACTGCGTCGGCACCGCAGCTGCTCCGGCTTCCTGGGAAGTCCTATTGATGCCAAAGCAATCCTGGAGAGGGAGGGGGAATGACTAAAGTTATCCGCGGCCGTGTGCTGCTGCAGATGCGGGGTCCTTCCCCCCCCTTCTCCCTGTTTTTTTGGGGAGGGGTTCTGAGCCTGTGATCAAAAGCTGGAGCTGGCGTCCATCTGCTTCTGACAACCTGAGCGCTCGCTGGCAGCTTCTGCATTCAGAGCCTTGAATTCCTCAATAATTAGAGGAGTTTTTTCGGAAAAAAATCCCCATCTGGGCTTTTTCATGATGGGAATGAAAAGCCAAGGTGGGTGTGGGAGTGGGGCAGGTGGATTTTCAGCCTTAGCAACCCAAATCTTGAAATATTACATCAGCACCGAAGAGGTGTAATTAAGTAGGAAACAAATGAGCCCAGCTAATCTGTTTTGCTTGTTTGAGCTTAGCGGAGTGCAGAAAACAAACAGAGACTGAATGATGAATGAGACTTCTTTTTATTTATTTTTTTAAAGGGTTTTTCTTTCCCGGAGCCCCGGAGGGGGGTTGGGATGTGGGTCAGGAAACGCGGCCGCTCTCCCCCGCGGCTCCGAGGTCACCCGGCCGCGGCAGCCGGGGCTCTGCGCCGCCGCTCGCCCGCTCCTCGCTTCCACTGCCAGCTCTGCCAAGCTGGCTCCCTTGGACGCCTTCCCGGAGGGATGGGGATGGATCTCCGAGCTGCTCTTCCCCGCGCCCGAGGTGCCATCGCAGCCGTGCCCCGCGGGTCGCCGCTCGGTGCCCTTTAGGGTGGCACTGCCGCCTGTCCCCTCCCTGTGCAGCCCCGGGAGCTCCCGCGGAGCATCGCTCGGGGCTGGGGTTCCTGCAGGGAATTCTCGCTGTCTTTGGATGCCAGGAGTGAGGAAAAACTTCACGGGCACCGCACACCCTCCCGCTGTCACCCTGTCCCCGGCCACCCCACAAAGGGCAGGGGACACGGTCCCTGCTCTGAAGCTTTCCCAGCTCTTTGAACACCCTGAGGGCTCCAGCAGCTGTGGATGTGTCACTCCGTGTCGCAGCTGTGGTGGCATCTCCCCGCTCCCTGTCCCGCTTCCCCCGGCGAGGGCTCATGGGGCTGGGGCAGCTTTTGGGCCGCCTGGGCTTTGGGATTGTTTTCTCCCCTCTCCCGGGCGCTGTCGGGCTCCGGCAGTGACACGAGGTGCCAGGAGCAGATGGCAGCCATCGGCCGGGCTGCCTCTCAAATCCCTGTGGCTCCTGGCACCGTGCTGGGCAGCGGCTCCTCGTAACCCCCTCGCTCCCACGCCGCTCTCTGGGGAAAATCTGGGGCTGCTTGGGGCCTCTCCGTTGAGTATTTTGTATTTAAGCTCCGTGCCCAACCCGCCGAGGAGTTTATTTTCCTGGTGTGATGCCCTGAGCTGGCAATGGGAGGGAAGGAAGTTTGTGGTTGTGATGCGCTGCCCATCAGTCAGTGGTGACAACGACCCTGTTCCCCCACCCCGCTCCTGCCAAATCTCCCAGAAATGGGTTGGAAAGCAGCAGAAATGAGCGGCTTTTGGGGCGGTGTGCCATGGGTGGGACCCGGGGGGGCTGTGGCTGTCAGCACATGGGGTCACCCCGGGATGGGGACCCTGGACACCACACTGACCCAAAACCTTGCAGGATAGAGGAGATGCTCCCAAAAGGAGAGAGCCCCAAATCTCTCAGGGCAGAGATGCTCCCAGCGTCCCCCAATCCCCCCGGCGCTTCCTTGCCCCCCACTCGCTTGTTCTGCCCTCGACGCCTCCTCGGTGGAGCTGTGCCCCCCAGGAGCCCCCCACACCTCTGGCTCTCCCCTCGCACCCCCAGCCTCTCTCCCCTCCCCTCCTGGCACCTCCCGCCCGCGGAGCCGCCGGGAAATTGGGAAGCGGCCAAAATGAAACAAGTTTCCCCCTTCCCTCCTGGGTGACAATTTCAAGCCCGCGGGAGCTCTGTGGCCACCAGCCAGCTCCCGAATCCGAATCCCCCAGGGGAGCAGCAGCACGCCAGAACCAGCACCAGCGCTTGTGCTGTTATTATTTTAATCATTATTACATTTCTTTTAAATTCTGTTTCTCCTCGGCGAGGGAAAGGTTGGAGCGATTTATTCGCAGGCGTTGCAGGAGCTGCCTGGTTTCAGTGCTGCTGCCTTTTCTCCCTCCGAGTAATCAGAGCAGTTCTGGAAGGGAAAATTGAGCAACTCGGTAGCGGGCGGTGTCTTCCTCACCGAGTGAGGCTGTTTATCCTCCTCGTTTGGGTTTCAGATGAATAAATTTGCCAGACAACAATGATATTACCCTCGTCTCGAAGTCTTTATCAATTTGCAGTTGTCTCTCCGCTGATAGTTTTTTATTGAGCTGTCTGAGATGATTTCCAAAGAGAGGACTGCAATTTCAACTATTAAGTAATTTGGGAGAGCAATTAGTGTGAATCTGGAAACTCCCTGTGTTGCTCCTGAATAAATCAACCTCTCTATGAGAGCCGTGCTGAAAGAGCCTGGGCTGATTTATGGAAAAGGAGGGGTTTGGCCAGGGAAACAAGGGACAGAGTTCCTTGCCTGGAAAACTTTAATGCCTTGGTGATGCTGTGGTTCAGAGGGTGCTGGGAATTCCTCTGGGGGTGTCCCCTCCTTGCACCCCAATCTCCAGAAGGATTCTCTGCTGCTGAAGAGCTCCCGGTTTTGCTTCTGCTTTGGTTCTGCTGGGGGAGATGGAGGGTGGAAGGGATGGGGGCAAGGAAATGAGGGAGGCCAGAGGAGATACCAAATCCTCCCTTCCCCTAGGGTTTCAAGGGGCTGGACCCAGCTCATAAAGTGCCAGTTTCAAACTGGGAGAGGCTTGATTTGGATGAGATGCAAGGAGGACTTTTTTGGATGACGGTGGTGAGATGTGGCTGCTCCATCCCTGGCAGTGTCCAAGGCCAGGCTGGACAAGGCTTGGAACAATTTGGGACGGTGGAAATTGTCCCTGCCCACGGCAGGGCAGGAGTAGGATGGGCTTTAAGCGTCCTTTCCACCCCAAACCATTGCATGATTCCGTTCTGTGATAGCACAGGACTGTCAGAGGCCTCGCTGACGTGAGGTCTCAGCCTGAGCTGCTGCTCCTGATCCACAGAGCTCAGAGAGGAGATCAGGGCCACTGGCCACGCTTTACACCTGATAGATCCCTGCTGGCAGCTCCCAGTGACTCCCACACCCATCCTGGGTTCAATCCTCCTGGGAGCGTTTGCTCTGTCACCTGCTCAGAGCAGCCCCTGCTTCCCTGGGTGACATTTCCCTTTTCCCTGCCTCAGGGAGCTCCCCAGCATCACCCAGGGACAGGAGCAGCTCAGGTGAGGGCAGAGCCACAGGGGTGAAGCACAGGACCCTCCTCTCCCGCTCCAGGGTCATCCCAGGGAAGTTATTCCCGGCTGCAGGGAGCCTGGAGAGCCTCCCCCTCTCCAGACAGTCGCTCCTGTTTGGAGCTTTTCCCCCTCCGAATCCCTCCGTAATCCACTAAGGGACCTCACATCTCCCTTTCTTTCTCCTCTTTTTTTCTGTTCCTAAAACAATTAGCTTGGCTCAAACCCTCTGCAATCCATCAATTAATACAAGCTGCGGCAGTAAATTAAAGGGAAACAGGAACAACTATGCTGGGATTAGGTCACTGAAACTATAAACTTTGGAACAAATCAGATTTCCTTGGGAAGGGAAATGGACAGCAGAGATATGTCAAGCCCTGAGATGAGACAGGCTCGGAGCAACTTTCCAGAGTCTCCTGACTTGGCCACTGGATGCCAGAACTTCTTCCCCAGGGGAAGTTTTGGGCTGCCAGACCCCGTTGCTGCTGCTGCAGCTTGGATGGCCAGTTAAACAAACAGGAGAGAGGGGAAATGGGGAAGGGATGGGGAGAAGCTGCAGGGACACTCTGGGTGTCAGGACCTGCTCCAGCCCTGTGTCCCCCTCTCCACCGTGGGGGAAGCTCTGGGTTGTTGTGCCCCTCTGGAAGGTTGGATTTGTTCATTCCCAGTTCTCCCAGTGACATTCCTGATCTGCCGCTGGAGGGGATGCCTGGAAAGGCTGAGCTGGAACAGAGATTAGGCAGAGTAAAAGGGATAAAATCAGTATTTATTGAAAACATTTACCTCAGGCAGGGCAAGAGCCTGGCCAGGGTTACACCCAAATCAAATCCCAGATGGATCCTGGTCACGAGTTGTACACTTTTATAATTTTTGGCTCCTCTACATCTTGGGGTTAATTGTCCAATCCTGGCTTGCCCCTTTTCCTTCAGTGCTGTTTCTGCTTTCTGGGTACCAGCTGTCCTTGACTCTCTAGCTGGGAAAGAATTGTTTTATCTCTACCCCTGTGAAGAGAACTCACTGACACCTAACATGAAGTTCCAGAGTTACACACTAAGCAGCAGATTCTGAAAAAGATAAAATCTAAAAGCCAAGGCATCATTTCCCGCTCTGGAGGGGAGGGAGCAGTGCTGGGAATGGTGCTCAGAAGGGACTGGGGCACTCCCAGTTCTGTGCCAGCTCAGGGAAAAGGGGATAAACCCTCCCCAAGCCAAGGTGAGGGCACAGCAGGGATTTCTGAGATCCTTGTCCTGGAGCTCTGGCAGGGCTCAGGCTGCCTCCTCCCTGCCCTCCCCTCTCCACAGAGAGGTCTGCACTGGAAAGTCTGCAGCAGGGATTTGCACCTTCCTGGCAGGACAATCCCAACCCCTGTGCTCCCATCAGCTCCAGAAATGCCTTTTGGCCTCAGCTCGCAGCTTCAGGAGATGCTGCAAACGGAATTCCAGAGTGTCTGTGAGGGAAACTTTTCCTGCTCTCTGCATCCTCCCTCCTTCCCTCCCCTCTTCCCACACTTTTCACCCCAGGGTTTGCTGCCAGGTCCCTGGCACCCCGTGGGCACAAAGCCCTCCTGCTGCTGCCCCCGGAGCCACCAGGGCCACCGCATCCCTGCAGCTCCAGACAAAGTCTCGTTAGGGCTGGAAAACCTCTGCTGGAACAGCGTGGGAGCTGCAGGGCTCATCCTTGAGAAAAACAACCCAGCCTGGCTTTTTGTTTCCTCCTAATGATGCGAATCAGCCATCCCCAGCTCGTTGGGAGCATCAGAGGTGGCAGCAGAGCCCAGGAGTTCTGGGGGGGCTTCAGCAGCTCCTGGGGCTCCATGGGGACACCCATGGGCAGAGCTTTAAGGAGCTTTCAGGTTCAAAAGGAATTCGAATTTCCTATTAAAATAGGAAATTTTTGGGATCGAGTGTGCTGAGGCTCCCTGGATGGAGTGGGGAACTGGCACAGGACAGGTTTTGGGGATGCCAACCCCAGGGAGCAGCAACTCCATTCCCCCCTGGAATTCCTGCACCATTAAAACTCCATAGAATGGGAATTTGTTTCTCAGTTTTCCCTCATTTTGCCAGGGCAGAGCTCACCCCTGAAACACTCCTGAGGGGAAGCAGAGGGTGAAGCAGAATGGTGACAGCAGGCTCTGAAATCCCTGCAGGGAGGGGAATTTTGAGCTGAATTTTGAACCTCAGAGCAGCTCTCAGGTGAGGGATGAACTGTCCAGGGATAAATTTTAACCTAATTGCAATTAACACCTCCCTCCATCCCAGAGGTACCACCTCAAAAGTGTGAGCACCCTTGCTGAGTACACACTTGGTATTTCATTGATTATTATTATTATT
>VRYO01002581.1:5078118-5089352 GCA_009812075.1 Sialia sialis | reverse complement strand
ACCCCGAAAAGTTCCTCCGAGCCCCGCTTGCCCTCCGGGTGGCCCCGCGGAGGCGGCTGCGGGAAGCGGAGTCTCGGAGCAGCGAGCTGGGATGGGGCGAGGGGGCAGCAGGGGAGGACACACGGTGTGCCCGGCCCGGGGCAGGGCACGCAGGGCAGGTGGACGGGATGCGGGGGTGGCAGGCGGGCAGCGAGCCCGGGACAGGCGGCGCTTTGCCCGGGAGGGCGGGGGCCGGATGCGATCGGTCCGGACAGGGCAGGGAGCGGCACCGGCGCTTTCCGAACCGGGGTTAGCAGGTTCCTTTTGTGGGGAGGGCAGGGGGGCAGCTGCCACAAAACGCCAGCCGGCCGGGGTCAGGGCGTCTTTCCCAGGGGATGCCGATTCCCGGGAGAAGGCGCTCTCGGGAGGCGAGGGGCATTGTCCCGGGTGGAGCAGCCTTGTCCGGGATGGAGCAGCTCTGTCCCGGGTGGAGCGGCTGTGTCCTGGGTGGATGGGCCAATCTGATCCCCCAGCCTCCCCAGAGCTGTCCCGGGTGGAGCAGCTTTGTCCCGAGTGGGGCAGCGCTGTCCCGGGTGGATGAGCCTTGTCCCGGGTGGATGAGCCTTGTCCCGGGGGGATGAGATGATCTGATCTCCGCCTCCCCAGCGCTGTCCCGGGTGCTGAACTCTGCGGCCGCCCGCAGCTCCGGGGCTCCCGAGGGCTGGGATTGCAGGAGATGCCACTCAGCCCCGAGCTGGGTAAGGAGTGGCCGAGGCAGGCCAGGTGCTGCCCTCGCTGTGTTTGCCCTGTCCCTGGGATGTCCCAGCTGTCCCCAGGGTGTCCCCATTGTCCCCGGGGCACTGCTGTGGAAGCAGGACCCGCACAGAGCCGGGGTGGGGAGGAGACTCCCCGGAGCGGCTCCAGCCCTCGGGATGTCCCGTTGGGGCTGGCTCCTGTCCTTTAGGGAGAACGGGGTTCAGCCCGGCTCGTTCCCCTTCCTTGTGCCCACCTGCCCTCCAGGATTCCCTTGGACGAGCCGGGAATGCAGGCGGGAGTTGCCGCCGCAGGGATCGGAGGGGACGATCCCGGCTTATCCTGGACTTGCAGCCGAAAGCTTTTGGTTCTTACTGGCAAAGCAGAGGGGGAAAGAGCTCTTTGTGCAGGCACATCTGGAACCCCTGGAACACCAGGGCGGGTGTGCACGGCCCCATCCAGCCCCGGGTCCCCGCCTCAGCTCGCCGGGCACCCGCAGCCCAGGTGCAGACATTTTCTCCCGACGCTCCCAAGTTACGGCTGTCGGGAGGAAATTCTGGCAGGCGACTCGACAAGGATCTGCCGAGTCCCCGAGGAGCGGATCCGCCTCTCCCTGAGATGGAGGGAAGTGTGTCCTTCCTTCCTTGCTTGGCGGGGGAGCAGGGGACATGGGGACAGGGGACATGGCAGGGGCAGCTGCAGCACTCGGGGCTTGGCTGCTTTAAACACCAGCTCCTCTTCCTCACCCACATTCCCAAGTGCCAGCGGCTCTGGCAGTAGGGAATCTACAGAGATGATGACACAGAAGCTGCAGGGAGGCTTTGGGAGCAGGGGGGAAATCTCTTTTCCAGGAATTTCTGCCTGCACCTTTTGTTGGTTATCATTTTCCCTTCACGGTCTCAGTGGGGAAGCTTTATTTAAAGAATTTAGGTTTGCATCAGCGATTTCCTCCTCCCTCTCTTTTCTCCCAGCTTGTGTTTCCCAGAATATTTCCTTAAAGATGCCACAAACTCAGGCACAGACTCTGCAGTTTCGAATGTTTGCAAACAAACTCCGGGTGTGGAGTCTCTTCCCACGCAGCCGTGGGCTTGGAGAGGATATTTCCCTACTCAGGTACCCGCTCTGGGAGAGGCATCGCAGCCCCTCCAGAGCCCAGAAAGGGACAATTCATTCCTTGTGCCCTCCGGATTCTGTTTATTCCCCCTGCCAGCGCCACAGCTGTGAGCGAGAGGCCATCTTAGGCAGAGGGGTTTGGGCTGAATCCTCCTTGGAATCCTCGCTTGGAATTAACGTTGTGTGGCTGCTCACGGGGAGGGCTTGGTCCTCCCTCACCCTCGGGGCCATTTTAGCCCTGTCAGATTTTTTCCCCCCCACCTCCCTGATTTGCTTGTGTATTTTGTCTTTTCCATTTCAGTGGTGTGTCTGTACAAAGGCTTAGGAAATCTGCCAGATTCCCTAAATCAGTGCCTGAAAACAACTATTTTTAGTAGCTGATAAGTCACATGAGCTCAGCTCGCATAGATTAGCATTTACCTTTCCCGAGTAACAAGGATATTGTTTGATACTTGTTGATACCATCAATTTTCCCCTAAAGAAACCCAACCCCGATAACGAGGAGCCGGGTTGGAGAGGCGGCTCCGAGCAGAGCTCAGATGCCTTTGTTCTACTCCCACTGCTCCGATCGTATCTGTGTGTTAAATCAAATCTTTAGATGCAATCTGATCCCTCCAAAAATAAATGCATTGTGTCCCAAAGAGGCGTGTGAGCCACTGTCTGGCTGAGGCTGGATAAATCACGCTCCTTCCAAATGAGCCCTGATGGGCTGTGTGTGGAAAGGGACCCTGGGTTGTCACCATCCGGGGGGGTCTGGCTCGGGATGCCACCAGGATGTCACCGTGGATGTGGAGTGTGGCAAGCTGCAGGTTCTGTGTGTGTCCCTGCAAAAACGAGGGCAATGATGCCAAGGAAACGCTTTCCATGGCTGCTCCTCTCCGTGACAATCCCGAAATGCTTAACGAGATCTAGCAATGCCCTGCTAGGGGAGGCTTCTCTTAATCCCATTTTCCAGAGTTTCAGGCTTATGTTCCCAGACGTGCTGGGAACGTGCAGCTCCTCCTTGCTTTCAGAGCTCAGGGTTCTCCGGGCAGGGATTATCCTTCATCCCCAAAAGGCAGAAAATGGAGCATCACGGCCACATCTGGGACAAGGGCTCCGAGCTGGCCCTGGGGTGACAGCCTGCCCCAAATGCCAGCACTGGGGAGCAGGGGCTTGGGGAGCCAAAATCCTTTCCTCTGGCACAGGGAAAACTGGTTTAAGATCGGAGCTGGGGCTGCTCCTGGGGTGAATGGGGTTCATTTCCATTTCTCTCCCACACACACTCCTGGGTTTTTTGCCACATCCACGTTCAGGGATGCTGGAGGGGTGAGGATGATGAGGCTGGTGCTGCTTCCAAGGAACAGCCTCTCTCCCAGCGGCAGCACCTTTAGCAAATCCAGGAGGCAGAAAATTCCACACCATCTCCCCACCTGAATCCTGCTGGAATTAGAGTCAGAGCCCTTGTAGGACAAGAATGGGTCCCAGGAGGCCTCTGAAAAACTTTGCTGCTGCTGTTGGTACTATGGCAACAAGTGCAAAGCATGGACAGAAACTCGGGGGAACAAATTATCCTGGATTTTCCCCTGGCACGTCCCTGAGGATGCCAAGGCAGAGAGGGCAGGAGCTCTGCTTTGGCTCCATGTGTCACATTCATCCTTGGGGAAATGAGGAGTCCTGATCCTGCACCTTCCTGTGTTGGAGAGGGGTGGTGACAACACTCAGGAGATCCCAGAGCTGTCCCAGGGGCAGAATTTCTCTGGGGTCTGGCTGGGGTTGGGAGTTGTGCCGTGAGGAGCCCAGTTTTCTCTGAAAGGTTCCAAACAGGGATATGAGTCACTCCTTAGAAAAGCAGTGCCAACAGGATTTATTGGGAAACTTAACAGCATGCAAGAAGGATTTTGGGGTGTCAGCAGCAGAGGAGGGGACGTGAGTGTCTGAAAAGGACCAGGAGCTTATTCCTGGATGGACTCGGAGCTGGGAGCTCCATCCCTGACTTTATTGATGCTGGCTGGCAGCTGCAGAGCTATTACAGCTCCAGCCAACCTGCTGTGATTTTTAAATTTTCTTTCTTTTGTTTTTTTTCCCCCTAAATGGAGCCCCAGTTCCCCTCTCGTGCTGCTATTGGATTGCCAGACCATCCATCAAGTGGCATGTTCTCATTTATTTCCTCCCTACCTATTTTGTCTTCCAGGACAAAGTGGCGGTGTGTTAACACCACTCCAATTTGTCACGCCGGAGTCACTGGTGTAATTCCAAGCCTCTCAGAAAATTGATGGTGGCAGAATCGAGGTTTTACAGATGGGCCAAGCCCTAATAAGAACATCAGTTTAAGATGGGGTGAGCGGCAGAATTGACGCTTTTATCTAAATTCTGTTGGAGCCACACACCACAGGCACCGGCAAAATATTGTAGGAAACAGCAAAAGAGGAATGGCAGGCGTGGTGCAGAAATCTGCTCAGTCCTGAACTCCAAATTACAACAAAACCCTGGTTCTGGCAGCTAAAGAAAAAGGGGATTTTGTCAACACAGTTGTCTTGGCAACATTAAAATGCATTTCGTGCGGTCTGCTCGGGTTCTGGCGGGTGGGGCGAGCGGCTCCAGGAAATTGCAGGAAAGTTTTGGGGTGGCCCTGCCTCCTCCAGCACTGCTGTTCCACGATCAGGAGCGTGCAGGACGCTGGTCTGAACGGGATGGGATAGGATCAGATCAGAAAAAAATGAGTATTTCTGTTGGAAGGATCATTTTAACTGCCTCGACATTCCAGGGGCTGTTGTGCCAGCAGGAGCAGGCTTTCCTTGGCTGCTTCATTCCCTGGAGAGGGCATGGACACCAAACCAAGTGCCAGGATTTGGATGACTGTGCAGGTCCAGGGCTTTGAGATTTATCCCAACATGAGCAAACAGTCGTGCTTTGTTTTCCAGGAAACAACCCCTGATTAGAGGCAGCTGAACCCTCTTGGGGTCTGGCCATGGATTTATTTCTGCTCTGTTATCTGATTAACTGCTCTTCCTGCGGGAGCAGAGGTGTTTTGGGTGCAGACAGCCATGGGGAGGTGAGGGAGGTCTCCAGGGTGGAGCCCTTGGCGTTCCATCCCTTTGGCTGCTGGTGTCCAAAGTGTCTCACTCTGCTCCCTCCTGCTGGAAATCAGGTTTATGGGGGGCAAGGCAAGGTCCCAGCCCTGCTGGAAGGATGATTCCCAACCAGACTCGTTGGGGATGGGAAGGGAGAAGCAGAGCCATCCTTCAGCTTTGAAGGGAAACGGTCTCACCCTTCCTGGGTGGGTTTTGGGAAGGCTGAGGGGAGGTGGATATTAGAGCTGGAGGTGATGCCTTGGTGTGGCTACCCAGACAGAATTAAAAGAATAAAGTGGGTATTTATTAAAGGCCTTCAAGGATTCACCTTGGGCAGTGCAAGGTGCAGAGCCTGGCAGAGGCTGCACCCAAGGAGGATGATGGTCACGAGTTTCTCAGATGCAATCAGTTTGGTCTATCTGCATATCAGAGGTTAATTGTCCAATTATGGATTCAGATAATGAAGTCATATTCCCCTGGTTTGCGTCCCCCTCCCCAGTTCATTGTTTATACTTTTTGGGCCTGGGGCTGTGTTGATGCCCTTGGTCCCAGGCCCAGAAGGATTTCTTAGTCTGACCAAAATGCAAAGAGAGCTAACTAGCATTCTGTATAGAGATCAGAATTACACACCAATGCAATACAGAATCTGAAAAACATAACAGCTGAAACTTAAGGCATCAGAGGAATCCTGTCTGAGTATTCCCAGGATTAAAAGGAGACTCTGGGTGGGGATGGAGCGTGGAACTGCTGGCACCAGCGAGCTGCCTGCCAGGGAATCACTTGAGTGCTCCCTTTTTGGAGGCACAGCCACGCAGGTTTACAGGAACCGTGCATATGTTGCATCCCAGCGCTCCTCATCCGATCCACTGATGCTCCGTGGGTCGTAAAAATTAAATGGGCATAAATCCATCAGTGCCAGGGCTCTTCCTTGAGCTCTATAAATCCCAGGAAAGCTAATTAAAGAGGACAACGGTGCCCATTTAAAGCTGGCACAGAGATCCAGGAGCCATTATCACCGGGAAAACAGGGCTCCAAATGCATTTGTGAGGCCGAGGGCAGCGCGGGTGGCCACAGCAGGGGCACAGTGAGGAGACTGTGTTAAACAATCTCCCAAGATTGATTTCTCCTCCGCTTTGCCTTGGAAATCAAATCATTCCATTAACATTTCTGCTGGAGTTTGTTCTTGGAATGTTATCTGGGTGTGTTTGCTGAGCCTTCACTGCTGCCAGGGGGGAGTGGGCGCTGCTGCTCTTCCCTGAAAGCCTCCAGAGCAGGGATGTTCCCAGGAATCGGTGCTGGGATCAAAGTAAGCCTTGCCTGGGGTGCAGCCCCTCCACAGGGTTTGTGGTTTAAGTTGGGTTTGTGCTTTGAGAAGGGCAGGGAAGCCAAGGCAGGAGTGGGGTGGCACCATCCATGGAGGTTTATTCCAGCAGAGAGCTGAGCCCTGCTGTGCTGATGGATTTGCCATCTCCTGGCTGTCCTTTGGGGTGAAATGAGTGCTCCCACCCTGGTGAAATACCATCCTAAGGAGCTGGACCTGGCACCTCCAGGAGCTTTTCAATGTCTGAGCTGGCTCTGGGGTGCATAAATCAGAGTCCTCCTGGTGCTGGGAGGGAGAACTGGGAATGAACAGGGCTGAACCGCTTGGGTTCCATCTGGAATCAGCCCTGGGACACCCTGAGCTGGGACAGGAGAGCCCTGACCCTCCTGGGGGAGTCTTGTGAGCACTCCTGGTGTCTCCTGCCTCCCTGGAACTCTGCCTGTCCCTCCTCTCTCCAGTCTGAGTTTGTGCAAGGCTGGAAAATAATTGGACTCAATGATTGTTATTAATAGTCTTCAAGATTATTTTCCAACCTAAATGATGCCATGATTCTGTGGAAGTCCTTATCCAAGGATTCCCTAAAGGAGCAGGAGGCTGAGGGGCTTGGAGCCTGTCTGTCCTGCCTCTCCTTCCAGGCTCTTTTCTGACCTTCCTGACTCTGAAGAGCAGCAGCAAAAAAAGGAGAAATCCCTGGATTTCTTCTGCTTTTTTCTTCTCATCCCTTTTGTAAGGGATGTGGGTTGGGGACAGGGAACAATGAGCACCTAGAAATGCCAGCGTTCCATGGGATTGCAGGCTGGGGACGAACACACACAATAAATGAAGCTTTGCCATGGAAATAGCTGGGAATTATCCTGGTGGGAGAAGAGTGAGGGATTGAACACCGGGGTTTCTCAGCTCTTTCCAGCGAGCTCAGCAAGTCCCGCTGGAAGGTCAAGGACATGCACGGTCCCGTCCAGCTGTGCACATCTGCCCGTGCGAGCGGCTGGGGATGCCTGGCAGGGACAAGGAGCCGTGCCAGGCGGTGCCCGTGGGGCTTCGGGATGGGCACGGGGCAAATACAGACCTGGCCCGGGGTGATGAGTGCTGGGCCGGGCAAAGAGCGGGGCTGACCCCTCGCTGGAGCTGCCGTGCCATTGTCCCGTGTCATTGTCCCGTGCCATTGTCCCGTGCCACTCTCCCGTGCCACTCTCCCGTGCCACTCCGGTAGCTTCCCGAGCCACCTCTGTCCCCAGTGCGTCAGCAGAGGCGTGAGATGAGTTTGGTGTGACTCAGTGCCGTGCCTGGACGTCAGGGTGACGGTCACCTTGTGAGGGAGCGGGGTCAGGAAAATCGGAGTCTGGCAGGGAGAAGGGAGTGGCTGCTGTGATTCCCAAGGAGCCTGGGGAAGATTGGAAAACTCGGCTGGGGCCCCACTGAAAGCAGGCTGGGGATGGGGAGGGGTGGAGGGCAGGAGGGGTGGATAGAGGCAGAACCTCTCTGGTAGAAGCAAATTCCTGCTTTTCCTCCATCTCCCCCGAAACTGGAACCTTCCCTGTCCTGCTCAGCCCATCCCGGGGTCCTGATCCAGCAGCATTTGCAGGAAGTGACCTGGCAATTAGGGCGTTAATTAGCCCTTGAGGATGTGACCCAGTGCCATTTAACCCTTCGCAAGCTGCTGCTCAGCAGGGAAAGGGCCACAGGGGTTAAACCCATCGGTTTGAGTTACGGATCTCTAATTGTTTTATTCCTAATTCTCTGCTAAAAAGCCGAGCCTGGGGTCAGCATCATTCCTCACGTGAGGATTAACGTGCCCAAGTGGCGCTGGTGTCCCTGCCCCGCTCCTCAGAGCCCTGTTTGTCCCATCGGGAAGCCGGAGGGGGCTCCCGGCAGAGCGGGGCTGAAGGTGCAAGTGCTGCCCGGAATGTGGGGAGAGAGAAGATTGCTTTCCTTGCTTTCCTCCAGCAGAACAAGTGCCCTCTGTTCTCTGCCCAACACTCAGATTTTAAAAAAGAAAAGAAGATGCTGGCTCGATGCAAAGTGTCAGGGCACAGCACTGGAGAAAAACGTTCTCCAGAGCATCTGAGGAACGCGAGGGGAGCGCGGAGAGGCTTCGGGAGCAGAAGTGACAGAAGCCAAGCGTGGCCGTGTAAGAACAAGGGTCCCATCAGGAGCCAATGGGCTGTGACTCCCCGGGCCCTGCGAGGGCTGCTGGCGGCCGTGCCCTGCTGCAAAGGCTCCCCGAGGGCAGGATGGGCTCCGGGCGTGTTCTCCTCGCCACGGCTCCCCTCCTGGAGCAGCTGGTGCGGGAACAGTTCGGAGCCGGATGGCAGGGCTGGGCTCGGGGGAGTGCGAGCGTCGCCTCCTTCTCCCCATGCCAGGCTGGAAATCTGGGGAGAGGAGGAGCTGAGCGGTGATCCCTGCAGCCAGCCTTAAAAGCAGCTGCCTTTGCAAGTGTTTTCCTAACTCGGGAAGGGGAACTGAGCGGCCTCTTCCACCCCCTCGTTGTGCTCGTGGCTGCTGCTGCTGCAGCCACCTCGGAGTGACAGCACCGAGGAGCAGGCTTCCTCCGGGCAGGGATGCCCGTCCCCTGTCTGCTCCTCGCCCATCAGGTTGTTGGATGCTCTGGGAAGCGCATGGAGAGGTCTCCTGAGGCGGGAGGGATCAGGGCCGAGCTCGGCTCGGTGTGTGAGCCCTGCAGGGCGAGCGGTGCCCGAGCCTGGCTGCCCAGCACTGCCCAGCACTGCCCAGCACTGCCCTCCGGGGCTGCGGCTCCCCCCGCGCCTCGGCGGCCCCCGCCGAACAGATGGTGCCGATTTTCGCAGGGGGAGGTGGAGGAAACAAAGCCCGGAGCGCTGCGAGGCTCAGCCTGGCTCCCGAACGCAGCCCGGGGGTGACATCTGTGGGGACTGGGGGCCTGTGGCGTGCCGAGCCCTGTGCTGAGCAGGCACTTGTGCCTGCCCTGCCTCACTCATCTCCCTCCTTTGTTGGTTTTCTCCCTCCTTTCCAGATAAAGAAGCCCGCGCACCGTCGGCGGGGATGCCGGTGAAGCGAGCGGGCTGCCTCCCCCTCAGTGCCCGGCACAGGACCAGCGGCTGACTGGAAGCTGGAATGTTTCCCACTCCAGGCGATGCCCAGCCCAGCTCCTAGCCTGCCTTCCCAGGGCTGACACTCCCGGCTTTCTCCTGTTCGGAGAGCAGTGCCACCGAGCATGCCGCACAAAGCCCCTGTGCAGCCGAAGCCCAGGGGAGTTTTCCAGTGAGTCCAGCTCCTTAAAAGCCAGAGTTGCCCCTTCCCAGCCAGGCAAAGTTGGGAAAGCGCCTCCGACAGCGAATTTCCCTGTGCCCAGCGGGTGTTGAGGTTCTGGAGGAGGGGGCTGCCATGGAAGAGAATGTGTTCAGCGTGCAGCAGATCCAGCCCAACGTCATCTCGGTGAGGCTCTTCAAGCGCAAGGTGGGCGGCCTCGGCTTCCTGGTGAAGGAGCGCGTCAGCAAGCCGCCCGTCATCATCTCCGACCTGATCCGGGGCGGGGCTGCCGAGCAGAGTGGCCTCATCCAGGCTGGGGACATCATTCTGGCCGTCAATGGCAGGCCCCTGGTGGACATGAGCTATGAGGCGGCGCTGGAGATCCTGAGAAGCATCGCCTCCGAGACCTACGTGGTGCTGATCCTGCGCGGCCCCGAGGGCTTCACCACTCACCTGGAGACCACTTTCACGGGCGACGGGACGCCCAAAACCGTGCGTGTCACCAGACCCCTGTGCCCGCCGCCCAAGGCGGTTGACTTGTCCAACCCAAGCGTTGCCAGCAAAGAGCAGCCCCAGCCAGCAGCCATGGGATCCCTGTGGAGCAGGGACATGGCCAAGGAGGTGGAGCCCATGGTCCACGTTAACGGCGTTGTTGCGGGCAGCAAAGACGCCGGCAAGGGCAAGGAGGGGGCTTGTGGCCACTCGTGTCTCAACGGCGGCGTGGAAGACAACGAGCTGCTCAAAGAGATCGAGCCCGTGCTGGACCTGCTGAAGAGCAGCACTAAGGACAGCAGTGGAGATGCGCCCTCCAAGGTAGAGACACGGGATATAGAAGTCCAGGTGGACTGGTAGGTCCCTCCATACGTTTTTTACCTTTGGTGGAACGTGCTGGTTTTGGCTCCCCGAGGTGTCGCTGAGCTGCTCTCCACAGCTGGCCGCTGCCTGGCACTGCAGCGGGGAGATGGAGAGGAAGGGATGCAAGGAAGGGGGGAAAATAGTGAGGGGAGGATGGAAAATTGGGAGAAGATTGTGGAAGAAAGATGTAAGGATGGGAAAGTGGGGAGATCAGGAGTAACACCTCGTGGAAAGCTGAGCTGTGTGATGTGGTGGATCATGGGCTGGGGTGGGATCAATTTCTGCTCCATGTCCTCAATTCCATTTGTTTTAAGTTGAAGCAAAATCCCGTGCCTCAGTTTCCCCACCTGCCAAATGAGGTCCATGGTTTTCCTGTCCTTGTGGAACTTTAGAGCTCCCCGGTTGAAATCCACTTTAACTGCAGGAGAGGAGGCAGGAGTGGCGCTCCCCAGGAGAAATGAATTTCCAAACCTTTTGGGAGAGGGGAGGAGAGCCCCAGTCCAGCTCCATCTGAAAGGCAGGAGCAGTGGAGCAGCTGGTGGGAAGCAGGGAGATGTTTTCTGTCAGGAGCTCGGTCCATGCAGGAGTGCCAGGATGGATCTGTCCCTGCTCCGTCCGGAGTCAGATCACTGCTCCAGGACTGGTGTGCAAGGGTGGGGACGTGGACAATGCTTGTCCCATGTCCTGTTGAGGGGGGAAAACTGGGACAGCTCCCGATTTTCCTCAGCATTTCCCTGAGCCTAAGCACATTGCTCCGGAGCCAGAGCAGCTCCCCGGGGCTCTCCCTGCTTTACAAAGCTGCTGTTTGGAGCTGAGATTTTCCAGGACCAGCTTTACAAAGCTGTTGTTGGGAGCTGGTTATTTTCAGGACCAGCTTTACAAAGCTGTTGTTTGGAGCTGTTTTTTTTCAGAACCAGCTCCCTCTCCTCCTGACC
>VRYO01002581.1:5045828-5057699 GCA_009812075.1 Sialia sialis | reverse complement strand
ACTGGGTCTGGATTGTCCCGCCCATGTCGGGCAGCATCACCCCCGTGTTCCACCAGGAGATGCTCAACTACCGCCTGACGCCCTCCTTTGAGTACCAGGTCTGTCCCCACCTCTGCCTTCTGGCCACGGGCGGGGTGGGAGTGGGAGCTCAGGAGGTGCAGGAAGGAGAGGGACACCATGGGACACCATTCACAAGCTGTGCCTCAATTCTGTGACAAGTCCAATGGATATTTCACCCTCACACAGTGCAATAATGGGGTTTTGCTTCTCCACAGGAATGGGGGACACCTGAGCTCCCAATTTTTAATCACACAGAGGTACTCCCCTTTAGAAGTGCCAAATGGGAGGGCGAGGAAATGGTTCCTGTATTCCTGCCCTCTCCAGGGTGCAGTTTGAGAGGATGGCTCCTGTATCCCTCTCCAGGGTGCATTTTGAGAGGATGGCTGCTGCATCCTGGGCCTCCAGCAGTGGGACAGGGGCTCTGGCCCAGCAGGCCCAGCTGGGGATCACATGCTGCTGCTGCTGGGGTATTTAACACTCCAGACCATGAAGAAAAACCCCTTAGCACACACTCCCTCGTTATCCTGCCATCCCTGCTCCGGTGCTTTCCACACAATGTGACCTTTAGTCAAGAGCCCTTAAGGAATAATCACGGAGCAGGAGCAGTCTGTTCACTCCTGTACCCAACCCACCAGGCACCCCGATGCTTCCTGGCTCTGACTGCAGCCTGCAAGGGCACGGAATGAGCTTCTGTGTGCTTGCTCCTGGCTTCAGCTGCCTCCCCTTCCCAAAGGGCCTCTCAGGCAAAAGAAACCTGTGGCCAGAGCAGGGGAAAGGATCTGTTTCCATCACCTCTCCCCTTCTGGCGTTGCCTTCTTTTTGGCTGTGGCCTATTAATGCTCCTCTCGAGAGGTGACAGAGCAATTGGCCAGATGCTGTTACAAGCCAGGAGCGTTTATTAGATTGCAATTTTCCTGGGCATGTTCCATTGCCCAAAAAAAAAAGCCCCACGAGGCTCCAAGGATCAGGGACAGAGAGGAGAGGTAGAGCTGTGGAGTAGCAGCCATTCCTCCCCTTCCTGGCTGGAAGAATTTCACTATCAGTGCTGTGCATGCTGCATTTCTCCCAGCTCTGAGCACTCCCCACCATCTGATCCTGCTTTTCCCTCTCCTAGCCCGACCCTTGGAACACCCACGTCTGGAAAGGGGTCAATGGGACACCCACCAAGAAGAGGGCCATTGGCTTTAAGAAGCTGGCAAAGTAAGTACCAGCCTTTCTGGAAAGGCCTGGGATGTTTGGGGCTGGATTTAAGCACCCTCTGGGTGTGTGCATCACCCTACAGATGATGGGCTCTGAGCCTGGGCCCACTTTGAGCCTCTGAAGGCTTAGCCTGCCACGAGGGACATTTGGGGATATAGACAGTCCTCTGAACACCCCCTCAGACCACCACAAGGGCTGTGTCAGGCGAATACCATATCCTGGATATTGTTTGTTCTCCCAGGCTGTTCATTCTCCAGTTAGGAGATCTTAACGTCAGGGATGGCTTTCCCACTTTTTGAGGGTGTTTCGCCTCTTTGTCCTTTCCTTGGGGCGGGAAGATCCCCCTACCCTCTTCAGGGCTGTGTTGGCACCAACTCCTGTTCACATTCCTCCTTTCCCCATGGACTTTTTCCCTGCACACAGTGTGTGCCCAACCCTCCAAACACCTGCTTGGGAAGGAAGGGGGAGATGGGAATGAGGGATCTCCCTGCAGGCAGCAGATGGAGCAGGGCTGGGCTGAGATTTGCACTTCATGGTCAGTTGACCCCTGGCAAGGAGCCACTCAGTCCCTCTTCCCTGCCAAGGCTCCTCAGCAGCAGGGATGCAGGAATGAGGCTCAGTTTGGACCCTGTGGCCGATTCTGGTACAAATTCCTCCCCCGTGGGCCATTGGCAGAGAGGGCTGGGTGTGCCCTGGTGGCCGTGGCCAGGCTGCCAGGTGGCCCTGGCTCGTCACAGCATCTCCCCACGCTCCAGTTTCCCCGAATCTCTGCTATCAATTTGTTCCCACTCTTCAGCTGTCACCTCCTGCGAGCTGCTCTCCCTGCTGCATCCATAAACAGGATCAGCAGCTGAGGAATGAGTTCCTGCAGCTGACACTGGGGCTGGGGGAAGAGCAGGAGGAAAAATGCTTTTATAGGTGTCTACCCCATTGAAGGATGGTTTTATGAAAATGTGAGTGTGGCAGGTAATTTAAAACAAAATCTCCATTGTTCCTGATGTAGGGAAAGGAATTGTTTTTGTAATTCACCATTAATCCTGTCTGGATCTGAGCTTATCAGCTATAGAAGAGGCAGCCTGAGCTCAGAGCCTTGAGCATGATTTGGTGCCTGCTTAGACTCAAAAATCTGGGCAAAGCTGAGCCTTGAGAGCTGCAGTCCCTGCCCTGGGGCCAGTGCAGTCCTGGGGACAGGGGACACTGCCACCACAGGATGGCAAAGGGCAGAGCTTCACTGGGGGTGGTGACACAGAAATGTTCTGAGGCTGACTCTGCCATGGAGAGGAGCTGCCAGGGACAGGCAGGATAAACCAGCCTGGAGGAGTTTCTACCTCTTCTCTCCTCTTTTTTGACTCCCTAAAAGATTCCCCAAAACCAGAGTATTTCTGAGGAGGGGCAGGGGGAAGCTGAACTCCTCCTGCCCAGTGTGACCATTGCAGCTCATCTACAGGGGATGCAGGAGTCCTGCTGACCTCACAAACCTGGGGCAAGAGCTGTCAAAGTGAATCAAGCTGCCCTTCCTCCTCAGAGGCCACAGACACGCTTTGTGCTCCCTCAGCCTTCCAAAAAATTGCTTTCCCCTGTTGCAACACCAGCCTAAACCCACACCTGGTGGATTTCTGCCTTTCTGCTGGCCCCATTTAAAGGTTTGGTGGTCCACTTAGGGAAAAAAGATGTTAGGCATGTAGGAAAAACAGTGTTGATGTGATTATGGATGTGCCTAAAATGAGAAACCCACAGCCCCTGTCCCCCATCACTGATGCCTCAGACAAGGAATCAGCACTCCTGGTGCTGCAGCACCTCAGCCAGGATTGGAGACAGGCTGGTGACCTCCCAGAGCCCCTCTGCCCTGAGCCATGGGGGAGAACTGGAGGAGAATCACCCTGTCCCAGCTGCAGGGAAACAGCTGGGCACAGCCCTGGCAAGGCTCAGATAAGTGTGCCACCCTCGGGCTGGGGAGGGCTGCTCCTCCCAGGGAGCTCTGGGTGTCACCAGAGTGCAGGTGACAGGCACGGGGACAGCTCGGTGTGACCTCAGTGTGGGGCAGGGCAGCTCCTGGAGAACCTGCCTGGAGTTAAGGATGGAGGAGCTGCTGTTCCTCCTGCCCATCTGGATTTAAAGGATGGAGGAGCTGCAGTTCCTCCTGAACTCCAGCTCTGGTTGATTCCAGCTTTTCCTTTGGCATTACCTGCCCCTGATTCTTCTCCTGGTTCTCTGGCTCTGCACAAACATCACCCCCATGCCTGCTTTATCATTTTCTTCTTTCAACCCATTCAGGTATTTGAGCTCTGTTCAACTCCCCCATCTCCTCTTTCTCTCTGACAAGTCAAGCTCTTCCAAGGATTCCCTGTTTAACAACCTAACTTATAACAACCAAAAAATCAATGCTCCAGCTTTGTCAGGCTGTTCATTTCATAAGAAATAAGAAGCTCTGGGCTAGAGGCACGGGAAAGGACCAAGCTCTGACTGGGACTCATTCCTGCTTCCCAGGGCTGTGAAGTTCTCAGCCAAGCTGATGGGCCAAGCCATGGCCAAGAGGGTCAAGGCCACCATCCTGTATGCCACAGAGACGGGGAAGTCCCAGGTCTATGCAAAAACTCTGTGTGAGATCTTCAAACACGCCTTTGATGCCAAGGTATGCTCCCAGCTCCTGCTCCTGACACGTGATGGCTGTCAAACCACGGGTGCTCCAAGGAAATCCCGAGGAATGGTATTTCCAGGGGCCTTCAGGATGTGACCCAGTGGGTCTGGGCTGGATTTTCCAGCTGATTTCCCGCAGCCATCCCAGTGTCAGTTTGTCTGTGGCCCCTGGGGTGGCAGCTGTCCATGTCCCCTCAGGCTCCTGTTCCCATCCTGCCCGTGCAGGGATCTCAGCAGGGAAGTGCTGTTCGCATCCCCAGGGGCACTGGAGGCAGCCCAGGAGGCTCCCAGCTCCCTGTAACCTCTCTGTGCTCCCAGGTGATGTCCATGGATGAGTACGACATCGTGCACCTGGAGCACGAAACCATGGTCCTGGTGGTCACCAGCACCTTCGGCAACGGGGACCCCCCTGAGAACGGAGAGGTAGGGCAGAGCGAGGGGACAGCTGGGGGACTGGGCCAGCAATGTCCTCTCTGGGCTCACAGCGAGCTGGAATGCCCCACAACAGCTCCAGCCTGCTCTGGAGCAGGGATATCCTGCCATGTCACCTTGTGTGACCAGCACTGGTGTCACCACAAGGTGGACAGTGCCCTGGCGTGGGGGCTGTGACCTGGACAGCTGGGAACAGCGAGCAGGGAGCACAGGCTGTGCTCAGGGCTTGTTTCCTGCAAAACTTGGCAAAGCTGATGGCCTTTCTCATTCTTTTTCTGTAGAAATTTGGCTGTGCATTAATGGAGATGAAGAATCCCAACTCCAACCTGGAGGAGAGGAAGTAAGAGAGCTCCAACCCTTTCCCCTCCCAACCCAAACCCCAGCATGCAGGACAGGTTCCCTGCCTCCATCCTCTCACAGGGGGGGTGGGAAATCTTCAGGCAGGTCTCTCATTTGCAAATATCCAGGAATGAGACCTGCCTGGAGACCCTGGGAATGGAGAGAATGGAGTCTCAGGAAGGACAAAAGCACAGAGTCAGGCGTGCCTGCGGATCCCAGCTTGTAATTCCCTGGGTTGAGACTTCAAAGCTTCTCTCTTCATTTTGAAGAGGCAGGAATCTATTAAAAAAAGCAGATAAAAATAGGAATTTCTCCATAATCATCGATTCTGAGAGCAGGGTCTGTCCAGGAGGCACCAAAATAGTAAGAGTTGGAGGTAGAAGGGAGTTCCCAGCCTTGCAAATGTAGGTGGGGGAGGGCTTGAGAACCAAATTTAGCTCCATGCATGGTGTGAAAAGATTTCTAGGGAAAATAAGAGCTGTGATAATCCTGTGATGTTTGTAACCGGTACCCTGGAGACAGAATCTGGGATTGTAGAAAATCCCCCTGCAGGGGAAGATGAGCTTTGAGCATCTCTGTGCAGATCCCAGGGGCTGGGAAAGGAGGGCAGTGAGAATAATCATTTGGGGTCTCCTCTTAATTTAGCTCTGAAGAATAAAACATTTCCCAGAACTGGGACACTGCTCTGCCCTGGAATGTCTCCTGAGCTAACACCTGGCACAGAGCTGCTCCTTAATTAAGGATGGACCAGCCCTGGCCAGGGATCCAGGGCAGCTCCAGCCCCCTGACTCGGGGCGGTGTCACTGGGCTGTGGAGTGGTGACAAACACGGCAGGGGCCGACCTGGGGCTGTCCAGAGCTGGCCCTGCTGCAGCCCCAGGTGCTCTCCTCGCTGTGCAGCCACGTCAGCTGATGGATCCCTGCAGGGCTGCCCCGCTGAAAACCCATCAGGCTCCTAACGGCCTCGTGCATTAATGGGGACAGTGACAGAGCAGGAAGTGCAGGCTGCCCTGGAGGAGCTGGGATGGAGAAGAGACGTTCCACAGGTAGTTCTCATCCCAAGGATCTTCTCCTTGGCTGCAGAGGTGCTGCCCATGGCCAGTCAGGCAGATTTGAGGTTTTTAAACCTCTGAGCTCAGAGCTTGCTGTCCCAGACACCTCCAAGTGTAATTTAAGGGGTTTCTGAGAGCCAGGCAGTGACATTTTCCACTGTCCCAGGCTGCTCCAAGCCCCCTCCAGCCTGGTCTTGGACAATTCTTGGGATCCAGGGGCAGCCACAGCTTCTCTGGGCCAAGGATTGCCCCAACCAATAAGCAGGACCTTGCTAACATCAAGCACACAAAAAACCTTTTGCAATGAGGAAAGGAGACCTGGAGGAGACTCAGGGGAAGAGGAGCAGTGTGAGCCTGGTAAAAGCTGGAGAGAGCTGTCCTGTCCGTGCATCCCATGGAGTCCCAGCTCCCCCAGGGCAGGGTGGCCTCTCTAAATCCCACTGTCACAGGATCCTGTCAGGGCTCTGTGGCCACAGCTCTCTGCCCACAGCCCTGAGCCTCTGCTGGGGTTGATATTTGGCTCCTCATCTCTTACAGCAAGATTTTCCAAGGGTTTTCCAAAGCATTCCTAAGCCATTCCTATCCCAAGCCTGCTGTTCAAATGCATCCCATCCCACAGCACAAGGACCTTCCCATTCCAGCTGCTGTCCCAACCTTGGGTCCAGCACCCACCTGGGGAATTTGGGCTTTGTGTCCATCTGATCCAGAGGGTTTTGCTGCCCTGAGCAGAGCCTGGGATTGCAGAAAATCCCCCACTCTGGAAGATGAGCTTTGAGCATCTCTGAGGCCGGGGAGGGAGGCTAACCCCGGGTGAGGACATGGCCAGGCCAGCAGAGTGGCTGCAGCAGCTGGAGAAGCAGAGCAGCGTGCAGGTGTGGGGACACAGGAGGAGGAGGCTGAGGAGCAGAGGTGGCCCTGGGGCTCTGTGACCCGGCTGTCACTCGGCTCGGGGCTGTGCTCTCCATGCCTGCAGGAGCTGTGCCGTGACTCATGCACACACCACTGCTCACTGCTCTGGCTGTAAATTTAGAAACTCTTATGTGAAGCAATTTTGGGAGATGGTTCAATTCAGAAATACTTCTGCTGTTGTCAGATTTTTTTTCCCCCTGCTCCCCTTCCCCTTCTTCTCTCACTCTGTTTTTTAATTTTTTTTTTTTATTTCTCACTTCCTATGAATGAAAAAACCCTCAGAATATCTCTTCAGACACACACCCAACATTGTGTGCTGACAGGGAAGGACAGGTAAAGCCAAAGGTCCTGGCAGCTCTGCGTCACTGGGGACAATGTGGTGGCCAGCACAGTGACAAGGAGGTGACAAGGACCTCAAGGAGTATTCCTGCTGCAGCTGGGGGATGCAGAGGGGTTGCTATGGCTTTACCCCGGAGGGAGCACATTCTTCTGCACTTCCCACAGTGCCTGCTCCTGGAATTGCGAGCCCTGAGCTCTGCTTTGGTGTCCCCACGGCTCTGAGCACAAAGGGGGGTGAGGTGACCCCAGTGTAACCCTGGATGCTGTCGCTGTCCGCAGGAGCTACAAGGTCCGGTTCAACAGTGTCTCCTCCTACTCGGATGCGCGGAAATCCTCCAGTGATGGCCCCGACTCCAGGGACAACTTTGAGAGCACGGGGCCCCTGGCAAACGTCAGGTGAAGGGGACGGGGCGGGAGGGACAGGGCACACAGGGCAGAGCCCAGCATTGCCCCTCAGCCCGAGGTCTCCTGGTGAGGTGCAGACCCCTCCAGGCTGTTCTGGGCGGTGGTGGGGCAGCAGGGGATGTGCCCGTGTCCCTCCCAGCTGAGCCATCTCCCGCAGGTTCTCCGTGTTCGGCCTGGGCTCCCGGGCCTACCCGCATTTCTGCGCCTTCGCCCGCGCCGTGGACACGCTGCTGGAGGAGCTGGGCGGAGAGAGGATCCTCCGCATGGGAGAGGGGGACGAGCTCTGCGGCCAGGAGGAATCCTTCAGGACCTGGGCCAAGAAGGTCTTCAAGGTAACCCGTGGCTGCCCTGGAGCAGCGGGGAAAGGACAGGGGTTAGAGCTGGGTCTGAGCCCAGCCTCCCCTTCCCGGCACCGCCACGGCCCGCAGTAAAGAGGGTGGAGCTGACCACGGAAAGGTCACCCAAGTGTTGAATTGGTGCACCATCCCAGGTACCCGGGAAGAAGAGCACCACAAGCCATGGCCGTGGCTGCCCCCGCCCTGCTGGGGGCTCCTCCTCCGCCTGGGTTGGGGTCAGGGGTCCGTGGGGTCGGGGAGGTGCCTGAGGGCCTGGTGTGTGCTGCAGGCAGCGTGCGATGTGTTCTGTGTGGGGGACGACGTCAACATCGAGAAAGCCAACAACTCCCTGATCAGCAACGACCGCAGCTGGAAGAGGAGCAAATTCCGCCTGACCTACGTGGCCGAGGCGCCGGAGCTCACACAAGGTACAGAGGGTTCCCCTGAGGGCTCTGCCTGTGGGGAACATGGAGGAGACACAGGGCAAAGGGACCAAACCCTGTTTTTTGTCTCTGTTAAATTCCCAGAATTGCAGCCCTGCCTTTCCCCGCATTCCGTGCCCCAGGAGCAGCCTGTGACAGTCCCAGGCCCCTCTGGCCAGTCCCTGTCTGTGTCTGTAACAGAGATGTTTGGACATGATCTGCTCTCCCTCCTCCTGACCCCGTTTTTTGAAGCGAGGAGCTGGGAGCTTGGGCTCTCTCCAAGCTTATTTTGTGCAGTGCTGCTCTGGCGAGCGCTGTGGAGCGAGGGCAGGTGCAGCCCACGGACACCTGGCCCCTCAGCACGGCTCCTGCAGGATCTGCCGCACCGGCCCCGCTCTTCCCAAACCTTCCCAAAAGCTCCTGCCAGCCAGGTGGCACTGGCAGGGACAGGAGCCTGTGGGCAGTGCGAGGGCACAGCCTTGGGTCTCATGGGGGGGTTTTGGAGCCCTCCTCTGTCACTGAAAACACGTGCTTGGGTCACTCTGCAGTTTGTGGTCCCTTGCTTAGCCCACAGTGACCCTACAAAAGCCAGAAGTCCTTGGCTGTGCTCTGCTGAATCCCTTCCCTGGCTCTTTTCCTCCTCAGGACTGTACAGCATCCACAAAAAACGCGTCTATGCAGCCCGGCTCCTCACACGCCAGAACCTGCAGAGCCCCAAGTCCAGGTAAGAGATGCACTGCTCTGGGAGCTGGACACATACCTGGGGCACCCAAAACAGTGCCACAAGCAGCCCTTGAGCCCTGGGTGTCCATGGAACCCTTTGTGCAAAGATTGGAAGTCAGTGGAGGGTGTTCCCGACCTCCATGCACAGTGAAATCCCTGCTGGTCCCTCCCTCAGTCCACGGGGTGGGGAGCTGGCTGGAGTGCCAGCAAAGGAGGGATAGAATTGCTGAGCAAGAGGTTAAATTGCTTTTCCCCTTTCAGATAAAAGTCCCTGGGGGTGAGTCAGGGTGTGTTGCAATGTCCCTTCTCCCTGCTGTGACCTCGGGGACATGGCCACCACGGCCTGGCCATGCCACCAACACTGCCCAGTGCCCCAGCAGCTCCTGAGGCCAGGGCTCAGCCACGCCCTGAGGGATCCCCAAAAACGCTTTTTCCTGCTTCTCCTCCTTCTCCTGCAGCCGCCTGACGATTTTCCTGCGCCTGCACACCAACGGGCACCAGGGGCTGCAGTACCTGCCCGGGGACCACCTGGGGGTGTTCCCAGGGAACCACGAGGACTTGGTCAATGCCCTCATCGACAGGCTTGAGGATGCCCCTCCAACCAACCAGCTGGTGAAGGTGGAGCTGCTGGAGGAGAGGAACACAGCTCTAGGTAACTGGGGAGTACAGGTGGCCTCTCTGCTGCGGGTCTTGGTGCTCCTCAGGGGAGTGGGTGGCCCCAGGAAAATCATTTCATCTCCCTGCTGTGCTCACCTGGATTGGGAGCAGCTCCTTCATCCCTGCTCTGCCCAGAGCCTTTGCTCGTCTGCACTTGGGATGTGGAGCAAGGGTGGAAGGGTGATATGGGGAAGATATTTCCTTATTCCAAGGAAAAATTAAAGGTGTTTATATTCCCTTAGAAAGGGCAGCATCTAGGACTGGGGAGAAGAACTAAGGGCTCTTGAGGGGCCATCCCAACACCATATTTCAGGGATAAATCTGATTCCCTGCTGCCATGCACGGTATAGCTGGAGATGGAAAACCCTGATCCATGTCTCAGAGGGGGATGAAAAGCAGGATTTGCCTGCCTTGGCCCTGCTGCTCAGCTGATCCCAGGCTTGTGCTGGATTGCCTCCTGGCAGGTGTCATCAGCAACTGGACAGATGAGAACCGTGTCCCGCCCTGCACCATCTTCCAGGCCTTCAAGTACTACCTGGACATCACCACCCCTCCCACCCCACTGCTGCTGCAGCAGTTCGCCCTGCTGGCCACCAGTGACAAGGAGAAGAAACGTCTGCAGGTCCTCAGCAAGGTAAAGAGCCCAAGCCCCAGGTTCTGCAAGTCCCTGGGGACAGTCACAGCCCAGCCAGGGCATTTCCATCCCATGCTGTGCTTAGGCTGAGCAGGGCTCAGGGTGCCTTCACTGCCAGCTTTGCCATGGGATATCCTCCTGGGATATCACTTGGGACACCTGGAAAACGTGCATCCTGCAGGTCTCTTCTCCCTCCCCCTTTCCCCAGGGCTTGCAGGAGTACGAGGAGTGGAAGTGGTCCAAGAACCCCACGATCGTGGAGGTGCTGGAGGAGTTCCCTTCGGTGCAGATGCCCTCCACGCTGCTGCTCACGCAGCTGCCCCTCCTGCAGCCTCGCTACTACTCCATCAGCTCATCCCCGGAGATGTACCCGGGAGAGGTGCACCTCACCGTGGCCGTGGTGTCCTACCGCACCCGAGGTAATGCCAGCCTGGGAGCTGGGGAAGAGCAGCAGGACAGGGGCCACCCCACAAACCTCTGGCTGGGTTCCTTTAAAGCTCCTTTAAAGCCTTTCTGCTGTTGGTGGAAAGGCTGAGCTTGAACAGAGACTAGACAGAGCCAAGGGAATAAAACAGATATTTATTGAAGGGATGCACCTTGGGCAGGGCAAGAGCCTGGCCGGGGCTACACCCAAATCAAATCCCAGATGGATCCTGGTCAGGAGTTTTTACACTTTTGCAAGTTCTGGTTCATTTACACATTGTGGTGAATTGTCCAACCACAGCCCAAGGCTATGAAGTCCCAGCCCCTGGCTTGCCCCCTTTTCCCTTGCTGTTGTTTCTGTTTTCTGAGTACCAGTTGTGCTTGTTTCTCCAGCTGGGAAGGAATTGTTTTGTCCAACTGTGAAGAGACCTTACTAACACCTAACGTGAAGTTTCAGAGTTACACACCAAGCAGCAGAGATTCTGAGAAATATAAACGTTAAAAGTCAAGGCATCACCGCCTGCTGCAAGAGTAGATTCCCCTGAACCCTGTTTCAGGGAGTGTTCATGCAGGATGCAGAAGGGTTTTAGGAAAGGAAACAGAGTCGTAGGGTGATGTGCCTTGCCCAGACCTCCTTCCCTCCCTGCCTTCCCAGATGGAGAGGGACCAATCCACCACGGAGTGTGCTCCTCCTGGCTCAGTCGCATCCAGACGGATGAAGTGGTGCCCTGCTTCGTACGAGGGTGAGTGACCCACACAGGGCCAGGGCTGAGGAAGAGGGGGTGAGACCCCTCACAGGATGAGCTCTCTGCCCTCGACTGTCGTCAAAGTGGGAGAAAACAGGGCTGGCTTTGTGAGCAAATGGTTCCCCTTGCAGAGAAATCCTGCACAAAAATGTCACATCCTGGGATTTTACCTCATGCGCTACCCCTCCCTGTGCAGGAGGTGGGCCGGGGGAGGGAGCAGGGAGCTCCCTGCTTGTGTTTAACCGGGTCTCTGCTGTGTGCAGCGCCCCCGGCTTCCACCTGCCGCAGGACCCGCAGGTGCCCTGCATCCTCATCGGCCCCGGCACCGGCATCGCCCCCTTCCGCAGCTTCTGGCAGCAGCGGCTCTTCGACATCCAGCACAAAGGTGCGGCCAGACCCCTCCTCCTGCTCCTGCTCCTCCTCACCTCACACGGATTCTGGGTGGGGCTATCCCCCTCCTCCTCTTCCTCATCTCACACACATTTTGGGTGGGGCTGTCCTGTTTCTCACCTCACGCAGATTTTGGGTGTGGCCATCCTCTTCCTCTTCTTCCTCTTCC
>VRYO01002581.1:5010729-5044828 GCA_009812075.1 Sialia sialis | reverse complement strand
GATTTTGAGTGGGGCCCTCCTCTTCCTCTCCTTCTCCCTCTTCCTCACCTCACACAGATTTTGGGTAGGGCCCGGCTCTTCCTCTCCTTCTCCCTCTTCCTCACCTCACGCAGGTTTTGGGATCCCTGTGCTGGGGGTACAGGGATGGGGTCCCTCCTGCCAGGGGTGTCCCTGCAGAGCTGCTGCAGCCTGGGGAAGGTGGCTCGTGGCCAGTGGTGGCCCCGGGGTGACAGGGTCCCCGTGCTGTCCCCAGGGCTGAAGCCGTGCCCCATGGTGCTGGTGTTCGGCTGCCGGCAGTCCCGGATCGACCACATCTACAAGGAGGAGACGCAGTTTGCCAAAAGCCAGGGTGTCTTCAGAGAGCTCTACACGGCCTATTCCCGGGAACCCGACAAACCAAAGGTGGGCACGGCCCCGGGAGCCCACGGGGACACAGCAGGGCTGGCCACGCTGCTTCCTTGGCCAGTGGTCGCTCATCTTGGGCTATAAATGTGCAGGGTTGGCCCTTGCCAGTGGCCACCAATTCCCAGGGTGTGGGGAAAGGGAAAAGAAAGGAAAAAGGAAGGGAAGGGAAAAGAAAGGGAAAGGAAAAGGAACAGAAAGAGAATGGAAAGGGAAAAACGAAAGATTAAGGGAAAGGAAATGGGGAAAAGAAAGGGAAAGGAAAAGGAAAGGAGGAGGAAAAGGGAAAGGAAAGGGAAAAGAAAGGGAGGAAAAAAGGAAAGAGAAAATAAAGGAAAAAAAAAAGGAAAGGAAAAAAAAGGAAAATGAAAGGAGAAGGGGAAAGGGAAGGGAAAATGAAATGGAAAAGGAAAGGAAAACAAAAAAAAAATTGAAAAGTAAAAGGAAAGGATAAAGAAGGGGAAAAGGAAAGGAAAAAGGAAAAAAAAAACAAAAAAGGAAAGGAAGTCACTCAGTGGGATGGCCCAGCGCCAGTGCAAATTCCTGCTCCAAATTCCCGCTCCAAATTCCCACCGGGACTGAGCAGGGCTGGCAGTGAAGGAGGTGCTGCAGGGTGCCCATGCCAGCACAGAGCCATGTCCCCTGCTGTCCCCTTCTCCTTCTGGGGCACTGCAGGGCACAGCTGTGTCCCCAGAGGGAACAGGCCGGTTAATGGCACCTGTGTGTCCCTCAGAAATACGTGCAGGACGTGTTGCAGGAGCAGCTGGCGCAGACCGTGTTCAAGGCGCTGCAGGAGCAGGGAGGTCACATCTACGTGTGCGGGGATGTCACCATGGCCGGGGACGTGCTCAAGGCCGTGCAGCGCATCGTGCGGCAGCAGGGCCAGCTCTCGGCCGAGGAGGCGGGAGCCTTCCTCAGCAAGCTGCGGGTGAGCTGGGCGCGGGGACACGGCCGCCGTGTGTCACTGCTGTCACCTGTGTGTGTGACACTGCCGCCCGTGTGTCACTGCTGTCACCTGTGCGTGTGACACTGCTGTCACCTGTGTGTGTGACACTGCTGTCACCTGTGTGTCACTGCTGTCACCTGTGTGTGTGACACTGCCGCCATGTGTAACACTGCTGCCCATGTGTCACCACCACTGTCACCTGTGTGTGCCGCCACTGTCACCTATATGTGTGCCACTGTCACCTGTGTTACACTGTCACCTGTGTGCCACCACTGCCTCCCGTGTGCCACCACTGTCACCTATGTGTGCCACCACTGCCACCTGTATGTGTCATCACTGTCACCCGTGTGTGCCACCACTGCCACCTGAGTGTGCCACTGCCACCTGTGTGTCTCCACCATCACTTGTGTGCCACCACCGCTGTCACATCTGTGTGTGTGCCACCACTGTCATCCATGTGTGCCACCTGTGTGTGCCACCACCATCACCTGTGTTCCACCACCACTGTCACATCTGTGTGTGTGTCACCACTGCCACCTGTGTGTGCCACCACTGTCACCTATGTCTGTATCACCCGTGTGTGCCATCGCTGCCACCTGTGTGTGCCCACACTGCCACTTGTGTGTGTCACCACTGTCCCCTCTGTGTGCCACCACGGCCACCTCCTGCCATGGGCACTGCAGCTGCTGCCTGTCCTTCCCACACTGCGCCCAGGGACAGTCCCAGGTGACACTCCAGAGGCTGCTGTGTGCGGGAGGTCACCTGGCTGCTGTGAGGAGCGTGCTGAGCTCTGGGGCCAGCGCTTTTGGGCACCCCTGGCAGGGCTTGTTGGCCCTGCAAGTCCCTCCGTCAGAAAAATGAATTTATCAGGGCGTTTTGTGGGTTCAAATCTCCAAAATCTCTGTGTGTGTGCCCTGTACCAAACACAGATGGAGCTCAATGAGCTCAGTTTGGGACACAGCCCCACAGGTGGATGCTGGAACAGCTCTGCTGCTCCCCAGGGAGAGAACTCAGCATGATTCCTGTGGGATTTCCTCTTCTGAACCCACCTTCATCCAGGCCCCAAGGGAGCCCAGAGCCTCTGCTCCACAGACTGGCACTGGGGCTGCTGTGCCCCTGCCAGCCAGGAATTCCCAGCAGCCCAAGGGTGCCAGCTCCCCTGTTCCTAAAGTGTCCCTGCACCCCTGTCCCACTCCTGACACACCTCAAACCCCCTCCTGTGCCTCCCCAGCACGCAGGGTTCTGCTGGGGCTGACACAACCCTTCACAAACCCCATTTTCCCTCTCCCCCTCCCTGCAGGATGACAGCCGGTACCACGAGGATATTTTTGGAGTCACCCTGCGCACGTACGAGGTGACAAACCGCCTTAGATCCGAGTCCATCGCGTTCATCGAGGAGAGCAAAAAAGACACGGATGAGTGAGTCCACACCTTTGTTTTAACCCCTGCAGCCACCTCGGGGGCTGGGGGATGGGAATGGGGAAGGAAGCCTTGAATTCTGTGCACACCTGAGAGCAGAGGCTGAGGAAGGCACTGGGTGTTTGCTCGGCAGTGCCTCTGGAATAGCTTTTCTCCACTCCAGGATAAATCCACCCAGATTCCCAATTTATTGCGCTGGTGTGCTCACACCTGACCATCCCATCCAAAGGGAAAAGGTCCTGCCTGCTTCCAGGCTGGAAAAACCCACAGGCAGGGATGACTCTCCCCAGCTCCAGGTGTTCAGCTCTCCATGCCCCTTCAGGAAAAATCCAGAGATTTTTCTGCCTGCTGTTGCAAAAGCAACCAGAAGTTTAAAAAAAAAAATCTTGACATTTGCCGTGTTTGTTTCTGCTCTACCAAGTCGTGCCATTTGCTCAGCTTGGTCGTGGTGGGATTTTCCCTGGCTGAGAAGAAGGATTATTTAGGATAAAGGCTGGGCAGCTGCATGGATCTTGCTCCTTGTGCTGGCCCTTGGAAGCTTGGGGTAAAACCACTTCCCTGAGCAGTGCCTGGAGTAAGTTTTCCCACATCCCTCAGGCTTGGTAGGAATTTTTCTCTGAGGAATCACATACTGTGGGATCTGGCTCTGTCAGAGTACCTGTGGGTAGAGATGAAGGTGACCTTGCTGCCCACCTCACACAGCTCTGCAAACTCCTGCCCATGGCACGGAAATTCCGGGCTGGGATGATCCCGCTGCTCCTCGCTGCTCCCTCTAAGGCCGCCCTTTCTCCCCTTTCCCTTGCAGGGTTTTCTGCTCCTAACTGGACCCTTCGCCCCCAGGGGATGCCAAACCAGTCCCAGCAGCTGCTGCCCCCTCCAGCTGGAGGGCACTGGGTTTTGTATTTCACGGACACGCTGGCTCCTTTTCCACGGGGATCTGCCCATGGAAAGTGCTCTGTCTCTCGTCCTGTCCTTGTGTCCTGATGATGATGATGACTTTTATTTCCTTTCTTCCTCCTTCTCTTGCTCTTGTCCATCTCTTGTGGCCATTTCTTTTCACCTCCTTCCCCATTCCCTGGATTTCCCCACTGGAGTTCGATGGCTTTATAACCTGCAGTGGCTCTTTTCACAATTCCACATTTCCCCTCCTTCCCATGAGGGCATTTTGCAGCTGCATGAAATCACCACCTTTGTGATCATTTTTGGGTGTTTCTGGGGGTGAGCAGAGGTGGCAGGGGCTGGGCAATGGTTGTTCCTGCCAGGCTCCCTCTTTCCCCAGCTTGGGGCTTGGCTGAATCCTTGCATTTTCATGGCTTTCCTTTGGGTTTGGACAAACCTGGGCGTATACCCGAGGCTGGGGGCAGATGATGTGCAATTCCCATGAATTTTATCCATCCCCAAGCAGCCTGGGTACAGCTGTGTATTTTTTGATCTGATTTATGTGTCACGATTTCTCCTAAATGGGCCCCGCGCTTTGCCTCCCTTTTCCTGCTCTCTTCCTGCTCCCTGTGAGCCTCTCCTTTTGCTCAATCCCAGCTTTTGCTGGCATGGAAGTTCTCCCACCAGCTCTGAGCACACAGGTTGATGTGCAGGCCAAGGAAAAGCTCCTGGCAGTGACTTCTCCAGAGGATTTTATAGGGAGTATTTGCTGTGCAGCCACAATGCTGGTGGGACCTGGCTGCACCCAGAGCTCTGATCTCTCTCCCAGATGAGCCTGGAAAGCAAGGAGGATGGGACAGAAGCAGCTCCCAGCTGCCTGGGGCACCTCTTGGGAACAAAGGCAGCACTTGGAAGGGGATGGAGGCTCCAGGTCTTTGGCAAGGATGTGCCAGCAGAGGAATCATGAAATGCCAGAGCCACCAGCTCTTAGCACATCTCATGAGCACCTCTGGGACAGCAGACCCCAGCCTTCTCCACGTTTTAGGGGGCAGAAAGTGCCACTGTGGAGCCACCTGCCTGCCAGGAGAGACACGTGTGGCTGCTCTGTGCCACCTGCCAGCAGCGTGGCTGTCTCAGCCAGGACACCTCACGGGACAAGGGAGGTGACATCACCTGCAAAGGTGCTGGGCTCTGACACACTCACACCTCAGCCCTGCTGCAAGAACCTGGCCCCAAAAGCGATTTGTTAACACAGCCGCGAGAGGCTGGAGAGAACAGAAAGCCTCTGACAGAGAAGAGCTGTCTGCATGGAAAGCAAACGTGACCTTGTGTGTCCTTCCTGCTGCTGCACCCTGAAGAATCCCAGAATCTGAAATGCAGGTCTGGTGCCAGCCGAGCATCCGACGCAGGCTAAAATGAATAAATGCTGCCACGGTGTGGCCAGAGCTGGGCTGGCTGGGACACACGGCCACCTGAGTGACACCACCTCGGGACTTGGCGACCTGCCGGGCACAGGGGCAGCCCAGCCCTGTGGGGTGGGCAGTGGGATGGAAGAGTTTGGGACAGGTCCTGTCAGGGAGAAAACTGCCAGGCTCCAGAGCTGGGAACACGCAGCAAGCTGGGCTCTGACCCCCGTCCTGTGCCTGCAGAAACAAAGCTAGAATCAGAAAGAAAATCAGACTCATCCTCTTCTTCTGGGGAATTCTGGCTCTGGATTTGTGCTCTGGTCCTCCTTTAGGAGAAGGGGCAATACAACCTGATGAGGAGGAGGAGGTAATGCCCAAAGAAACATCTCTTTGTCCTCTTCCCAGCTCACACCGTGGTGCTGGCAAGCTTTGCCCTCCTGTCCTGCTCCCTCTCCCATCTGTCCCTCTCCCATCTGGGGCCCGTGCTGAGCTGGATTATCTCACTTTTTGTGTATCCCAAAGCTCCTCAGTCCATCTCCCCTGCCAGGGAAGCAGAGCAGAGGGGTCTGGGCCAGGCAGGCAGGGCCCAGCAAAGCTCAGCCCTGCTGAGCCCTCCCTTGGGAAGGGCAGTGCTGGTTTCAGGCTCCTTGCCTGGACCTGGAGCAGAAATCCCCTCCCTGCAATGAAGGTCCAAGAGGCTCAGGACCCCCAGGGCTGGAGCTGTCTCTGTTCCCACAGCCTGAGTGGGACTTCTGGCTCCTCACAGGCTGCACTGCTGGGATTTTGATTCACTCTTTGCTGTTGAGTCAGTCTCAGACGTCTGAACTGCTCCTCTTCATCCCCTCCACCTGCAGGGGCTTCACACTCCCCTCGAGCTTCATTTTCTCCCCTAGCAGCAGGGGAAGGACACTTGTGGATGTGCTTTATTGTTCCTGCAATGCAGCTCTTCCAGCCTGGCCTCTGCTCCTCTCGCTGTGGCATTTCTGACGTGCAAGTACAGCCACAAAATCCCAGCTACAAACACAGAGTGAGCTGGGCTCTGCCCCAGCCCAGTGCCCTGAGCTGCTCCAGGGGTCACACGCTGAGGGCTCGTGCCTCTGGGGCACTTGGGTCACAAATCTGTCCCCTCTGGTGCCTGCCTGCCCCTCCTGTGCTGGGCTGATGGACTCCCAGCCTGGCCAGTGTCCCAGTGGCTCTCCTGAGCATCTCCACCACACCAGTTCTGAGCAGCTCTGCTCCTTCTAACTCTCCAGGTGTGAAAAAGACTTTGAACAGGAGCCCTGAGTTTCAAGACACTACAACGTGGGGGTTTTTTTGCAAAGATTTTACATCCTAGGTCTTTCAAGTGTCTGCAGAGAGTCATTCTATGGATTTGGAAACCCAGGGGGAAAGGTTCTGTGTTTTCCCAACCTGCTGTGTCCAGCAGCAGGGAGAAACCATCCAGTGCACGGGTATGCAGTGTGATTTCCGAGGTTTCATCTCCTGGGAAGGACTGCCTGGGAGTTTGTTGTTCTTCTGTGTATGAGAGACAGCGGCAAAACAATGAGACAACGGCAAAACAATGAGACAACAACAAAGCAATGAGACAACAACAAAACAATGAGACATCTGCCACCAGGAGTGGCCCCACAGAGCTGTCACCTCCACACCACGGCCTGAGCTGTGTCTGCAGAGAAGCTGAGCCAGTCACACCCAGAGAATGGGCTCTGGCCCAGAGCTGTCCGTGTCCCCTCTGTGCTGTGTGTCCCCAGGGGAGCAAGGACTCTGGTTCCCCCCTGAGCACAGGGATCTGAGGTGTCCCTGCATGGCCAGCAGTGCTGCAGGGGTGTCCTGGGCCACTCCTGTCAGCGTGTGACCCCTCTCAGCCCATCCCATGCCATCCCATCCTGGCTGTTTCCCTCTGGAGATCCCTCCCTTGCCAGCCCTGCCCACCTGGAGCAGGGATGGACACGGTGCCTTGTGCTGGGGAGGGAGCAGAGCACAGCTCCTGCCCTCTGCCTTTCCCTGGGCTCACTGGGGCTCCAGGGGATGGAGAGCTCTCGGTGTGGGTCAGACTGGGCTGTGACCTCTCCCATAGCCTGTTCTGATATGGGGGGAGGCTGTGTTTGTGCTTGAAGCCTCCTGGACTCGCACCAAGCCCAAGCCAAAGCTGCTGCCTCCTCATTTCCAACCACTGGAGCCATCCCGTTGCCCTCTGAGGGTTCCCACAATTTTTTGGAAGGATAATTTTATGCTCAGCACTAAATTCTGTTCCTGCTTTCACCGGGGACTCGTTCTCAGCTTCAGAATTGCTCTGATAACTCTGCAGTTGTGCTGATAGTTCCAGAGGGGAGCACAGTCCCTTCACAGAACAGATGGAGACATTTTCAGGACCATTCAACTTTGCTGTAACTCCGTGTTTGTTATAACAATTCCTTCTGCAAAATTCGGCCAGTGCTCTTGAAAACCTGCAATCCTGAACTTGGATTAAATTCGCCCAGATCCAAAATGCCTTCCACACCTGCTGGCTTCAGTGGCACTGGGGATTTTGGCAGCTTGCACAGCAGCAGCAGCAGCAGCAAATTCAGAATATTTTTGCGTGTGTCGATCCGCGCTTGCACGTGCCTGCAATGCATGGCTCCAGCAATCCCTGGGAAATCTGCCCTTTCCCAGGAAAACTCCAGCTCCAGCTTCTTCCACATGGCTGTGTGTGTTCAGCAGGGAGAGGGGAGAAAGTTGCTGCTTTAGAGCACTTGGTTCCAGAGGGGAAACAGAATTTAGGAGATGTCAAAACCAGCTTGGTCCAGCACAGGGAAACTCGTGGGATGTCCAAACATTGCCATGCAGATCCATCTTTTTTTTTTTCTTCCTGCTGGGAAAATGAAGCAGACTGGCAATTCCTGGCCCCCAAGCCTACAGATGTTTGTCTGTGATGGAAATTGGAGCCCTGGAATGACAGGAATAAAACCCCAGCAGGTTGTGAGCTCAGAGCTGAGCAGTGGCAGCACCTCACTGCCAGGGCTGCTGCTCTCCTGCCTCCCTCACCCACGTCCCACCTGGCCAGATTTTGGGAGAGAGGAGGGAGGAAGAGCCTCAAAGGGAGCAAAACAAACCTGTGAGCCTGGCCCTGAGAATTCCTGGTTTATCAGGAGACAAGTTTCGCAGCTATTCCTCATTCCTGTGGTGAGGATCTGGGGCAAGACTCTGGTATCCAAAGCTTTCAGAGCTGTTCTGGAGCTGTGGGAAAGCAGGAGCTGCACTGGGATGCAGAAATCTGTGAGGGAAAAACACCAGACAAAGTATTTTCCTTCCAGGGACATCCTTAATACCTGGAAAATTGAAAGGCTAAATACTGGAAAAGTTGATCTAGGAGATGAACTAATTCAGGGCTTCTTTTTGTTGCTTTGTTTTCATGTGTTGGTTTTGGGGTGGGGAAAGCAAACAGAGAGCAAGCAGCTGGTGTATCAAATTTGGATTAAATCAAACTTTTTGTTCCTACAATAACTGCTAGGGGAGATTTTTAAAATTTATCAAGGGCAACAAAACAGCCTTAATCAGCTGAGACATTAATGCTCCTTGCTTCTGAGCCTGCTTTTTTGTTCTCTTCTCCATGTGATCGTGCTGTGGAATCCTGTCTTAACAAAAGCCACTTCCCAGTAGCCCACAGGATGCCCAGGAAGAGGAGATGGGGTTGGAGAATCTCCCTGCGAGTGAGATTCAGTGCAAAATCCCTGCTTTGCGAAAATCCTCCAGTATAGGCAAATCCCCACGATTCCCAAGGTTGAATTCCCATGCTCTGCTGCCTCGAAATGCCTTTAAAAACCCCAGGCTCTGTGTGCTTTGTGAGCAGTCTGCAGCTTTTCCAGAGTGCACACACAATTCCCCAGGCACAGGATGAGTGGAGCAGGATGACTTTCAGCCGGGACTCATCGCTTTTTAGATTGCACAGAGTTAAAAACACCACTTCTGCCAGCTGCCCAGGGAATTTGATATTCAGTGCCAATTAATTTTTGTAATAGGAGCATCCCCTCGGCTCCCCCAGGCACCTTTAGTCTCAGACTCAAAGGTTGGGTTGGAGTCTTTAATTTTCTGGTGGCCTTTTCCTGAAGAGCAGCAGTGCCACGACGAGGACGGGGACTGGGCTGGGAGAGGTGGCAGCTTTGGGGCAGGGAATCCTGGATTTTTCCTGGTGAAGCCTTCAGTGTGGGTGAATCCTGGGTGGGCTCTCTGCTCTCCGCTCCCCTCGCAGCCCCGTGTCACCGTGCCTTCATCCGCTCGAGGAAACGATGCCAAGAGCTGAGCCTGGCACTCACTTTGCATCCCATCCCACAGGCCTGTGTGGAGCAGGGGGAGCTGCTTGTGTAGCTGCTGTTGGTGTGATCCCAGGGCAGGTTTGGGCTGGGCTGAGCCCGAGCTGTGTGCGACCCTGCCAGTGCTTTACGCAGCCAGAAGCGTGGTTCTTCCCCTACCTCTGAGCTCTCAATGCTGCTAAAATCTCTGCCACTCGTTCCCCGTGCTCCAGCCCCTCTCTCAGATTGACTCTGGCTCTGTTTGCAAGATATCCACGTTGTTCTGAAGCATGCACCTCTCTCTGTATAGTCCCAATCTTCTGATTTTATGGAATACTTATGCCTGTTTGCATTACGGTCAAAAATAAAAAAGTGAACTAAAAGCTGGCAGTTCTTCTCTCCTCTCTGGGGTTTTAACACCAAAGGCTGCTCAAGGTCTCTGCTGATGCCTTGGCCTCGCTCTGCTCTGCCACCTGTAATGCCAGGCTGCCAGAAATAGCAGTGACAATCAGCAGTGCCTGTTCACCTGCCAGACACAGACGCTGCCTGGCGAGGTGGCCTGAGTCACAGCCTGCCACGGATCCCTCATTTATCTCGGGGGAATGTCACAGCCCACAAAGGAGGGCTGGCTCTGGAGTTTGGGAGCCTTGGGAGCACAGTAAAGCAGGGCAGGCAGGGCTGGAAATGGCAGAAAGCAGCCAGGGGAATGGGGCAGAAATATGGACATGGCTTTCCCAGGGGAAAAAGATTGTCCCATGTAAGGGGGATCCTTCCAGTACTTGAAGGGGGCTTGTTAAAAAAGAGTAGATTGATTTTTTCCATGGGCAGGGAATGGCTTCCCACTGCCACGGAGCAGGGTTAATGGGCTAGAGGGGAAGAATTGTTCCCTGGCACGGGGCCTTTGGATATTGATACACACTGGTCCACTTCAGATATTTCTATTGATGGGTCACCCCAGTGCACCCCTGATCCACATTGATAAGTCTTCTTTTTGTACCTCCTTTTTGATGTTTTTACACATTGATACCCCTTAGGTATTAATACACATCTGCAAAGGTCCCCTTTGGGCTCCCCCCTTCAGATATTGATACACCCTGATGAGATCCCCTTCTGGCACCTCCTCTTCAATATTGATAAACATTGCTAGGTCCCCTTTGAGCTCCTCCTTTTTGATATTTATACCTATCAATGAAGTTCCCTTTAGATATCGATACACATTGATAGGTCCCCTCTGGGCACCCCCTATTAGATATTGATACTCACTGATCCTTTCAGCATCCCCTTTTCAGTACTGATACATTTTGATAAGTCCCCTCTGGGCACTGCCTCTTAGGTATTGATGCACATTGGGTATTGATTAGATAAATCCCCTTTGCCCCCCCCTTTTCAATATTGATACACATTGGTAAATCCCCTCTGTGCACCCCATTTTCAGTATTGATACACATCGATGAGGCCCCTTTTTGGCCTTCATTTCCAATATCAATACCTATTGATGAGGCCCCTTTTGGCCTCCCTTTCCAATATTGATACCCATTGATGAGGTCCCTCTTTGGCCCTAGTTTCCTATATTGATACACACTGATAGATTCCCCCCTGTGCACCCCATTATTGATATTGATACACATTGATGAATCCCCTTTTTGGCACTCCATTTCCAATGCTGATCACACTGATGGGGTCCCTTTTCGGCCTCCTTTTCCTGTATTGATCCACACTGATGAGGTCTCTTTTTGGCACTCCATCTCCGATATTGATACACATCTATGAGGTCCCATTTTGGCTCTCATTTCCAATATTGATACCCATGGATGAGGTCCATTTTCACCCCCCCCATTTCCTATACTGACACCCACCGATTAGTCCTCTTTTTGGCCCCCTTTTCCAATATTGATACGCATTGGTAGATTCCCCTCTGTGCACCCCATTTTCATTATTGATACACATCAATGAGGCCCCTTTTTGGCACTCCATTTCCAATACTGATCACACTGATGGGGTCCCTTTTTGGCCTCCTTTTCCCATATTGATCCACACTGATGAGTTCCCTTTTTGGCACTCCATTTCCAATACTGATCACACTGATGGGGTCCCTTTTTGGCCCCCTTTTCCCATATTGATCCACACTGATGAGGTCTCTTTGTGGCTCTCATTTCCAATATCAATACCCATTGATGAGGTCCCTTTTTGTCCCCATTTCCAATATTCATCCACATCGATGAGGCCCCTTTTCCTGTATTGATCCACATCGATGAAGCCCCGTTTTTCCCCCGTTTCCGATACCGATACCCACGGTCGAGGCCCGTTGCGGGCCCCGTTCCCGCTGCCCACAGCCCCGCCGAGCCCCTTCCCGAGCCGGTCATTGTCAGACGCTCCCTTGGCCGCCGTGCGCTCCGCGCGCCGCCCGCACTTGGCGGACGCTCCCCGGGCCGCCCCTCCCCGGAAGCGCCGGCGGCCCCGGAGCGCAGGTAAACAGCCAACATGGCGGCGGAGGCCTCGGGCTCCGGCGGGACGGGCCTGACGGACCTGCCGGGCGAGCTGCTGGAGCTCATCCTCTGCTGCGACGTGCTGGGCGCCGCCGACATCGGCCGCGTGTCCTGCACCTGCCGCCGGCTGCGTGAGGCGTGCCAGCCCCGCGGCAAGGTGTGGCGGGAGCGCTTCCGCCTCAGGTGGGCACCGCCGCACGGCCCGGCCCGGCCGGGCGCCGGTGGGGAGGGAATGGGCACCCCGGGCCTGCAGCGGCACCCCGGGCCTGCAGCGGCACCGCGGCCTTCAGGGGCACCGTGAGGGTCGGGCCGGGCCGGGCGGGCAGGGTGGCGATGCCGGGGCCGGGGGAAGTGCCGCCCTGAGCTCCTGCCGGGCTGGGTGAGCCCGCGGCGCTCCGGGCGGGATCGAGGGGACACGGAGGTTTAAACCCATCGCTTCACCCCTATGCCCTGGGCAGGGACGCCTTGCACTGTCCCAGTTTGCTCCAGGTTTATCCAGCCTGGCCTGGAGCACTTCCAGAGATGGGGCAGCAGCAGCTTCTCCGGGCAGGCGGCCTGCAGTGCTCCAGGGATTTCCACGAGGGTCCAGGCTGAGCCTGCTGCTCGCAGGGGATCCCCCTTGGCCGGAGATGAGTTTTGTGGCCCTTTCCACACATGTGGATCCTTGCTCTGCCAGGTCCAGCCTGGCTTCAGCAGTGGAATCACATCCTGGGGTTGTGGGTTGGCCTCCCTGAGCCCTCCGGGAGCTTCCAGAACAGCAGCCAAGACCCATCTCGGGACTGATGCTGGGCAGCAGAGAGGTGTTTACCCGTGAGGATTTGGGGAGAGCTGTTCTCACACGTACCCAAATCCTTGCGATGGTGTTTTGCTGCTGTTTTGTTTCCCTCGGTGTAGCACCTGCTCATCTCTTACCTGCTTTTGCCTGTGCTGGCTTTCTCTAGCTGCCGGTTGGCTCCTGAAACCCAGCACAGCCCAAGTGAGGGGATTATTCCCTTTTCATGGGGGAATAAAAGCAGCTGAACAATTACAGCTTCCTCACTCCCCCATGCCATGGCTCTGGAATTGACTTTCACCAGTGCAGTGGCTGCAGTTCCTGCAAGTTTCACCCTGGTTGGGATCCAGCAGCTGGAATGGGGTGTGGTGGATGCTTGGTGCATGCTGCTGCTCTCGTCTCTCCCTGATAATGGCATTTTTGGCAGGAGGTTTCACCCTGACCTTGCCACCCTGGCTGGGTTCCATCGTGCAATGAACATTTTCTAAAATTCCCACTGTTCTTCCAACCCATGGAATTCTCCTTTCTCATCCCAAAATGAAGGACTCTGATGGTTACTGGGAGGTGGCTGCATTCCAGCAGTAGCTAAAGGGCCAGGGATTCATCAGAAGGGAGATTCTTGTGTCACGTGAGGTTATTTGACTTTGTTTTGGGGAGGCAAGTGCAGGGATGTTCTGTTATTAACCAGCAGTGAAATATCTTCCAGGTGTGGTTTGGACACTGGCAATAATTGTTACACAGGAGAAGTGATTGCAGTATTTAGCAAATTAAATACATACATATATATATACATATATGTGTATATATATAACCTGAAAAGAACCTCAGACAACTCTTGGAGCTGAAGGAAAATGTTTTGTATTACCCAGTAATAATGAACAGCATTTCAAAATGTGGAATAAATCCTCCAGCAAATGTAAAGCAACCCCTTTCTCTCAGCTTTCTTTCCAAAATACTTCCATCTGTGCTGGTTCTTGTTGGTGTTTCTCACACAAGCAGTCTTGTGTGTTCCCAGCAGCAGGAGCTGCAGTCCTGGCAGTATTTTATGGCACAAAGCTGTGTTGTGGCACCACACACCCACTGTATTCAGAAAGGTGCTGCTGACAGCCCCCAAGCATGCCCTCAAGTTGGATTTTCAGCTGAACCTTGAAATTCTGAGTAAGCTGTGAAATATTTGGTCTCTGAGTCTCAGGAAAGGAGGGTTTTTTTGTTTTTTACAAAAAAGCTGGGAGGTTGGTTGTTTTTTTTTCCTTCAAAGAATTATTTCAAAGCCCAAGCTGCAGAAGCATTTAGGTGTCACAATTTGACTTCAGGATTGTGTTTTCCTCATGTGGATGTTGCCACCAGCAAGGGCAGTGGAGGGAGCTGTGTTTTGTGCAGCCTTTTAATGAGCTCCCTGAGGTGGTGGGAAGAACACAGGACAAAAAATTCCCCTTCTGTCAGTGCCAGGTTGGCTTCCACACGTGACACTTCTTTTGGTAAACTCTTTTAATTATAAAAATGAAGCATTTAGGATGTTTAGGTATTGAAATGGTGGAGTGAGGGCCTCTGAAGGTTTCATGAGAGCTTGCTTTTAAATAATCATTAATGCACAATCAGGGAGCTGTGCTTTGATGTGTGAGGGAATTCAGTACAGTTTAAAGCCGGGCAGTGTCTGGGCACCGTGTGAGCTCCTCAGGCTGTTCAGGAGGGGTGTGAATGTTGATGGTGCTTTAATTTGTGTGTGTCTGTGCAGGTGGCCATCCCTGCTCAAGTACTACAGCCACAGTGACAGTGTCAGCTGGCTGGAGGAGTACAAGGCGCGGCACAACGCGGGGCTGGAGGCACAGAGGATCGTGGCTTCCTTCTCCAAAAGGTTCTTCTCAGAACATGTAAGTCCTCCTCTCTCCGTGTGTGTGTGCTGCAGCCTGGCCACTGTCTGGCAGTATAATTAATAACTTCATTAATTGAATCATTAAGGTTGGGAAAGACCTCCAGGATAAATCCAGCCATTGAGCACCACATCTTCACATTTGCTGAACTCTTTGAAGAACAGTGATTGCAGCACTTCCCCAGCAGCTTGTTCCAATGACAGCCCTTTCCATTAATCAGTTTCTCCTGGTATCCACCCTAAACCTCCCCTGGAGCAGCTTGAGGCTATTTCCTCAACACTGCCTGAGCATTCACATCACCAGGGTGTATTTCTTTAAAAATTCTTAAACCATCCAGAAGTTGTTTATCTCTTAGGTAGGGTTTTACCTTTTAAAAAATGTGTTTATGTTAGGAAAAAGTTCTTTTTAGGGATCCCTGTATTAAGAATTAGTTCTTTTTCCCCCAGAGGGTGCTGGGCACTGCCCAGGCTCCCCAGGGAATAGGCACAGCCCCAAGGCTGCCAGAGCTGCAGGAGTGTTTGGACAGCACTGCCAGGGATGTTGTGGGATTTTGGGATGTCTGTGCAGGGCCAGGAGTGGGACTGGATGATCCTTGTAGTAATTCAGGATATTCCATGATTCCACAGTAATTCAAAGATTCCCCTTCCTTGATTGTGCTCAATGCTTTTTATAAGTTCCCCTTGCCCCCCTCTCCACATCACCTCAGCTGTGCAGTCAGAGATTTTGTTTCCTGACTTTGGATGAAAATGCTGAAACAAAGCCCAAAGGAGAGCGAGTTCCAAATGCAGAGGTGTGGAGTGCAGCACGCTCTGGGGTTGCATTCAGCCCTAGCAGCTCTCTGCTTGTTGCTGGGAGTTCAGCCCTGGCTCTGGGAATCCTGAAGGCCACAGAGTTTGTTGACACAAAGCACAGCTGCTGCTTCTCGCTGAAGACCTTGTGCAAGGACGAGTTCTGAGAGCTGTCACAGGTTCTCTGAGTTCAGGAGCAAAGCACAACAGGGCCACTCATTTGCAAAGTGTGTTTTTGAAGTTCTCCAGCCTGCCATGACCCTGAGATGAGTCTGTGATCAGCAGGGAGAAGGTGAAAATGTGTCTGACTCTGATCTGCACATGGAACAGGAGATTCTTGGCTGTTTGCTTAGTAGGTGGCTGTGGATTTTGGCAAGCTGTGCTGCTGGGTCAGCCTGGAATTCTGTGAATAAAGCATAAAAGCTGCCTGTAAGTTTGGCCACTGAAGAGCCACTGAACAGCCCCCCTTTCATGGCTGCTGTGCAGAAGGAAGGCAGCAGTGCCAGGTTTGGTATCTCCTGCTTCTGTTCCTGCTCTGTTCTGCAGCAGCCACACATTTGTCCATGGAGAATTGTCAGAGCATTAACTGGGAGAAGCAGCTCCTGGGTTCCTCCTGTTTTAATCATGTATGCAAAGACTGGAGAGACCATTAAGCAGTACCCAGAGGCCTCATGATGAGAACCATCTCCTGTGGGGCCAGAAACTGCAGCTTGATTCCCTGCTCAGAACTGAGAGGAAAAGGCTTTCAGCCCATGTATGAGCCCATATCCCATAGTGAAAAACTTGAAAGCCATTTTTTTTTTACAGTTCAGCCAAAGTTTAGAAAGTAATTCTGGGTTCTGGGAGAAAATAGCTGCTCTGAATTTAGATGCAGAAGTGGTTGTTGCAGAAAATAAAGGCTCCTGCCTCTTCATTCCTTCACCCAGGATGAGTCTCCTGCTCAGGGGGGTGTGTGGAGAGCTTCAGTCAACCACAAGCAGAAGTTGATTCCACCTTAAAATCACTTTCAGTTTCTGCCCACCCTGCATCAGTGTGGTTCTGCTTGTCCTGAACTCAGCCCTAAATGCTTTAGAATTTGGCTGAAATTGCTATAGGATGTTCCTGGAATTCTCAATGGAATAATAAATCCAGGAGTACAGATTGGGAGTACTTGGGGAGCAGCACATTTCTAAGATCTTTCATAAATTTAAAAAATTGGCTCAGTTTGGTTGTGAGACTCTTTCTGAAGGTATGGGAGAATCTGTTGTGCTGTGCATAACTCCTTGTGTGCCTTGGCAGGTCCCCTGTGATGGATTCAGTGACATTGAGACTCTGGGCTGCCCCAGCCATTTCTTTGAGGATGAGCTGATGTGTATCCTCAACATGGAAGGAAGGTAAGAGAGCTGAGGAATGGCAGGGACTTCTCTTTCACCAGCTCAAGGAGAAAAATTCCCTGCTTAGTGCCTGACTTCAGCTTCTGCCCTTTGTCACTCATTGAACAAACACCCCCAGGCTTGCTAAGGCCTGATCTCAGAACAAATTTCCAGAGGAAACCGTGGAAATCTTGTCCCACAAGAAGAAGATCCTCTGGATTTGTGTTGCTTTTTGTTGTTTATTTCCTTGCCTGCTCATGGCATCTCTTGGGACACACCCCAAGCACCCACGTCCCTGCCTAGGCAGTTCCCAGCCTCTTGTTCCTTTGTGATTTAAGCCTGGATCAGTTTGCTGAATTGATTTATAGGATTAGGCCAGAGCAGCAGAGGGAAGCAGGAATCCTTCAGGATTGCCACTATGAACCCTATACTGTAAAATTCCAGCTTTTGTTTCCTTTTCTTCCTTCTGGAGTAGGTTGGTCCAATTTTTTACCCCAAAGAAGCCACTGAGTTGAATTCAGCCACTGCAAAATTTGCAGTTCTGTAAATGATTCAGACAGGTGGTAAATAAAACTCCTGCTTTTTTTTTCTGCCTGGGTAATCTCATCACCTTGATTAACACTGGGCAAGATGAGTGAGTTTATTGGAAGGTTTTATTTGCTTTATTTGAAGGTTTTTCTGCTGGTGCCACCTACCCAGGCTGGGTTTGGTGTGATACAAAGCTGTGATAAATGTCCTTAATGGAGCCTAATAGCCTTGATTAGAGGGACTGTTAGTAGAGCTTGAAAAAACCCAAGTGGAATAGCAATCATCTCATTTTTGCCTTTTCCCATCCATTTTATTGCCTTCTCTATTTGAGCTGGGCCTGGGCATCTCTCATTTGACAACTGGTCAAAAAGCTTTTGAGGCTTTGCACTGGCCAAATGCCTCCCCATAAAGCAGAATTGATGCTAATTACACCCTGATTAAGCTGTAGTCATTGCAATTCAGGAGCATTAGGCTAAATCATTTGTCTGGAAGACATCCCAATAAAGCAGTTGTCCCTGTTGAGGGTCCCTGTTTATTGGAAAAAGATAAAATATCATGAGATTTGATTGCCCTGCTGTCCAGGAGGATGGAGATGCTTTAGAAAGTGATGGGCCTCTGCTGTAAAAAGTGTAGGGATTGTGTTATCTACAGACCAACTGTTGATCTCCTCCTGCTACAGAGCTACAGAGTTGGTTTTCCTCTGGGGAATTTTGTTTTTCTTCTGAATGCTACTGCACTCACATTCATGTCCCTCATCAATCTGTTTTTAAGGCTGAGAGGATGCTTTAGGAGGGGCTCTGGAGAGATGCAGTCAGACAGAGGGTAATGTTTTATGAATAAAGTATCAGATTTTAATCAGATATTCCTGAGCTGCTTTAATTAGGATCTGTGTTGTTTCCCATGATAATGTATCTTCTCAGAATTATGTATCAGTGATGGGATGAAAATTGGAGATGATCTGAGTAATTTTCTGATAAATTCCTCTCAACATTCCCCTTTTGGGTTGACTTTCAGTGACAGTGCCTGTTGAGAGAAACAATAACCTCAACTGTAAACTTGTATTCACTGGAAAACTTGAACCAGCTGTTCATCCTTCAAATACCTGTTTAAGGAAATGCTTCTTCTTGTTTACCTGTGCAGGAAAGGTCTCACCTGGAAGTACTATGCAAAGAAAATTCTCTATTTCCTACGGCAGCAGAATATATTAAAGAACCTGAAGGAGTATCTGCAGCGCCCCACGGAGCGCCAGTCCTTTCTGGAGGGTGAGTCCTTGGCAGAGAGCCCAGCCAGAACTCCTCATCACAGCTCTCCCAGCTCTCCAGCATGGCTGGACTTGCCAGGAGCCTGCCTTGCTTAGATTCCAGCAAGGCCTTGGCAGGCTGAGTTTTGGATCTGCTGAAATCCTTCCCATCCCACAGCAGCCTTGCAGTGAAGTGTCAGGGTGACATCAGGTGCTGGCAGTGCTGTGTGCCTGGGGAATTCCCCCTGCACAGCTGCACTGAAGGCACAAATGGTGCAGCACTGCAGTCTTGAACAGGGTGCTGAGAAAATGAGCTGTAGCTTGACATCCTAATTGCTGACATTGCTGCTGTGGCCCCTGGGATGCACTGAGCTGAGCTGATTCCCTGTCAGCTCCCTGCTTTCCCTTTTCCCAGGAACTCCTCAGATCAGGGCAGGGAGCAAGCAGAGGGAATTGTTGCAGCCTGAGCTTTCAGAGTGTCTCAAGAACTGAGTGCTGGACTTGGATGGGAAACAAATCCAAGTTCAGTCACGTGGTGGGAGGGCACTTACATCTGCTGAGAAAGTAAAAGTTCTTGTGCTGCTTCTGCTCTTCATGTCCTCAGTCTGGTGGGTTGTTCTCCTTCTGAAAGGTTCAGAAGCTGCCAGGGCCTGTAGAAGAGTCCCTTCCTCTTGGGACACACTCTAAAATGTCCCTGAAAGAGGACAAAGGAGGCTGTGACACCAAAGCTGGCTTGTTTTAATACAATGGACTTTGAAGAAGGAGCTGTTAGGGCAAGAAGGGAAAGCAAAAAGTGGCCTTTTGTGGAAAAAACCACATTAATTATGAGACTTAGCCATGTGGGTCACAAATACATGTGATTTGTCTGCCATGAAAGTGCCTTTGGAGCACCAGCAGGAAGTTTTTTGGGGATTTTGACCACAGGGAACACTTTGGGAGGACAAAAAGGAGACATGAGGCCCTGCTGAATTCCTTGATTTCCAGGCCTGTCAGGGACATGCTGCCAAAGCTAAGTAGGAGGCTAGAGGAGGTATGGTCCATGCAAAATCCTGATTCCAAAGACTGAACAGGAGGAGGCGTTGGAAAGAGCAGTGGAGCCAAGGAGAAGGTTCTGTGAAAAGGAAGTGTTTTCCTGCAGAGGCTTGAGCAGCAGGAAATGAAAGTTTGTTCTGTTCTGTGTGGTGTTAGGAAGATGGAGAGCAGGTGTGGAGGAGAAAGATGAATGTGGCAGACAAGGAAATGCTGAACAAGGGTGATGTGGAGGATGTGACAGGGAAATCAGAGCTGAGGCAGTTTGAGTGAAGCTGGCATTGTTTCAGGCTCTGAATAAAAATCTCTGTACATTGGGGAGGTGCCAGGGCTGCAGTGTGAGCATAGAGCTGGTCAAGCCTGATCCAGCAGCATTCCTGCTCAGGGTACAGACACCTTTCAGCAGGGTGGAGAGGGGAATACTGAGTTCAGCTGGTAATTCCTCTTGTCAGCTCAATCTCTGCATTTTGTGTGACAAATCCAGGAGATGGCTGCAGGTTTCAAACACAGAGCTCTGCTGTTCTGCTGCAACCGCTTGCTGCATGCCTGGAATGTAGAGCAGGCAAAACCAAGCAAAGAGAAAACTCAAGTCCTGTTTCTTATGCAGTTTGTTTTTTGCAGGGGCTGTTTTGATTGATCAATACTGTAACCCCCTGTCAGACATCTGCCTGAAGAGTGTCCAGGCTCAGGTGGACGATATCACAGACAAAGTGCGCAAAGTGCTGCGGACCAAGAACCCCAGACACCCCAGCTTGGCTTCCAAGGCAGGTACTGTACAGAAATGTGCTTTCTTGCAGGTATTGTACAGAAATGTGCTTTCCTGCAGTTCCTGTACAGAGTTGTGCTTTCCTGCAGAGCCTTCCTGCACTTCTGCACATCTCAAACACTTGTGGAGTTGTGGCAGCTTAAAGAGCTGTTGTTTTTATCCCCTGGCAAACAAAATTCTGACATTTACTTAAGCCATTATTCAAGAAACAGCTGTTCAATACCCCAGGGTTCAGTTCATCTGATGCTGAAAGAATTTGGAGGGGAATTCTATTTTTTCCCATTTGTCCCTGAAATCTTACCAGTCCTGAGCTGTAGGATTGGGAAACAACCCCTTCCCTGCCAGTCTCAGAAACTCATCAGTAGAAAGGTGCATGTTTATCATCTCCAAAGGTCAGGCAGCATCTTGCACCTTGGTTTATAAACACTGAGTAATTTCTGGCTTTAAGGAGAGACTGAGCTTGCCCATGTGAAGATTTCATTGCGTAAAGGTTGAGTGCTCTTGTTTTCTCAGTCTTTATTTCACTGCATGTGTTTCCAGGAGAGATCCTCATTCCAGAAGTGGAACTTCAGAGGCAGGTGCTTGATGCCATGAACTGTGTCCTGTATGAGCAGCTGAAGTACAAAGGAAATGAGCTGGATTACTACAACTCCCTGAATTCCTACATTCACCAGGTGTGTGTGTGTGTGTGAGACACAAAATCTGGGAGGCTGCAAGGCTTGAGACACTTCATTTGTCTGAATGTAGTCAGACAAATAATTCTCAGTGAAGAGCAACCCTTAAATAAACATGTCATCCTTCAGTGCATATTCTGTCAAGTTGTATTTTCAGTTGTGAAATCATCCCTTGAAATTCATGTTTTCTTAAATCCCTCCTGTGTTTTTGTCACATTTTTCTTGCCCAGGTTTTGATCCGCAGGACAGGAATTCCCATCAGTTTGTCAGTGCTTTATTTAACAATTGCCAGGCAGCTGGGAGTCAAACTGGAGCCTGTCAACTTTCCCAGCCATTTCCTCTTGCGATGGTGTCAAGGGAAAGAAGGGTGAGTGACCTGCTGCACTCTCTAATTGTGCCACAGTGACAAAAACCAGAAAACATTCACAGCTCCAGACCTGTGTGAGAGTGTTTAATTATGTTCCATCTGCCCATACAGAGGGGAAGATTAAATCTTTAGGAAAGCTTTCCTAGAACTCAGCTGCTGCTGAATGGTAACAGATTTCCTGCTCTAGACCTAGAGGAGGTTTAATTATTTTCCGTCTGAAATTATAACCTTTACAGAGAGATCAGATCTTTAGGAAACTTTTCCTAGAACTCAGTTTTGCTGCTGCTGAATAATAAGAGATTTCCTGAAATAATAATGCTCCTGATGTGATGGAGGAGAGAGAAGGTACCAGGTAGTCTCTATTTAGGGGGAGCTGAGGAGTGAAGAGCACAGGTTGGAAGTGCTGAGGGAAGAACAGAAACAGCAAATCCTGCTTTGCCACAAGACTCTGATGACAGTTTTGTTGCCTCTTCAGAAGCACAGATATTTTTGACTACACCTACATCGATGCCTTTGGCAAGGGGAAGCAGCTGACAGTGAAGGAGTGCGAGTACCTGATCGGGCACCACGTGACAGAGGAGTTCTATGGGGTGGTGACCTCCAAGGAGGTCCTGCAGCGCATGGTGGGGAACCTGCTCAACCTGGGCAAGAGGTGAGTGCAGGCTGCAAACCTGGCGAAGGACCCAGGGTGCATCAGCTGCATCTCCACTACTGCTGCTTCCAAAAGGTGTCACTCAGCTCCTGAGATCCTGAAAATTCCCTGGGTCGCAGGGCATTGGGTGGGTGCTTTCAGTCACCTGCATCTGAGTGGAAACAAAATTATTTCATGAAATTAGTTCCTTGTTGCATATAGGTAAAACCTTATAAAAGAAAGGCCTTATAAAATCAGGCCTTATTACTGTAACTAAACTAACAGCTAGTTTAGTAAGTTCCTATAAGAACCTCCTAAATTTCATGAAAATAGTATCTCATAACAGTAAAACTAGTTCTTATTTTAAAAGAATTACAAAAACAAAAATCATTTTACATGGCAACCTGTTCTTGTGAGAAAAACGGTTCACACCTGCAAAAATAAAAAGTATCTCATGAGAATCCATTAAAAAAGTAAACTCTCTAAAAATAAAGAGGTTTAATAGACACATACACTTTGTGTTACTCAGCAGTAAACAAAGTTTCAGTAAATCCCTAAACAATTGAATTCAAACATAGTGCCTTCTAATACCATATAAAAATGAGCTGTGCACAATAAAGATCAGCTATTCTGCACGAAGGAACAAGTACCTAATTTCTGTCTCTTAACTCAAAGTCTCTAGCAACAGTTCCTCTCAAGAAAATAGACAAGATATTATTTTTTTTCTGTGAAAAGCTGATAGGGTAAGAGCAGAGGCTTTTTGTGTCCTGTGGCAGGCACAGCCCCCATTTTCAAATGAGCATTTTCAGGGATCCTGTTGGTGTGTAGAACATTTTGTTCCCAGATCCTCCTGATAATCCCTTTCCCAAGCAGCCATGGACAGGCTCACAGGAGTGGAAGGATTGTTTCAGGTGTCAGGGGAACAAAAGGAAATGGCTTGGAGAGTGAATTCCCAGTGTGGGATTATGTGACCAAGGAGAAGAGCAGCGGGTGGGAAGGCAGAGTTCAGTGATCAGTTGTGGAGAGCTTTTCCTTGCAGCAGTGATGAGTGGCACTCCATGCTGGAAGCACTGTTGTGAGCTTGGCTGTACCTGCAGCAGCACTTTGGGGACACCCCTGTGCCTGGGAGCTCTGGGGACAGGGCTGCAGAGCCTCACAGCTGAGTTTCCTTTCTGCTGGCAGAGAGAGCACTGACCAGTCCTACCAGCTCCTGAGAGACTCCCTGGACCTGTACCTGGCCATGTACCCAGACAATGTGCAGCACCTCATGCTCCAGGCCAGGTTGTACTTCCACCTGGGAATCTGGCCAGAAAAGGTACCTGGGCACTCAGGGGAATGTTTTGGGGAAGGCTCAGCACTATTAACACTGGGTTATTGATTTTTGGGCTATGTCAGCCTGCATTACAGGCTGCCACGAGTTGTTGCTGTAATAAATGCAGTTGGAGGAGTTCTCACATTGCAGGGAATCAATTTGAAGCAGGGAAAGTGGATGATTCTTGTCTGCTTGTCCTGGGGGAGACTTAGGAGCAGCCTTGAGTCATAATTTATGATTTAGAGCTTGTCTTGCAACCAAGACTGGACTGTGAGTTATAAGAGCATCCTGTTTGTTCTGTGCCTGAGTTGGGTAAAACTCCTGCTGGGCTCCTGGAAAAGGAGCAATTACTTTATCAGAAAACTTCAGGGAGTTATCTTTGGTAAATAAAACCAAAGCTGTGCTCCCAGCCTTGGCCACACAATCTGTGGCTCTTGTGAAAAAGCAGCTTGATACTCCTGTCCTTGGAATTCCTTTTCCTTCAGGGTAACAACTCCAGGCCTGTTATCTTGGGAGTGTGGGAAAGAAGGTGCTGAGATTTACAGGTTGTCCAGGGCTTTCACTGAATCAGGAGAAGGCACAGGGTACTGTAACTCAGAAAAGTTTGATTTTTTTTTTTAATTTTGTTTTTAGTGTGTCACTGCAGCACAGAGTTTTTTCCTACTCAGAATTCCCCATGCTGGTTCAGTGGAGCCTGTGCCAGTTCCACCTGTGAGGTTTGGGAAGGGGACAGGAATGTTGGCAGCACAGCTGGGCAGAAAGCAAAGCTCTTCCCCCCAAATCAACTGGAACAGGACTGCTGGAGAAGCTGCCTCCTTCCCTTTGAAGAACAAACTATGCTGAGCTTGGCCTTCCTTTCTTATGGCAGCAAATTTTAGGGGCAGAAAAACCAGCACCAAAAAATTGTGTGTAGGAGGGACTCACTGAGCTGAAATGGCAACTGGACAAAGATAGGGAACACTGAAAACTCTTCCTGCCCCTTCCTGGCACTCAGGGCCGTGTTTGGAGAGCACCAGGATTGGATTTGCAGCCCCTCAGAACACATAACCCAACCCCAGGGCTGAGTTTTACTGAGTTCTCTGCACCAGATGCAATGGAAATGAGCAAATTTGGATTTTTCAGGGCTGCATCCAGTCGTTCCAGGCTGTCAGGCAGGGTTGCAGCTAACCAGAGAAAATGCTGGGTCTGACAGGGCACAATGTTCCAGCTTTGACAGGGGCTGCCAGATCCATGGACGGACAGGAAATCTAAATAATCCTGCAGAGCTGCCCTAAATATTCATAAATAACAGTAAATAAAATTCCCAAGAATCTCTGACAGCTGTGGTTACTTCCTTCCTTCAGGATTTTTCAAGATTTTCACATTCTTCTTAATTCTTAATAGAATGAAAGTGGCCAAGGAGCCTGAGCTGTGTCTCATGAATTACTCACCTGTCCTTTATTTAAATTGATTTTCCTTGGGTTTTGGCTGCTGTTCATGCTGAACAGTCTGAGATTGCCATTCCTCTTCTGCTGCTGCTCTGAACTTAATGAGCAAACCTCTGATGAAGGAGACAATCCTTTTGCCAGATGCCAAAGTGTGGCAGATTTTGGACCTGAGGTATTTGATGTTGAGACAGATACATGTCTTTTCCCAGCATATTTACACAACAGGTTGGGATTTTTTTCCTTGCTTTTTCCAAAAAAATTAAAATTTGCTTTGTCTGCCGCTGACAAACACAGCAGCAGATGCTCTGATGCTGTGCCAGAGGGTGTTGGGAGGCTGGAGTTCTGGATCTGCAGACCTTGCTGCTTTGTGTTCCTCAGTCATCCTGAGACAAGCAGCTTTTCTGTCTTGTTCCCTGTTCTGTGGGAAGGCATTGTGGAGGTTATTTCCATTTCCTCCTGTGCTGCCCTATTTTTCTCCTCACAGACATGCTGAGAAGCTCTTATAAGTTAAAATATAAGTTCTCAAGAGCAGCAGAAGTCATCTGGAATCACTTCCCAGCAGGATTTTGGGATACTGGGAGCTGCATTCTCATGACCAGAAACCTTGGGAGATGGTCTGTGGGCACCAAACAGGACGTGAGGAACTCGTGGGGCTGAGTTTTAAGGAGCTGCTGTGCTCTCCAGTGCCTTTCTTTGGAAGTTGGGAGCTTTACCAAGAGAAGAGGAATAAGAAAAGGCTGTGCAGGCTGAACACAAAGCTCTAGCAGAGAGCAGTGTGGAGATGTTGTAGCAGATCTCAGGGCACTTACAGCTGACTCCAGCAGTGTATCTGTGTGTTGATAAGTTGTGCTGCTGCAGGGACGTGTCCTGAACTTGTTTTTGCTGTGCTTTGGAAGGTGCTGGACATCCTGCAGCACATCCAGGCCCTGGATCCCTCTCAGCACGGGGCTGTGGGGTACCTGGTGCAGCACACGCTGGAGCACATCGAGCGGCGCAAGGAGGAACTGGGCCCCGAGGTCAAGCACCGCTCGGATGAGAAGCACAAGGAGGTTTGCTTCTCCATTGGGCTCATCATGAAACACAAGAGGTGAGCTTGGAGCCTTCCCCACAGCCAGCTGTGCAGCTGCAGGGCAGAAGGGTTGGAGCTGACAGCAGTGAGGGGGGTTTAGTGCCAAGAAGCAGTGGGAAATGCCAGGCACGTGCATCTGTCCCGTGCAGGATCAGGCAGGTGGCTCCCAGTGCTTGGAGAGAGCAAATGTTTGCACTGCAGAGAGCCTGACTTGCCTGAGTCATCCTCTATCACACAGGTAACATCCCCAGAGCACAGCTCTCCAGGAAACAGCAGCATGCACTTAATGAGGGACTGTGCAACAGAGTCAACTTCAGCATCGATTCTCATATTCCCAGGACACTTTAGGGATGTTTCCCTGTGCTCTCATTCCCTGCTCCTGCTGCACTTCAGCACTATGTTGCTTTGGCCTCTCCTCTGCCTCACCAAGACATCCAGAGCATATTTGAGGGGCATCAGCAGTTACACCACCTCACAATGAATCCCATCAATGTTCTGTAAATAGTGGTGGATTTGTTCTCAGTGTTGGGGCTGTGTGATGAGCACAGGAGTAGTTGCACAGCCCAGTAGGGTGGTTGATCCCTCATTATTTCTTCCTTCCTCTTCTGGCTGCTGACTTCCAGGCTCTTCCCTATTCTCTTTTCTTGCTCACATTTGGTTTTCCTCTGTCTTCAGCTGTTTATTCCTGTGTATTTATCCAGTAATTCACAGTCATTTCCCTCCACCTCAAAATACAAACACAAAGTCTTTCTGAATTGTTTGTTTTTTGTCCTCTGTTCCTCTCCTCCTTGTACCAGCTCTCAGAGACTTCCTATCCTGTTTGTGCTCTGTTAATCATGAGGGAAAAGAGCTAGCTCTGGAGTTTCCACAGCCTTTGTGTGCAATGTCTCTACTCAGGTATGGCTACAACTGTGTGATTTATGGCTGGGATCCTGCCTGCATGATGGGCCACGAGTGGATCCGGAATATGAACGTGCACAGCCTCCCCCATGGCCCCCACCAGCCCTTCTACAACGTCCTGGTGGAGGATGGCTCCTGCAGATACGCTGCCCAAGGTGAGCAGGGGCTCCTGGGGACACTCTCTGCCCACAGCAGGACAGAGGGATGCTTAACTGATTAATTCAGAGTGGTTAACAAGGGTTAGGAATGGGGAGGTAGGAAGGAAATGATCCTGACTGGTGGCCTGCTCTGTTTGCTCTCTCACTGCTGGGATGGGCAGGAAAGCCCTTTCTGCTGGGATCTCCTCCTGCCCCAGAAGTGTTTTGGACACTCTCATGGTGTGAGTGAGAACCTTGATGGCTGCTTTGAAATATTTGAAATATTGAAATAATTCAGCTTCTGCTGAAGGCTGAAGGTCTTCCAGCAGCTCCTGACTCTTGTGCCCTGGATAGCACCTGGAAATGGGATTTAGTGAGGGATTGCTGGTCAGGACATGGTTCTGCCCACTGTCATATGCCAGGAACCCAAGGGAACACAGGCAGCCTGGCTGGTAGTGCCATCTTTTAACCAGAACAAAAATAGGTGTCTCTTCACAAGTGCAGGGAGGTGTAGAAATCTCTGTGTCACATGTGCTTTATGCAACAAACCATAAGAGGAAGCTCTTGTCTGATGGTCACAGTCTGTGGTTGGGATACAGGAAGAGCTGAGGTTCTGAAGAAAATTACCAAAGAAAAGGACATCTGTGACTCTGTACACTGTAAAAATGTTGATTTGCCTCATGTCTGTGTTCCCCCTGTGACAGGGAGGTCCCACCCAGGCAGGGCAGCTGCACAGCCAGAAGCTGTGGAAGCTGCTGGAGGGAGAATGCTGACCAAAATACCCCATCCCTGGGGTTCCCTCATGTTCTGGTCTCCTGAGTGTGACAAGAGGTGGTTTTACAGGCAGGGACACTCATCTCTCTGTAGATTTAAAGTGCAGGTGTTTCCCGCTGTACTCAGAATGGTTTTTGTAATATTTAGAAACCCAGAAAGATGAAGTAGCAAAGCCTGATGGCTGAGATCAGGCAGAACTTGGCCTTAGAGAGTCTTAAAATCAGAAATTCTCATGTGCCATGGGTTGGTATTAACATATGCATCTTGGTAATTACCTAATCAGGTAATTGTCCCCAGTGCTGCTGGGGCTGAGTCATCACTTATCTTGTGTCTAATGATGTTTAAACAAACAGAACCCTGTCTGGCCCCACAGCTCGTGCAGGGCAGGCTGACACTCTTATCTCTGTGTGGGAGACACTCTTATCACTGCATCTCTGTGGCCTGCAGGAGTTCTGATATTGCTGGGGAGAAGTGAAGGGTTTGTTCTTGCTGCTACTGATATCCCCTCTAAAACATCCTCAGATCATTTGGGAAGGATTGTTTCATATCCTCCTGACCTGACTCTGGGGAGGGAGGGAGAGTTTTTTACTGAAAAAATCCTGAACAAATCCTCGTGTGGAGTTTAATTTAACCAGCTCAGAAATAACCCCAAGCTTATTTTAGATCAATGTATCTCAGTTTGAGGCCTGCCTGTAAATCTGTGGGTTGAGTGCAGCTGATTCCAGAACTCCTGTGTTGTTCAGGGAGTTTGGTGCCTGTCCACTCTTGTCTGTGTCTTGTTTGCTTTGTGACAGCACAGGAGAGAGATCTGTGACTCAAAACTGCTTGTCAGCACCTTTGGGAGGCTCCCACCTTGTGCTGATCTCGCCTGTGTCAGCCTGATCCTCCTGCCAGCTGCTGTTCCATCCCTGCATCTCCCCATCCCTGCAGCTCCATGCTGCATTTCCCCATCCCTGCAGCTCTGCATCCCTGCAGTTCCTGAGCACAGCTCCCAGCTCAGCCATGCTGCTGCAGAGCACTCAGCAGTGCAGATTGTTTTCCGCAGTGGTGCAGTATGTGCAGAGGTCCTTTGCAAGCCTCCAGGACTGCAGCAGGCTGCTGAGGCATGGAAAGCTCTGCTGCTGCTGGCTGCACACCCTGACATGCAGCAGCTTCAAAGGGCTTGCCTGGATTTTAATAGGAGTTCTGTGCTCTAAGGAATGAGCTGGATTTCAGAGACACTTTATTCCTGAATGACATTCCCTGCACCTCAGCTCGTTCCTGCCCTGCCCAAAGTCAGCCTTTGATCCTGATGCAGCTTTTTTTTCCTAGCTAATACTACCTGTTTTATCTGGCACTGTGCTGGAAAAAAAATGACATCATTTGGGGAGTGCTGCATCCCTGGCCTCCAGCAGGAGGGATTTACTCCCAGTCCCTGCTCTGTGCCCACACTGCAGAGCAGAGCAGCCCTTGGCCAGGGTCACCTTTGGGGTTCAGTGTTCAGGGGTCACTTTGGGGGTTTTTGTGCCTGATCAGGTTATCTGCAGGAAAGGAGCTGCTGTGGGAAAGAATCAACGTGTCCTTCTTAGGGACTTTCACTTGGCTTGGGGAAGTTTATTTTGCTGTAGGCAAATGCTGGGAATGTATGTTGGAAACACAGGCTGAGGGAGGAAGCTCTTGTCTCCTCTGCCAGGACAGCCTTGTGCAGGTGGACTCACCTTGGAGCATTTGAGGGGGATCTCTCCTAAAACTGATCCCCCAAGGGCTGGGAGGGAGTGGAGGAGCAGAGCTCAGTGCAGCAGCATCCTGTTCCTGCAGCCTGATGCCAGGCAGTCCCAGGCATAAATCCCAGTTCCCATGTCCCTGCTCAGGGGGGTCCTCAGGAGATGGGGCTCTGGGAGCAATCACACTGATTTACTCTGATTTTCCTGGATTAGGGTATTTTTTTCCTTTCAAGCACCAGATTTGGCGTTTCTAGAAGCACAGACAAGGCCTGAGGGAGGCTCAGGGTTGCCTGCCTTGCAGCAGGCTGTTTCTGTGTGGTGACTGCTGCTCTCCTTCCCTCCCAGAGAACCTGGAGTACAACTCTGAGCCTCGGGAGATCCCTCACCCCGACATCGGCCGCTATTTCTCCGAGTTCACCGGCCTTCACTACCTGGCAAATACCGAGCTGGAAATTCGCTACCCAGAGGATTTGGAGCTCACCCGAGCCACAGTGCAGAAGATTTACAGCTCAGGCAAGGAGTGAGTGCCAAAGGCAGCCTGGGGACAGAAGCAGCTGGAGTGTAGCTTTACCCTCTTTGCAGAACTTGCGTGGGAAGCAAGTTTGGTGACAATCCTTTGGCTTAATGCATTGAAAACTGCATTGAACTTGGAAACTGGTGCTACAGCATCTTCCCATTGTCTGCCTGCCCATCCTGGCCCACAGGCACAGGGACACTTTGGTACTTGAGGCCCAGCAGGAGGATCTTGCAGGGACAGCTGTGCCAGGCGTGCTGTCCTTGGGAAGGATCTGCTCCTTCTGTGGTGGCCTTAGAAGGTCAGTAGAGTGAGATCCTGGTGTGGAACATGGAGGAACCCCCTCTTCCAGAGAAGGAAGATGCTTGTCCTGGCAGTATTTTTGTTTGGCCGTGTCTGTCTGGTTTGGTTTGAGTGTGTGTCCCATGCAGGCAATAGTTTTTAAAGTCTCTCACGTTTCACTGTTGTCCTCTCCAGTCTGAATTTTTGGGTCAGGTATTGCTTCACCTCTGTAGTCTGATTGTTCCTAGAGCTACTGTTCCAATCCTGAATATCCTTCTGGGCCTAGCAATATCCTTAAGGGCCTGGGAAAGAGCTCCAGCCACAAAAGCAGCAGCAGTGAGGCCAGTGGGGTTGCGAGCAGTGCTGACCTGGGGCCAGGTGGCCACCTCGCCCACTGCAGAGACTCCAAAAGCAGAGGAGGAGCTCCTGGCCCTTTTCCAGCTCGTGTCCTGACCTTGTTTTTGGATCTGTCCATCGTGTGTGTCCAAGGTGGGATCCGTGGCACAGCCATGAGTGTTCCCAGGAGAAGTTGGAACCTCGTGGGGATGTTTGGTGGGACCTTGAGGGCAGCACCTCAGTGACTTCGAAGGACACAGAGCTGCCACTCGCTGCCATCTCCAATTTTATTTTCCAATAGGTATTTATGCAATACAGTGGAGTGATGACTGGAACCTGGCCATCCCTGGAATCAGCCAAACTATTATGGAAGCAAGACGTTAATTCCTGCAGCTTGAGGCCTTCTTCCTTCTTGCCAAAAGAAAACGGATTCCAGGGGAGCAGAGACTTGCAAGGGAAGAGCTTTAGCAGCTCGAGGCACATGACTTTTAACCTTGACTTAAAGGCCCAGGCAGAACCACTGCAGAAGAGGTTTCCCTCTGGGCTCAGGGGCTGTGGGGTGCAGAGTGACACAGTGTTTGTGCATATCTTTGTGGTTTCTGAAGCAATGTGTGTAGAATAGCTGCAGCTTGTGTCTCCTGTCACTGTCCACTTGCAGCACAGTAATTCTTCTCTCTGAGCTGACAATTAGGGCCCTGTAGAGGTAGGTGGATGCTCTTTAGTCTCTTATGCACTACAGGTATCTCCATGTGGAATCACAGCCCTCCTCTCCAGCAATGCCTGCCCTGCATGTCACCTCCTGCGACCCTGAGCACTGGTTTGCTGTGGAAATAAATGCTGAGAGCCCAGCACTTTGGTGGTGGTGGTCTGCAGGGATCTGGGGCTCCAGGAAGAGCAGCCTGTGGGGAGAGTGTGAGGAGTGCTCAGAGGGCTCTGCTCCAGGCAGAACTCTGTCTTCAAAGAGTCAAATCCCAGAATGGTTTGGGCTGGAAGGGACCTTAGAACTCCTCTTGTTCCATGGGCAGGGACACCTCAGTATCCACGTCTGTGCCAACATGAACTTGGAGGGAAGGAGGAGTTTCCATTGTGAGGCAGGATGGGGAATCCTCAGGCAAAATTAAAAAATTCATCTCTTGTTCTTGAGGATTGGGGCAGACCCAGCCCCCCAAGCTGTTTTGAAAGCAGATCCCAAAAGATTCCTGGCAGGGCTGCAAGGTTGGGAATGAGGGTGGTGAGTCCCAAGGTAGCTGAGAACAGGCAGAGCAGGGCTTGGGCTCCCCATTGCCATTCCCAGCTGTCAGCAAGATTCCTGAGATTTTGTGCTCCCTGCTGTTGGCACCTGGGCCTCTCTCCAGTGTATCCAGGGAACTACAGAGTTCTCAGGAGCCCTCAGCACAAGGAGCTGCCCGAGGTGCAGTTGTGCCATGAAAGAGCCACAGGAGCCAACAGCTTTACTAGCTCACCTGGAAAGCTGCTGGATGCTTCAGGGGTCCCAGAAAGGTTTTTGTCCCTCTTTTGGGGGCCACCCTGCTCGTACCCTGAGAGGAGCCTGTCCCAGGAGGAAGTGTGGGAGCTGTTGCTCACCACAGACTGCTGTGGCATGGGGTACAGAAGGGGACAGGCTTGGGTACTCAGGGCATCCCAGCAGCCCTGGAACTAAATCCTCATCCCTCTGGCAAGAGCTTCTGGAGGAGCTGTGACCTCAGACAGCTCTGGGTGCTGCTCACATCCACGCCCAGGCTATGGGTGTTGGTTCAGCCAAATTTGGAAAAGATTGGGATGCTTCAATGTTTTATCCACACAACCTCAGCCCAGGGACCAAGTCATATTTTGGGATTTGAGACAAACGCAAAGGGAATGGTGACTACTTGGTTTCCCCACTGCCTCCAGTGCTGCTTGCCCTGGGTGAAGTCTTTGGTCTTGGTGAGGAGAAGCCCCCCTGTGAGATTCTGCTGCCTCAGCCCAGCATCCAGGGTGGACAGGGAAAGATGGAAAACCTGCAGGATATGTCCAGGGGAAGCTGGAAACCCCCCAGGATACCTCTGTGTCCATGCTGGAACACCTCTTACAATGCACCTGGGTTCCCACATCCACAGCCAGCACTGTGGGAACACCCTGTGGCACAGTGGGGTGACATTTGGGGTTTGCCTGTGCCCCCTCCCCTCCTGGCAGTGCAGGCACAGTCACATTTTCCCCAGGAAGGCAGCAGTGGATCCCAAAAGCTCCCGTGTCTGTGAGTGATGTCTGGGTCCATGGTGTTTGTGTGGCTGGTCCCTGGGGATTTGTCCTGTCCTGTCTGTGTGTAGCTCTCCCAAGAAGGGTTTTGGGGCTTTCTGGAGAAGGTGGAATTGCCTCCCTTCTCTCCCACCAGGTGCAAAGCCTGTGCAGTGCCAAAGTCCTTGTGAGCAGGGGGTGAATTCCCTGCAGTTCATGCCATGTTCTCCCTTCCCTTTCCCAGAACAGCCCCGGTGCTCTCGTGTTAAAATCCAGAGGGTGAAGGGAAAATGCAGCCTGGGGGAAGGGGCAGGAAGTGAGGAGTTCTCACTGTCGGGATCGGAAGGAAAAGCCGGGGCTGGTTCCAAGCTTTGCCGCTGGATGTTGGCACTCAGGGATGCTCCGGGCAGTGCCATTCCCAGGCTTCCTGTGCAGGGAGTGACTCCTGGGGGCAGCAGCGTCCCTGCGAGGCTTGTCCACCCTTGGAGGCCCTCCGGGCCAGGCTGAGGAGGGGAGGGAGGGACAGCTCCAGCTCATGGATCTTTGTGGGAAGCACTTCCAGCGCCTTTGGATCCATCCTGCCATGCAGGATACACAGAGAGCAGCCTTGGGCAGGGAGTAAATCCTGACAAGCCACGGGAGTTTGTCTCCAGTCTTTGCAGGGAAACCAAGCCCCAGGACAGGGAGAGCCGTGTCCTCTGGGGCAGGAGGCTCGGAGGAGGAAAGGGCTGCTCTGGGCTGGAGAGGGGCCCCTGGGATCTCCGGGTCCCTCCCAGGCCACCTCCACCTGCACACGAGTGCTGTGCTGACCCATCCTGGGCAGCTCCAGGGATATCCCAACCCCGGGCCCTGCCTGTCTCCCTGCTGCTCTGCCCCCAGTGTCAGCAGGGACAGAGTGCTGCGTGTATTTCCCTCCTCCTGCTGCCTGCAAGTTCCTGGGCTGGGCAAAATTCCACATTGGATGGAAAACTGCTGGCCCAGGAATGGAGGGTGAGGAGCCCTGAGCCCCAGGGCCCCTGACACTGACAGCTGAGGTTGCAAGATGGGGACAGCTCCCCTTTCTCCGTTTTTATTTATAAACAGGTGTTTTCCTGGACAGCTGGAGGCCGGGAATTATTTCATTCCTTTCCTGTTTGTATTTGGCTTTAAACAAATAAACAACACTGACTTGCTACCTACTGCCGCGGTGTGCTGTGCTGCTTGAGCTGCTCCCAAACCTCTGCCTTCTCTCCTGGAAGGGCTTTGCTCTTCCCTGTGTCCGTGGGAGGTGACGTGTCCCCGCCAGTGCCAGAACCCCAGAGCTGCCTCCTGGGGGTCCTGGGTCACCTCTGTGCCCCCCTTTGTTTCTCCGCACGCAGGCGGGCACAGCCCGGGCAGTGCCGGGGCTGGAGCAGCCGCGGGGTTCCGGTGGGAGCTGCTGCGGGGTGTCCATGGGGAGAGCCGGCCCCATTCCCGCACTGGGATACTCGGGGGGATGCTCCGGAACGGCGGCACAGCCGGGGCTCCCGGGGCTGTCCCCGCTCCCGGAGGTGCCGTTCCCGCGGGCCCTGCGCTGGCTCCGGGCGGGGGCGCGCAGGGACCCGGGGCCGCGCCGCCGCCGCCGCCGC
>VRYO01002581.1:4948334-4992571 GCA_009812075.1 Sialia sialis | reverse complement strand
TGGGAGGTGTCCCTGCCATGGCAGGGGTGGCACTGGATGAGCTTAACGGTCTCTCCCCAACCACTCCATGATTCTATGAATTATGATACAAAATAAAAGTGACATTTGGAGAAAGCTCCTCTCTCTGTGCCTCCCAAATCATCAGCAAGGCCATGAGACATGAGACACCCATTCTGGGCTCACTGTTAGCACATCCCAGCCCTTGGTACCTGCCCACTTCCATGATGGATGAGGGGTGATATTACCAGGAAAGGATTACTATTGCAAAGATTTCAGAGCAGATTAAATGTGTGGCAATTCAAAAGAGACAGGGAATTACAGGTTCATACTCTTGACTTGACCACCAATATTCAAAGCAAGCACACAGCAACCAGGATCTCCTCCGAATTCAAAAATGCAGCTGACTGTGGGCAGTTTTTAGGTACACCTGATTTTTAGACATTATTGAGCACCCAGACCAAGCATTTTGAAGAGAAATAGATTGAAGACTCAGCCAGAAGCGGAACTACAGAAAAAAGAGCTTAGGATTCTAAACACTGCTCCAAGGCCACAATACCAGTTAGAGCTAATGGTGTTAAGTTTTAAATCCAGCTCATATCACAAAGGAGTGGGGGGTTTGAGCCTTATTTATCAAGATTAAAAGATAAAGCAAAGTATATAAATTAATAAAAAATGCAGCAAGTGAAAGCAGAAGCAAAGGGGAAACACTGATCTCAGATTTGAGAAGAAGCCAGAGCAAGTTCCCCCCAGCTGATGGCTATCAGGAACAAACCCATCAGGTACACATTAATTCCAGAAAAAGCCAAAACACACTTGTTCCAACACATTAACTGTGCTTCATTCCATACCCCTGCTAGGATCCTAATGGTGCTGCAAGTCCTTCCTCTCCCCTTCTCCAGAGATTGCATCATAGGATTTTACAAACAACACACTTCAGGGGCTGAGAGACAAAGCAGCAGAGTCCAGAGCTCCTGCAGAGCAGCATCCATCTGGGTGTGCCAAGGAGAAGCCAGTGGGGCAGGAGGAGTGCTCTGTGTGTCACAGCCCATCTCAGTGTGAGTGGGGCTTGCTCCCTTCTCCCAGCTCCAGCACAGCAGCTCTGGCTGCAGCCTGGGGCTGTGCTCTGGGAAAGGATGGGGATTTTGGAAGGGCTCACTCCTGGAGCTCTCCCCACTGCCCTGTGTGTGCTCTCACAGCAACCAAAGCTGCTCCTGTTTGGAAAGCACAGCTGGAAGCCAAGATCTGAGCGAGCCCTGCTCATCCCATGAGGAAGCACCCAGCTTTCAGGCACGCCCCTGGGACAGCTGCTCAGATGTGTCTTAAGGAAAAAAAGGAACAGTGTTTTGCTGTGATGTGATGCTGTAACACAAACCTGGCCCAGCAGGTCCTGCCTGGACAGCTGGGCTCGGTGGGAGCACTCTGGACTCATCCCAGCTCCAGGGAGGTGTCCTCCCTGCCCTGGGAGTGAGCTGCCTGGCCTTCAGGAGAGCATGGAACACGTTTGGATGCACACCTTTCTGGGCTTGCCATATGTCTGCTTTCCCAGCACTCCTCTCCACCCCAGCTTCCACCAAGGAAAAGCAGGATCAGCACAAGCTCCCTGCTAGGAGGCCTCTTGCCAGAGCAAAGCACAGCTCAGGAATCAAATCAATCAGCAGTGCTTCAGCAGGAATTTCAGATGGAAAGACTGATTTTACAGGTCCTACTAAAACCATTTCATGAGTCTTACTTCTCACAATCCTGGTTTTGAGTAAAAGAAGGGCAGATTCAAGTGAAACTGGGAAACTGCAGTGATTGATTCAAGCACTAAGTGTTCCCTCTGGCCAGCAGCAAGGTCCCTGTTTAACAAACCCACTCCATAATACAGCCATGGAATTGCATCTCCTTCCACCTGTGGATGCCCAGCGCCACAGGAGGATGTGACCTCCAAGATACTCTGCTCCTGCCTCCTGGATGCCACACTTACCTTCCCAACTATTAATCCCTAATTCCTTGCTGCTCTAGTGACATCCAACCCCCTGAACTCAGTGCTAAAGCTGAACAGCCCTAAAGCTTTCTGGAGGGGAAGGGCACAGACACCTACTCTGTTATAAATGGGAGGGATATAAACTCCAGCTTCTCTCCTGTTATTGTGCAGGAGATCAAAACTGGAGGTGGCTTTACTGGGGTGCTTTGGAAAAATAATTATCTGCTTTTAGAGGGGAAAAAACCTCCCAGGGATTCAATTCCACTTGTCAAACTTCAGCTATTTCCTTTATCCTCCTTGCTAAGAAAGTGTGAGGCTTGCTTGCACTCCCTATTCTCCTGGAAGGAAGGAAAAAAAAAAAAAAGCTGTTTGACAAAATAATCATTTTTGCAAGCTGCTGCACTGGCGGGACAGAGGTCTGGGATTTGGCAGAGGGAAGTGCCCGCCTTCCAATCTGATCCCAGCACCAGAGCAGAGCACCACCTGCAGCCTGGTGCCCAGTGTGCAAAGGAGGAGGGAAGGAAGCAGGAGCCATTAGAGACTGGCTGCTGGCCATCCCACATCTCCTTTGGTGCACTGGATCAGACCCCACAAACGACTGGCCAAAAAAAGGAAATCTAAAAATTGGACTCAAAGGGTCTTTTTAAGCACTTTAATCCTTTCACACTGCCTGTTCCCAGCGCGGCCATTCCTGGCAGCAGACACTGAGCTGGGAAAATCCTACTCCCCAAGCCAAGGAGTTAAAGAGAAAGCTGCTAATCAGCTAAATAGAAGCTGGAATCTGTTCATATGAAAGTCTCTTTTTCTCTCTGTCACCTGAGGGACATCACAGTGTTCCCAAATACACTTTTGACATAATTTGGCAGCCAGGCCCATCTCATCCTCCATGATTCATCCCTTAGGTTATGTTTTTAATATCAGAAAGTGAGCTTTTAAATGCCAAACTCATTTTGTGGGTGGTGGTGGGGAAGTGGAAGATATTCCAAGTGGTCTCGCTGGGCTGTGCACCAACTGTGTCCACCAAATGGCTCCGAGAGCTCCTCTTCCCATGGAGCTTCCCAGACAAAGCACTGACAGCCACATCCAACTATTACCTAATAGTTTGTTCCTCAACTTCATGGAAACACCACAGGAGAAACCAACTGCAGCAGGGCCAGATGTAGGGCAGGAAGCTGGAGGGGGGCCCTGGGGATCACCTACCTTCTGTCCTTGTTGCCTGCCACCAGCATGTTGGGGGGGCTGCTGTGGAGGTTGACACACGAGAAGTCACCGATGGAGTTGCCCACCTTGGTCACGCACTGGTTTGTTTCTAGGTTGTAAAGAAGGATCTGGCAGAGAGAGAATAAAACAGCACATCAATTCAGCAGGAGCACCACCACAAGGTTCTGCTGCAGCACAAAGCAGAGCTGTGACCACCAGAGGAGTTCTGTTTCTTGATGTGTAAAACAGAACCAAGAGCCAGATCTAGCCCTACGGAGAAAGGCAATGCCACCCTCACAAAGAAGGAATTCAGGTTTCCCAGTGAGATCCAGCAAGAAGCACCTCCAGGATGGCTGGGTACAGCTCTCAGACAAACCACACAGGTGAAATCTCCAGGGTTACAGTTAAAGCAAATAGTTTCCTCATCAATTTTAACTTTTGAGAGAGCAGCGAAAGCAAACAGCACCAGCCCTGAGGAGGTCTGGACAGATGGACAGTGAGAGGAAGTGCAGCAGGAACTGCAGAGCTGACCACAGCCCTGCTGAGAGCCTGTGCCACACACACACAGAAATGTCACATCTGAAGTGGCAGCTCAGATGGGAAAGGCACAAAAACAATTCTGATTTTAGGCAGCATCTGAGATGATTCAACCAGAGCCTGGATGAGAAGCACGAGCTGTTCCCCATCCGTTCCCACTCCTCTCCTCAATCAGTTTAATCATGTTTGTCCTTCCTGTGGGGCCACATCAGATCTGTCTATGTGGGCCCTTCAATTTAGGAGAACAAGTATTTATAGAAACAGAAAAATGCACTGGTCAAAGCCCAGTGGAGCTCAGTGCACCTGGCCTTATATAACTTCATAAACATGATTCAATTTCATGGTGATGCTCATTTCAATGAAAAGAAACCTTGTGACCATGAAAAGACTTAATGGTACTTAAAACATCAGAAAAAGCCCACAGCTCCCATGGCAACACCAGCATGGCCATGTCAATGTCACATCAATATTCTTTACTTCTAATTTGCTGATTAGAGCCACGTGCAGCTCAATAAACATTGCACTATCTGGATGTATTATTTCAACATTTGCCAGAACAGCAGCACTGATGCTGCCTGGCCTTTTATTTCCTATCTGCCATTTCAGAGATCTGAAAGCTGAATTAGGAGAGCAGGAGAGGGTAATTTTGTGATGGAGGCCTCTGGGCAACCAGAGCAAAGCTTTAAAGATCTTGAGGAGCAGGGCAAAGAGGGGCAGAGAATCTGCAGGTTTCCTCCACCTGCCACTCTCCCAGGTAATGACCAGGTGAATTCAGACACATTTCAGCTGCCTATTAGGATCAACACATCCACATCCAACTCCCCCAGGTGTTCCTAAGAATTATAATCTCCCAATTAGTTCTTTGTGAAGCTGCCTCAAAAAACATGGCATTTTCCATCCTTAAGACCCAAAAAACCAAAGCAAGGATGACCTTTGTTGGAAAATCTAGGACGTGAAAGTGAAATTTACATAAAAATTAATTTAAATTTCCACCCCAAGGAAAAAAGCTGCTACAAACTGTGTGGAAATGTTAGTGTTTGAGGTAAAAATCAGTTTACAGCCTGTTCTCACTTCAACCCAGCTCCCAACAGCTCAGTAACCAAATCCACAGATAATGATGTTCTGGCAAAGGCACCTCGAAGGGTTTTCAGTGCAAAGGAAATTAATATCTGTGCCTGGCAACCCAAATATCTCCTTGGAAAGTTTGAAACAAAAGACAAAGTCAATAAACTGCTGAATTCAGCTTAAGAACAAGAAGTGCTGGGGTCAGTACTGAGGTATTCCAGCTCCCAGTTGAGCCTTTCCCAGCTGGATGTTGAAACTCCAGAGGGGAGAGGGCCAAAAGCTGATTTCTTAAAAGTCCCCTGGGGCTGATACTCGCAGTGAACATCCATAAACTATTAATTTACCTAAATGACCAGAGCTCCCATCTCTGCTATAAACATAGGACACATGCTTGAACATCCAACCACGGCCATGAAAGGCTGGAATGAAAAATTGCTTCCATGTAGCACTGAAAGATTCCCATGGAACATTCTCCATGTTACATTTTCTCCTGCCTGCAGCCCCCTGGCAAAGCTCACAGGTAACAGCAGCTGGAAAAATGCCTTATTTCTCCTCACATAACTTGTAGGTGCCACCAATTTAAAGTGTTTGCATCTCAGAATCTGTAAAAAATAAGGGATCACACCCACAAACATGGAAGAAAAGCTTGTATCATCTTCTTCTATCCCCTTCAATTCCTTCTCATGCCCATCTCTATTCTTTTAAAGATTGTTTATTTTAACTATCAGTAACAAGACTGATGATTAAAATGAAATTTATTTTAAATTTTATCACATACAAATGTCCTTCTAACCAATTAGTCCCATCACTGGAAGAGTCTCTGTGATTTTCAGTATCCAGGTTTTGCCTATCTCAAAATTCAATCTGTCTTGAGCAGTTCTGTGACCTGCAAATGAATTTCAAACCCTTATTCTCACCAACTGATAAGTAAAGAAGCTAAAAGCACTCAGAATGCTTCAGTGTGAATAATAATTTCCTGGAGACAGGGATTTAAAAGCATGCTGATGACAATTCTGAAGTTGCTGGAACACCTCTGATGAGCTCTCCTGTAATATCCCAAGGCAAGAAGGATTTTCCTTACAAAGGCCAAGGAGAGAGAATGGAAATACCTGGTCAATAGGGACTTGAAATAAGGGCCTGTGTGTTAAAGGGCAGATAAAGTATAAGATCTCTGGGAAGCTTATAATCCTATAATGCACACTGCAAAGGGATTACCCTTTTAAAGGTATTTATAATCCTATAATGGACACCCAAGCCCAGTGACCTAATGGGTACTGAACTGAGGGAAGTGAACCAAGAGCATTTGGGTGTGAAATGAAGAACCCTGGGATAACACACTAACGAGCAGCCCTGGCTCCACGGGGACCTCAGGCAGGAAAAGCTTTAAAGACCCCGTGCAGCCAGCACCGGGATCCAACACCCCAAATAAAAAGTGTCACCCATTAACATTGGCCGAATGAAAAGTCCAAGTTGTTGGCCAAGAGCCAGGCAATCTCCCCGAATGCTTAATAATTCAACAAGCCAGGAATAGCCAGAGCACCTCCAGCATTCTGTTTAGTTAAAGACCACAGAGATTAGCAAACACATTATCCATCTCCGAGGCGATCCCTTCCCTGTTACAAGTCCCTTAACGACCTTTACCATCCCTCCCTCTCTCTCTCTCTTTTAATAAGGCTGAGCAAATGGGACTTCATTTCAGCCCACTGCCACAGACTGGGGGTATTAATTATTCATGCTCATAGTCTCCCCTTTGTTAAGCCAGTGCATTAGACTAATTCCCCTCTTTACTGGGCGACTTGGGCACGGCTCAGCTCCTCCGGGAGGGATGCGCCGGGAACCCGGCAAATTCACCAGCCCAGGCACGGGAAAAAAGGCAAAGTGACTGTTCTGCATGGAGCTGCAGAGCACTGGAGACAGGGAACTCTCTTTAAATGCTGTCCAAGAACTCATGAAAGATGCCTGAAATTAATTCCCAAAGAATGAAAGGCTCTGGAGCCAGAAGAGCTGAGCTGGGAGCTTTGTTACATCTCACAGCTAAGTGAGGTCAAGCGTGGTCGATGCACTCTGCTTGAGACACTTCCAAGAAAAGCCAAGGAACTGAAGGAAATGCTGCTGATGGAACTCTTCCATGCGTGGCCAAAGTCCCAGCAGGTGTTTTGGGATGCTGTGTTGTTGGAGATGTCTTTTTTGGATGGAACATTAAAACAACAAATCCCTGAGCACTTGTTATCAAAGAGCCTGTGGTACTTGCAACAAGAGCTGGGGTGTCCATCCCACTGTCCTGGATGGCAGCCAGCACACGCCTGCTCTGGGCTAGAGCTGCTTTCCCTTTCCCTCTCCCTTTCCAGCCCATTCCTGCCTCCAGACCAAGCTGTGTCTCAGAACTGGGTGAATCCTTCTGTGTGTGGGGTGTATTTGGTTCTTGTTTACATGCAGTACTGCAGGGAGGATCATAAATATCAGCAAAAAGCACGTTGTAAAACCACACTCAAACCCTACATCCTTCTCTCGTCACTGAACACACATAGGATCCATTTTTCAGAATGAAACCACTTTTTCAGAAAGAGCCATCCAGGATTGAGGTTTCTGTCATTTTAAGTCAAACAAAAACCACCCTGAGTTGCTCAGAGTGCCAGAGGATCAAGCAGCAAGCCTGAGAACTGAATTTACATTTATTTTCACGTTATGTTCCTTCCCTTTGCTTCTGTCCAGCCCTCTGCCAATTGGAAAAAACATTGCCTGAATACACACAAATATTGCCAATGAAAAAGGGGTTGTGAAATTCCGAGTCCACCATAAATAAAAAGGGATCTGGTTTCTGCTCAGGTCAAACCCATCCAATTCAGAGGGTACCTACAAAAGCAGGAATATGCATTTGTGGGGGAACTCATCAAATTAAAGACAACATATGGTACACACTGCTGCAAGTTTGGATTTTATTTCTAAAGTGATGTGGAAAACAAGAATATTTTTAAAGTTTACAAGCCCCAAGGGCACAGTTTCCCAGAGCAAATGTATTGGATTGCCTACTGTAAATATGGCACATAACACTGCAACAACAACAAAAACAATCTGACTGTTAACAAATGCAAGGTCAGCACACTGATACTCGTGCACACAGATAAGTGTTCTGGCTCCATAAATTTCAAGATGAGCTAAGATTTAAAAGGAGCAGCTGAGGGAGACAGACAATCAGAGAGGAAGAAAAAGAGTAAATCAAACACAAAACAGCCAGTTAAAAAAATAAATAAATAAAAAAGCAGTTAATATCCATGAATAATGGATGTTTGATTTAAAAGCAGTTTACTCCAATATGATGTAATTTTTGACAATCAGCCAGAGAGACTATTTTTCAAGTTCTTGCCAGATAGAAGTCATTGTGGGGAGCTGGGAACACGAGTGCTTCTCTGAGCATGTGGAAAATTGACTTTCATGCCATCCTAAAGGTGACTTTTCCTGACAGACGCATGCGCCGGGCGATGCCCAAAAACCCCAAAGCAGCCTGCACAGCTCCCAGCAAATCCAGCAGGAAAAGCAGCTCCCTGCTCCTCCCCATCCAACACCTGCTGCACAAGTCACACACAGAGCTAAAGACGAGTGGAGCTGGCTTTTCCCTTTGAAGTTTCCCCGTGCCTGGAGTTGCGGAGCGAGGCTCCAGGCTGGCGGCAAGAAGGGGAGCCAAGCATTGTGCTGCCAACGCACCTGCAGCCCTGGGCACTGCCAGCCCCCGGGGCTCTGCCAGCCTGGGATGGGCTGCATGTGGGCAGATGTCTGCTAGGACCTGCAACGGGGTCACCAGGCTCGTTTGACTCGTGGCTGAAGCCTGGGCTAAGAGCTCCAGGCCCGTGGGGAGGATGTTGTGTTTACCCACTGAACCACCCACACACTCAAAAAACCTCTGTAGCCCAGGGAAATCTTCTGCCATGGAGGAGAGAGGCAAGGTGAACCTTAGAAACTGAATTAAATCCCTTGGTTTCATCACCTGGAATGTTCAAGGCACATCCTAGCAGCTGGATTTTTTAAACCTGAGGCACTTACCTAAGCCACCGCGCCAATTTTGAGGCACTCACACTACAGCACAAACAGGGGGAAAAAAGCAGAACGTCCTTAATGTCAGCCAATAGAAAGGGATTCATTTATTTGTTATTTATGTAGTCTTTTATTTCAAATTATTCCTGGTCATTTAGAGTGTTAGATCAATAAATCATGCAAAATTTAGACATTGAAAAGCGCTGGACTCTCTGCTGGTCTCTTTTTCTTGTAGAGGCCAACACAGTTCAGTTCCTCAGAGAGTTCTGCCTCTCTGACTGGTGCCAAAGAGTTGAGAAAGAAAAAAGGTATTTAAAACACCTTTCAACACCTCCAAAGATCTGCTAACACCCTGCAGTCCTGCAGCTCCTCAAAGAGACATTTGGGCACGTTCCATCTGTTCACTCACCAGCAAGCCCTGCCCTTCTACTGGTAATGAAAACAAGAGTTCATAAAGGTGAATCTGTTGAAAATGGGGCTCTTTACAAGAGTCACAGAGGCCAACAGAAGTGAAAACCCCACATTTTTTAAATAAGAAAAACTAAGATTAAAAAAAAATTGAAGTCTTTGGAACTCCATGAGAACTGGAGACATTCAACACCAGGAAAGACAATGCGGCTTCTCAGTCAGAAGGATTTTAGTTAAAATAAGGCATAAGTAAGGTTAAATTTATCTAATTTAAATTTAAATTTATCTAATTACTTATAAGTAAGGTGTAAAAGCTCATATAAAGCAGCCATGACCTAAATATACCATCCAAAAATGACTGTAAAGTATGAAACTCAATTTAAAGGATTATTTACTGCTGTCCAGAGAAGCTGTGGCTGCCCCTGGATTCCTGGAGGTGTTCAAGGCCAGGCTGGAGAGGGCTTGGGACAATGGGAAGTGATCCTGCCCATGGCAGGGGTGGCACTGGATGGGCTTTAAGGTCCTTTCCAACCCAAACCACTCTGGGATTCTGTGATTTAAAATATGTTTTCACTCAGTATCAGTTCACAACAGGGGTTAATTCCACTGCCTACACTCACGTTTCCAAGCAGCTGAAGAATTCCATGGAAACATGAAATCCAGGAGCAAACCCAGGCAGTGTTTGCAGGCTGCTGAGAGGAGCCAGGTGAGGTTGAACACCTTCCCTCAAGTACAAGCCAATCCACAGCTCCAAAGAGCTGCAAAAGCCACAGCATTAACAAGCAGCACCCAAGAGAGCTGATCTCAGCACGTGCAGCCTTCTGTCTCTGAGCTGGAAAATCATCCCTTCCCTCCTTTCTTCCTCATCCACCAGTCCTGGAATCAGGTTCATGTTTGTGCACAAAGCAACCAAACCCACAACCAAACTGTGCCTGACAGTATCTGTGTTAAAAATTTTCATGCATGCTATATGAAGCTCCTCTGGTAGAAAAATCCCCAAATTATCCTTCGTTCATTATCTCAGATCCCCAAGAACTGCTGAATATGTTAAAAATTTTCAACAGAATTTGAAATACAGGAGAAAGCTGTGGTTTAGGATATTTTCCCCCTCATCTCAGGAGAATAAACACCTCTAAATTTAATAGAAATAGTCCACAAAGCTCACCTGAGCTGTAGCAGTAGACCAGACTTACCTGATAGTTGATTCAGGAAATGTTTTAAAGGCACCAGCTATGAGAAAAGCTCCAGCCAGATCCAGATTGCATCAGAAACCAGATGAAGTCAAGCCTAACATTTATCCTGCTGCCTCCTTATGAGGTTTAGATTCTGCCATGAAGAGGACCAAAGCCAATCTGTGGATTTAATCCTCCCCACGGTGTTTAAACCCAAAATTGCCACAGGTGACTGCCCAGCCTTGGTGGTGCTGCAGCAGCTCTGTGATCACGGGACTCCCAACTGCCTGACAAGGGGGATGTGTCACTGGCCTGACATCATCCCTCAAGGAATGTCCCCTGGATGCCCTGGGAATCAGGATTTCCCCCTGGGGTCATTAGCTGGGCTATTTAATTAGCCCTAGACAAGCCTGGATGGGAACTCAGAGCTCAGCATTTGGACTTGAAGGGGTTTCATGTTGAGTTAGCAGAGCTGAAACAACAAAATCGTTCATAGCTTAACTTCCAAAAAGAGTTCAGGGAGCACTAAAGCAGAAGAACTTTCAGGAAACAGCATCACATTTGGGTTGTCTGGTGCTACTAAAGTGCAAGCTGAACTCCTGAGGGATGAAGCATTTCTGCTCTCCCCTCCCTTCTGCACGGGTGTCTCTCATCTGACAGGAGCCAAGTCTAGGCCACAGATTTGATGTTTCCTCCTCTCCAACATGAAAGTTCCCACAAAATTTATGCCTCAGATCTCAGCTTTGCTGTCAAACGTGGCTAAAATTAGAAAACTATAAAAAAAGAGAGAGGATGGTTTCCCTAAGTATTTTCATCAGGAAGCAGGTTACTAGGCAGGGATTGCAAGAAGGAAAATAATAACCCAGAGGAAAACAAAGAAAACCTCAAAGTGGGGAGAAACACAGGCAGCAGCCAATGGGGCTGGAATCCTCCAGGATTGCATTTGCAGGCTGGAGAGCTCTCCCAAAGACAGATTGTCACCGTGTGCCCAGTGTAATCAGCCGCTGCAAAGTCCCTTCACGTCTGCGCGAGGCCGGTAATTATCATAATAGACATTAGTAATTAATTTCCGGCGTGATGTCAGCTGGAGCAGCAGTGCCAAGGCAGTGTCCTTGTCACACCACCCGGCTGTCTGGGCCCATCTCCCTGATTAGGATGCACCAGGCTTAATACAATCTGCCAGCAAGAGCCAGGGAGCTCAGGACTAAATTAGGAAAGATGTCCGGCTTTGCTGAGCGGCACTGGGAGCCTGGGGAGGTTTCTCTGTTCTTTATGAGGCACTGAAGTGATCACTGGGGTAATGCCCCCAAACGAGGCAATTTCACCTCCTGACCTCCCACCTCTGGAGAGAGAAGAGCTGGATTAGGACAGCACAGGAATTAATGAAGACAGCACAGCTCACAGCATCTCAGCCCTGGAGGTATCGATGGTGAACGGGGAGTTTCAGGGGAATGAGATGCAGCTGTACACGTTTATTCCTTACAGGGGAAGTCCTAAATAAAGCTTTCCCATTCCAGTCACTTGCCAGGGAAAATCCTGCATTTTTACACTACGGACCACAGGTCCTTTCTCCTGGGTGTTCCACTCCTGCTCCCTTCTCCAGCACCCTCCTTCCCTCACTGCTGACAGCCTGAAGCATGACACAAAAATGGAATGAATCCAGCAAGTGCAAAAGGGAGGCAAGATGCAGGAAAGGGACAGCAACTCCTCCCAAGGCCTCTGGAAACACCAAAATCTCTTCACAGTTTGGCCAAATTCTCAAGAGCACAGCACAAAAGCACCTTCCTCCTAAGGGCGCTCATTTGCCTGGCACTGCTGAGGATCCCTCACCAGAAAGGCTGAGGGATGCTCTGGGATTTTGGGTTGTTCACTGGGGTTTTTAGGTGGGTTCTTTGAGATGAGTTCCCCCTGATGACATTGAGGGAACATAAACTCAGCTGGGCCTTGCTGAGGAGCAGAGGTTGCAAAGTGAACTCAGATTGCTGAACAATAATCCCTCACTCCAGCCCACAGAAGAACACAAAGCATCAGATTATTGCACTGAATTCTCCTCTCTACAGTCAAAACTGGAGAGCAGGGAAAGGAGTCCTCAGCATGAACTCCTTTTTCCTTAATTACAAAGGTATCAGAATCTCATCAACAAATAATTACAATACCTGGTTGGGCTCATTCAATAACCAGCCGAAGGTTTTGATGCCAAAGGCTGTTTCGTGAGCAGCCACGTCGAGGCAGGTGACAGGCTGACCGTAGACAGAGTGCAGAATCTTGCCAGGATCTTCTGCTTTCAGGAGATAGACAATGTCCTCTGCAGCTGCCACTGCCACTGGTCTCCCTGGGACATCTGGAACCAGATTAAGGAAGTTGACCTAAAAAGAGCAGACTTTTTATTTTATTTTTTTATTTTAATTTATTCTAATACAGTCAAAAATTCTTTTGCATCACTAGTGCTACATGCTGAACTGAACAAACTGCTCATGTGTCCTGAATCATCTCAGCTATGGATTAATTCCACACAAAGACCAAGTGTCAAGCTTATTTCTGAACTGTAAGACTGACTTAGCTTTGGACAGGGGATTAATCAGGAGTGGTTTTAAATCACTTCACACCCTTTAACTGCACAGATTCCTCCTCCAGGAGAGAGGCTGCAAGACTCAATTATTCCTACACTCCTTTCAAACAAATGCTGATACTCTGAGACAAAATAAAACTTCAGAGAATCACTTTTAATTACAACTCTCAAAACTTCAGTGACAGAAGGTGCAACCTAAAGAAGCTGCATGAGTAGTTACAGCTTCACAAGTGACACTATTAGGCTGCCTGCAATATCCTGCCTCAAAATTAATCAGATAGTGTGGATCTGGAATGAGACCTGGAGCTTCAGCTCCAATTCTATGCGAGAAAACTGATTTACAAAATGAGCCAGCTTAGTTTACTGTTGACAAAAAAGAAAAAAAAAAACTAAACCAAGCCAACCTCCTGCACCATATGGACTTGTGTTCATTTTCACTCCTAGTTGAAGCCAGCAGTTTACCCTTGCTCTTCAAGGATGGAAAACTCATCCCTTAACCTGCTCCAAAGTCAGAGCCTCGAGCTGGTAACACCCTGATCTAGTTCAGGCTCTAAGACTTTTATAAGAACCATCTCAACCCTACCAAAAATAATGAGATCAGGAGCTCCTGGAACAAAGCAGAGCAGCCTGGAGACTCACCAATTTCTGGATTTCAAAGGTTCCTGGGGTTTGCCAGAGCCCTTTGTCGTCAGGACTCTCCACCTTGACCTGGAAGCCAGAGGCCGTGGCCACGGCGGCGCCGCCCGGGGCCAGCGCCAGCGCCTGGATGCGCTGGTTGTGCTGGAAGTGATGGATGGGCTCCTGCCCCAGCAGCAGGCTCCAAACACTCACAGTGCCTGCACAGGGAAAGGGGTGTTAGCTCAGCTCTGGCACGACCTGCAAAGAGGCTTTGAACAGCTGCAAATGTGGAGGAACAAAGGAAGAGATGAGGGCAGGACACCTGAGCTTCAGGATGCTCTGGTTCCTCTGAGCACGGGACAGGCTCACAGGGAAACTTCTGTGCTCTGAAGCTGAAGGAGGGAATGTACAGATGGGATTTTGGGAAGGGATTCCTGCCTGTGAGGGTGGCACAGGGTGCCCAGAGCAGCTGTGGATGCCCCTGGATCCCTGGCACTGTCCAAGGCCAGGCTGGATGGGGCTTGGAGCAGCCTGGGACAGTGGGAGGTGTCCCTGCCATGGCAGGGGTGGCACTGGATGGGTTTAAGGTCCCTTCCATCCCAAACCCATCTGTGATTCTGAGATTCCAGGCTCTTACTCTGCACCTAATTCCTGATTTCTGACTTTCCAATAAAATGAGTAGTTACATTGAGGAAGACTCCTTGACTTTTTTCACATTTCCATGTTTGGAGATCAGATGTAAACAGACACCTGAAATTTTGTACTATTACAGAAAGGCTCTCAATTACCCCAAAACCAGAGAGGAAAAATCCATACTCTAATTTTAGTCTCTTTTTCTGCATGATTCACACAATCACAGAATGTCCTGAGCTGGAAGGGACCCACAGGGCTCATGGATGCAGCCCCTGTCCCTGCACAGACACCCCAACAATCCCCCCCTGTCCATCCCTGGCAGCTCCTGCAGCTCTGGCAGCCTCGGGGCCGTGCCCATTCCCTGGGGCACCCTCTGGGGGAGGGAAGAACCTTTCCCTGAGCTCCACCTGAACCTCCTGACAGCTCCATTCCTGGGTCCTGTCCCTGGTCACCAGAGAGAAAAGCTGAAGATTACAAATGCTAAGGAATAAATGACTATAAGTCAAAAGCAAACATATTTTGATTGGATTTTTTGCCAGCCCAGATCCCCAGTTCTCTATTTAAAAGCATCATAATCTGAGTAAGAGCAACCTGAAGCAATCAGGAGGGAGCAGAAGGGAATTGGAGCCTTTTGGGCCACCTTTGCACTGAATTAAGGAGAAGCAATCTTGCACCGTGACAGGCAGGGCTGGAGAAGCCTCCCTTGCAGGGGAGCACGTTAATGATGAAATGATTAATGGCAGCTCTTCCTTCAGAAGGAGACATAAAAGCCCTGACAGACAGCTGTGGATGGGCACCACTGCCAGTTTGCAAACACTCCTCCCCAGTCCCAGAGGAGGTGAAGCAAGAGTGTGGTAATGAAACTGCACATAGTGAAATGGTAGCTAAATGAGTTTAAATTGATTTATGGTAGCTTTTGTAAAGATTATTTGGTATCTGGAAAGTGCTACCAATGTGAAATAATGCAGATAATCCTTAAGATCCCTGTCTAATGGCACTCCCACTGAATATTTATATTCCTCACCATGGGAATGAGTACCATAATGGGGACCATTTTTGTTTTATTAGGGATGAATATTTAAATTAATCTGCTATTTGCCTAAACAATTAGCCGCCTCTGTTTGTTTACACAAAGCCAAAACTGCAATTAGGCTTCCATCAAAAAGATAAGTCCCGACTCAAACTGTCCCGACGGAGTCGTAAGGGCTCAGAGCAGAACTTCCCAAAATGACTTCTTAGCATAATGGTAATTATGTTAATTGCTTGAAAGGTAAATAACTGCTGAACTGGGTTAGCAAAACAGACTGGTTGCACTCAGCTTCAAACCAGTTAACAAATCCAAGTGGGCAGCACAGGCTGCGTGCACTGCTCCCCAAATCACAGCCATGGGGGAGTCTCTTCTGCAGGAGATGCTGGAGCCAGGCACAAACTCCAGCAGTGAAAAAGGGATACCAGATAAAGGGATTCAGAACTGGACTTTTGGGGCACAAACCCTAGCAGTGATAAAGGGATACCAGATAAAGGGATTCAGAACTGGACTTTTGGGGCAGACCATGGGTTTGGCTCCCAGGCTGCTCCAAGTTAGAGGATTTTCCATTTTTGTTCAGCAAAAAGTTTATCCCAATGAAAGATCAGGTTCATGAAGGGGAAAAGGGAGGACGGTTTGCTTTCAGAGAAGCCTTTTGTTTGCACATCTCTGTGATGAACATTCCACTGGGTTTAACAGTGTCTGAATGGACAAAAGTTCTGGAAAATAATAAAAAAAAATTCTGATCACAGCAGCAAACTGGGAAACCCAGAGCTCAGGGTTCTGCTCTCTAATTTTGGGCAGCAAGTCACTGTATTATTATTATTATTATTATTATTATTATTATTATTATTATTATTACTATTATTATTACTATTACTGCATCACAAACATAGCAAAATCTGTCCAAAATAAATTATTTTAACCAGGTAAACACAGAGTGTGCAATATCTGATACATGATATGGGCAACAAATTCCTAGTAAAATAAATTCCTAGAATAAAATATTCTTTAGAAAAAGATGACTTGTAAGGTCACAAATTCACATGTGATAAAGGAGCATAAAGTAAAGAGTAACAAGGAGAGTTCAGAGAACATTTCAAGTTGGAAGGGACCCACAAGGATCAGGACAGAGGGAAATCAGGAAAAGCAAATACTTCACTGGATTTATAAATGGGTAAAGCTGCTACAAGGGCTGAAAGTGCTGCTCAGAATATTCTGCATTTCACTGCAGAAACAGCAAAAGGTATTTATGAGTGTGCAAGTCCTTGCAACAGTCAATCATGTTTGGGTAAGAGCAAAAAATCCCAATCCATTCCAGTTCAGGTTATTAGTGTGGCACTAAAAAAAAAATAAAAAATCAGGCTTAGATTTAGCAGTGCAGATGAGATCACTGCTCTCCACAGTCTGTCTTCCTGTCTCCAGCACTGCCCAGCACCTCATTTCCACAGCAATTCCTCTGCTGAGGTGAAGTTAAGGTTGCAGCCATACGTTATCTTTTTAATTTTTTTGTAACACTGAAAACTTACTCGAGTTAGAAGGTCATTAAATCAAAATTATAAGCAGTGCTTTCACAGCACGCTCAAGTCTGCACCATAATTGTGATTAGTCCAACTGAACTCTAACAATAACTCCCCACAATTATTTAGAATTTTATTTCAGGAGCAAGCTGGAAAACCTTTGTGGCTCAAGAAGAGAAGTGCAAGAAGCTGCTGCTGATGGTAAAGCTGATATTCAACGTGACAATCACTGCACCAGCTCCTTTGTCACTTTGCCCCAGATTTGACAAAAAAATTCAACTCTCAACCCACATATTTCTGAATTGTGGCCTGATGAAAGGTCCATTTACTGCCATTCACTCCAGGCTGAAGAGTACTTGGATAAAACATTGAGCCTGAGGCTGCTGTGCCTCAGTGCTGATCTTGACTGAACAAATTCTGGGAGCATCACCAGCCTTGCACAGCTCTTGCTGTGTCAAAGGTGGGAGGCTGGAGGCTCCTCTCTCTCTCCACCAGCAGTGCTGGCAGCACAAAAGACATCCTGCAAAAGCAGCTGTTCCATCTGCTTTCACACAGGTTTTTCTCTGCTATTACAGGCAACACATTTGCTACAAAATTAAACAAACCCAAGTATCTCTTTTCCTTTAAAATCCCCTAATCCTCCGACAGGGCAAGGCAGCACAAACACAGAGCAAACAGTGCTAGATCTCATTTGTAAATAAGATGCTGGCTGTGTCTGGCAGTGTCACACAGCCTGTGTGAGCCTCTCCTGAGCTGGGCACTGCCCACCTGAGCTGGATGTGGGTGTGGAAGCTCCCAGCTCAGATCCCAAAGACTCACTGCACTGGTTCAAACCAGCATTTGCTGTTGCCTGGTGGCTGCTGCAAGCTTTGGAAGAGATGTAAAGCAATTTACATTATCTGAAAATGAAAATTTAAACCCCAGAATTGTGTCTGTGCTGGAGCAGAGAATCCAAATGTGCTCATGCTCATTCACTTCAGCTTCTACACATAACGGCGTGGGAAGGCCAGAAGGTCCTGAATTCACATCACCTCCTTGATGTTCATCCTGCTCCAGAGCTGTGGTCTTGCCATGCTGATTTAAACAAAATAAAACTCTTTTTACCTTTTGAAAACCCTTGGGCTTGATAATCCTTGTGGGTCCTTTCCAACTCAGGATATTCTGTGACTCTATGGCTCCTTATGGGTGGTTTGGGTTTTTTTTACTCGAAGTGGGAACATGAATATATTTCCTTATAATTTTCATATCTCTATGAAGTACAAGCAGTATAAGAAAAGTATGGGTGGAAATGAGCACCACCCAGGAGTATCAAAATTTGTTGCTGTGAATTTTGAGTTTTTCCCAAAAACATTTCTAGTTGGATGAGTCAATTTAACCTTAGTAGATACTTGAGGTTCATTAACCAACATGTCACATTTAATTTTCACTTCCAGCAGGTCCTGAGGGTACAAAGAGTGAGAGATCAGAGTGACAAGAGCATTGTCCTCACGCTACCATTACACCAGCTCCCTCCAAATGTTACCTGATTTTACCTGACCTCCTTTCTTCCAGAGGTTTCCACACACCACCACCCCTGGACAGTCCCTCAGATAAGGAACAGACCCTGTTTCACTCCCAGTGTGGAAAATGGGATGACTGGGATGGGAAATCCCACTCCACTCACCCAAACCAAGAGACCTGCACCCACAGCAACCAAAGGGAATAAACATCTCAGCCCCTGCTCCTGCAGTTTTCTTCTAACATTACATTTTTTCCTTCACTCCAGCCAGCCTGGAATGTTCCTGCTGTCTTGGAGCATGTCCTGGCACTCAGGGAAAGGCACCAAACCCATCCCTCTGCAAAGAGGGCACAGAAGAGACAACACCCCCAGGCAGCTTTAGGGGCTTCAAGAAAGGACAAGAGCAGAGAATTGCAAAAAGCAGCAGTGCCAAATTCCCCTCCTGGAGCCTGCAGCAGGCAGGGGCACCTCTGATCCCTGCAGCAGCACCCTCCTCTGCTGCCTGGAGGCACTCTGAGCTCCTCACAGTGGGTCTGAGGGGGTACAAGCAGGGCTGCACCACGGTGGCCATGGCATTTAAAGGACAGCAGGAAAAAGTTCTGTTCTCCTGTTGCTGCACACTGTTTTCCAGGCAAACCATGCAACTCCAGAGCGCAGGGGGGAGAGGGATGGCTGAAGTAGACTGCTGTTTCCCAAAAGCTGTGGCTCCCGGCCAAAGGCAGGCAAGCATGGAGCAGATGGAGTCCTGGCAAGGCCTCTCCTGTCCCTGCATTAGCAGCATCTGCTCATTACCCAGAACCCTCGCCTGCTTTATCTAATGCTCCAGGAAAAGCATTTTGATTTGATTCATTTCAGTTCGGTAACGTGCAACACAATTAGTGGTAAAATCAAACTGGAGCACTGCCAGTGCTGACAATAGGAAACAAGGCAGAAGAAATATGAGGCCAGTGGGTTGGAATTCAAAAATCACAACTGTGGCTGGAGTTGCCAAGTCGCGTTGCCCCAGGTGTACACCCAGCGCTCCCACTGAGCGCTGGCACGGCCACAGGGAACTTCACCGGCTCCATCCATTCCTCCTGCAGCCACAATCCCCTTTTCCTACAGGGACAGCGTGGAGTGACAAACCTGTGTCCTCGCTGTGCCTGGGGAGGAGCTGGGGGCAGAGCAGGGCAGGCTGTGCTGTCAGCCCTGGCCTGGCACGGGCAGCCAGGGCCAGCGCTGCGGGAGCCCTGCGGGACCGGGAGCAGCCGATGGATTTGGGACGAGGCAGGGATTTGCCAGGCAAGTCTAGACTGCCTGACAGCACCACCTCCAACACGAGCAGATGGTTTCTCTGGGTTAGTCAAACTTACAAACAAAGAGGAAAGGGAGCTGGAAAAGTACAACAAAGAACAATCAAACACATTCTCTTCAAAGCCGTGCGCTCCCTCCCCAAAATTTTAAATAACTCTTCTCCAGCAAACTGTAAATATGTGCTTTCGGCTTGCAGTTAGTAAACACTGCTAAAATGGGTCTTTTTATCTCCCTATTCCCATAGAAACTAATCTATTCTGACCAAGGCTTCTCAAATCAGAGTAACTGCCATATCACAGAGCCTATTAAAATTTCTACCCAAAAGAATAAAAGACGCTGAGCTTTATGCAAACTAGTTCAGTCACAGCACTGACAGCAAGGGATATGACAGGCAAAAAAGCCAGACAAATTATTAGATTAGTCAGTGGGAAACTAGAAAACAAACAAAAGACTCTCTGCTAGTCATTGTTTGGCATACTAGAAAAAAAGCCAGCACTTAAACCTGTGCTATAATTTCCTATGACTCGAGTAAATAATATTAATTACACCAGATTTGCTGTTGTCAGAAAATGTTGCCTATTAACAATTTTTACCCACAGAAAACCATCCTGGCCTGATCCAAGCTAGAAAAACAGTAAGGATGTTGAGAATCTTAAAACACATAAAGCATGCAATTTACTTTCAAAATGAAACTATGGATTAGGGGTTTTGTTTGGATTATTCATCTTCTGTTTTGTTTTCACCTGTAAAAATGCCAGGATCAAAGACAGTATGTGTACAAAGCTCTTTAAACTTACAAATATTCTTTATTTATACCCAAGGAGACATTTTAATATCAAATTATACATTTTAAAGCAAGATGATGGGAGTTGAGTTCTGCCTGAGCCCCTCAGTTTAGGATCCCAGCTGGCCAGCACTGTCCAAACCCGACTTTTTTAATTGCTGTTCCCACATGCAGAGGATGTTGGTCTCTGGCTCTTGTTGTCCATTATAGAAACCCCCTAAGGATATTTAAAACAATGCACACAACCAGGGTTTTATGAGAGTTTCACTAAATATTAGGTCAAAGCTTTCATTTCTTTAAATCCAAGTATATAATAACAACCCAGCACTAGGAACCAACACTTCAGTGCATCCACACAGCACGCCAAGAGCGAGAGGGATGGGGATTAATCAGACATCCAAGTTTACCACCATCCCCATAACAAAGCTCCACAGCACCCCAAGGGAGTTTTGGCCAGAGGAGAAGGCTGGTGGAAGAATATTTAATATTTTTATGGCAAAACAAGTTATTTGCTTAAGATAGCTTGGCTGGACTACAGCCTGGCACTCAAGCTTTGTGCAGCAGCTCCAGTAGGAATTAAAGCTCAGCTTTAATGGGTGCAATGTTCCAATGCCTCCTAATGCATTTAGGGTTATTGGCCAACTTTCTCACATAAAAGCAAGAGTGTGCGTGTGTGTGGATACACAGGATTACAGACACACAAAAAGCTGAGCACAGCTGCTTCATTTTTGTAAAGCCTTCTTTTTCTTTTTTCTTTTTTTTTTTTTTTTTTTCTGTTGTTGTTTTAATAGGGAGGAGAGTTGTGCTTGCTCACCGTCCTCGTAGGCTGCCACGGCCAGGGAGCTGTTTATCCTGACAAAAGAGACGTGTGGCGGGGCTCCAGCCCCTGCAGGCACTGCCACTGCTGCCAGCACAGGAGCTGTGTAGTCCCAGGTGCGGGTGTCCCACAGCCTCACCTCCCCTGAGCTGTACCTGCAACACAAGGGCACAGTCACTCCATGGCACTGCCAGCAGAAGGAACAAGGATGGGTTCCAAAAGCTCCCAGATCCTCCCCAGTTCTCTGCTTTGCCCAAAGTTCACCAAGGCAGGCAGGTAAATGGGAATTGGAGCTGCAGGAACAGTGTGGCCAGCGGGAGCAGGGCAGGGATTCTTGCCCTGAGCTCAGCACTGGCTGGGCAGCACCTCAAGTGCCCCCCAATTTAGGAAGGACATGGAGGGGCTGGGGCATGTCCAGAGGAGGCAGTGAGGTTGGTGAAGGGCTTGGAACACGAACCCTGTGAGGAAAGACTGTGGAAGGTTGTTTATCCTGGAGAAAGGAGACTCAGAGGTGACCTTATCACTCTCTACAGCTCCCTGAAATGTGGCTGAAGCCAGGGGAGTTTGGTCTCTTCTGCAGATAACCACTGACAGAATGAGAGGACACAGCCTCAAGCTGCACCAAGGGAAGTTTAGGTTAAACGTCAGGAAAAAACTGTTCACTGAAAGAGTCACTGGGCACTGGAATTGTCTGCCCAGGGAGGTGGTGGAGTCACTGCCCCTGGATGTGGCACTCAGAGCCATGGTTTAGTTCCTGAGGAGCTGCTGGGTCCCAGATTGGACTTGATGTTCTCAAAGGTCTTCTCCAACCCAGTTCATTCTGTGATTCTGTGACCCACACAACCGAGTTACCGCTATCAGTATCTACTTTGCAGCTAACACACAAGGAGAGCCAGGCTCAAGAAGAAAAAGGAAATCAGGAACAAACCTAAATTACATCATGGCAAAACTTCAATCTGGTTCTTTTCAGTCTCTCAAGATTGGTGCTTGTGTTAAACCAGAACATTTATCTATGTCCATACAAGTGCCCACCCAACTTACTGCACTTTATAGGAAGAAATTTCCTTTCGTAGAAGAAACTTCTTGATGTCTCATCAACAGATTACCTACATCTCTGAAGACCAATTAAACTAAGTGTTGTCTTTAGAATTAAGACAGCGTATTTTTCATTGCAGCAGGCTCACCAAAATATCACAAAAGCTGTAGTTTAACATCAGCTTGTCAATGAGGAAATAAAGAAACAATTGAACTTGTCAGGTAATATTGAACATACCTGAATGAAAGAAGGTTGTTACACAGCAAACAAGGGATAAACTGCTCTGGGTCATCTATGCCCACACAAGAGATTGTTAAAGGAAAAGAAAAATCACAGAAAAAGCAGAGAACCTTCTACAACTGGTCAAAGAGCACAGTTCAATCATTATTTAAGGCCAGTTTTGACAAAGCTGTGATAATTAACACTGTCAAATGTCTTTCTCTGGCAGAGCTGACACTTTGACTCTTTTGGAAAATCAAAGGCGCATCCTGCTCTGCCACCTTTGTTGTTACATCCTGATTTCTGGAGGAAAAGTATTATGGAAGAGTGATTCTTACAAGCCTCAGAGGTCTGGAGGTTGGGAATCGGATTGTGCTGTGCTTATGAGGAAAAAATCCAGTTAATTACACAGAAAAAGAATGAAAGGAATATGTGGGAGTTGCACTCAGGTTTCCCAGGTTTCTGGGCAGTGCCACACCCAGGGCTCCTGGTACTGGGAGCAGCTCACTCCCAACATTCTCCCTGGTGAAAAGGCTCCAATTTACAGAAGGAATTGAAATGGCCAGGGGGTGGTGACATCTGTCAGGCAGAGAGAGATGCACATTAATTCCCTGCACTGAGCAGCAAGAGAGGGAAGCGTGTCCTTGTCACCTTCCTCCTCTGCTGTGCCTTACAGGGAACAGGGAAATGAGGGAACAGGGTGGGACACTTCTCCCTTTCCCTCCCTCTGCAAACAAGGCTCAAAGCCCTTCTGAATCCTGCCTTCATTTCCAATTTACAGCAGCACAGTTTAAGAAGAACAGACCAAGAAAGAAGCTTCCCCAAAGCAAAATGTTTCACGTTGGGTTGGACACGGAGCGCAGATCAGATCACAACAAATCTCAGTCTGCAAAACTGGAAAGGGCTCACTCTGCTTCAAAATCTGCAGAGAAACCACAACAGGACAGGTGATTGCACAGATCTGCTGCAGTCTCCTTCAACAAGAGGCACACAGTGTTTTGGAAGCATTTTCACGTTGAGCTGATTTTTGTTTCCTTATGTTAAGGTTGCTTGGGGTCGTGTTTTCAAGCTTCTCCTGACTGCCAAGAGCAGCAGAGTCCTCCCAAGGGAAGCAAAAATTCTCTTGTCACTGAAAAGTGAGTTTCAGGGGAGACATAAAGCACTGGTAGACTGGACAGAACACAGTGACAATATTTGTTTTTGTCTCTAAATAAACAAGGAAGAACAGCATCTCCTCCTAGTGTAGCTCTCACATAGTCCAGGCTGGAGAGGTAAAAAGAAAGACAGAGAAAAAGGCAGGAGGAGACACCCAGGGCTGGAAAATTCTCAGGTCACACTGCACCTGGTTTCCCTACACAGCCTGGAACACAAGGGATCCACCAAAAATAACAATGCAGTGACTGCAATCCTGAAATTAGAGATCCAACATCACAAGACCATAGGAAATCCTTAAATTAATTTTATCTCAGAATTCAAACAAGTCAAAATTTAGTTTGAACCGTTCTTTGCTCATGAAGAACCACCTGAACCACCTCTAAGCCAAGCTCAAACTGGAGCAGCACCACCAGACACTCCTGGCCATTGGTTTGAAATCAATTTGACCCAAATTCCGATGCGTCCGTGCTGGGACCTGTTTGGCAGGGTCTGCATCAGCCCATCCTGCAGCCTCCTCCTCACTCCTCCACTCCCTGGTGGATCAGTCCATGCTGGAGAGCTCCCACTGCTGTGCCATGAGGCCATGGTGCTTTCCCAGGAACTGCAGGACACCAGAGCTGGTCCAGTTGTGCCCAGTGGGCTGACACTGCCCAGCAACCCCTGAGAGCATCCTGGCCATGGAGCTCCCTCCAGTGACAGGGACCAGGACACTCCATGTCCAGGACAGCCCTGCAAGTGCCCAGCAAGTCTCCCCTGTGGCTGCCCAGAGATCCCAGCAGTGCCAGCATAGGAGAAGTTGCTCAGGAAGGTTCCTAAGGCTCCCTCCTCCCCCATTTCTCACCATCCCCATCCTTCCCAGAGCAGCCCCACACAGCAAAGCTGAAGGATTGGGAGAGATGTTCCACAAGAGCGTGGTGGGAACACGAGTGGAGCTCCAGGTCTGGGCAGGGAAGCAGCCTGGGGAAATGGGAGAGATAAACCAGCTCCTCCACTGCCCATTTCCACTGTGCCCTGGGCCTGCAACAGGACTGAACTGGAAGAATTTCAAACACAGATGAATCCAATTCAGAAGGAAAAAAAAAAAACATTAATGCTGTCATAAAGAGCACCACACTTTCAATTTGTAACCACAACAAAAGGCTTTTAAAGCACTGCCTTGTTGTAAAAAAATAAAAAGGCTGCTTTATTGCAGATAGTTGGCCAATCTGCCCTATCAACAGAAATGGCTGGACAGAAGAACACACTGCACTATTTTCAGATTATTTCTGTTCATTCCCCACCACAACTTTTACATTTTGCCCTGAAAATTTCATTTGAATCACTCAATGAAATAACCCCAGATGCAAGTCCTGCCCAAGAACAAGCCCAGCACTCCAAACCCACTCAGTTACTGATTTTTCTACCAATGAAATGATCACTTAGCTTTCTGCTGGAGTGAAAAAAACCCCAAACCCACTCAAAACTCCCTTCCTGTTCGACACAACAATGATCACACCCTATTTGCTCTGATAAGAGCATTCAGCTGCTGCTGTTTTCCCCTGATGTGTCATGAGCTGATCACTGCAGTGGCAGGTAGATATTTAAATATTCCAACACCTGATACCATGCACTGAGCAAACCCAACAACCCAACTCCAAACCCTAAAATAACCCATGTTAGAGACCACACCTGCTTCACTGCATTTAGAAAGGCTGTTCAAAGTCTTGCTCTCCTGAGCACAACAGGGAGCAGCAAGAAGCCTGTTGCTCACAAGGCCAATTTCCCCCTCTTCTGATCCCCCTTCCCTGATTCCTTCCATCCACACCACCCCTGGATCCCAGCTCTCTCTACTCACAGACACATTTTTCTTTCTCTGATCTTCAACACAGCCTCTCCACCCAAAAACCTCAGCTTCTTTGATGGACCCCCATTCCACTTTACCCTTGTTCTTCTTGAGTATTTCAGTGAGAAGCAGCAGCAGGAGAAGAGACTGGCTGTGTTTTTCTAAATATACTTCTCAATGAACCCACTCTGTAATTCTGGCCAGATATGGATCTAGTTGGAAAAATTTGGCTGGAGATTCAGCTTAAGCTTTACAGAGATGCAACAAAACCTTACTGAAATGGAGCAACAATAGGGACATGGCACAGAAAAACTGGGGGAAACTAAATTAATATAGAATACAAATACCTCTCACCAAAAGCATTGTGACTACTTTTTTACTGCCAGTAACACCCTAATGAGATGAACGTTTTGCTCATGTGCTCTCACATGAGTGAAAGCAGAAGGAGCTGGGGTTAAAAGCTGCTGCTGCTGCTTCCCCACACTGAGTGTCTGGGAAGCAGGTGGTGGAGTGCAGAGCACATGTGGGAGGAAGCAGAGCTGGAGGCTGGGCACAGTTCTAATGAAGTGCTGCTGAAGAGGCAGACGATTTCACAAGGAGAAAAACATCAGGACACTGGTCAAAACACAGAATCTCATCTGAAAAAGCTCCACTGTGCTGGATAGCAATAGCCAGAACAAATTTGGGGAAGAGGAGGAGGAGGAGGCTGATCTCTCTCCAGAGCCCCAGATGTCTTTATGGTTGCCTAATGACAATTATACTCAACCAATTAAGACACTGCTATCACAGTTGCATTGTTAGTAAGCCTTTGGCCCTGAGTGTTGATGGCTGTCTAATTAGTGTTTGTGCAAAGTACAACTGCAACTAATATATAAACTGACAAATACACAAAAGAAAAACTGTTAACAGGAACATTTTCCAAACAGTTGAGACTCTGCTCATTCAGTCTATGGCAGCAGCAAACACAAACTGCTTTCCTTCATGGCTGGGGTACTGCTGGCACTGCAGAATTTCACTTCAAACCACAGGGTCAACAAGACCCTTGCTGGGTTTCTGTTCACACAGGATGCTGGTGTCACTCACTTTTGGTGCTGCCTCAAGCACACCCCTCCAGGGCAAGGCTCCCTGCACCAAATTGAGTTGGTCACCAAAGACTTCTGATAAAGCACACCAGAAACCAGCTCACATTTTCCACATTTTCTCTAAAGAGGCTGTAGCAAGGAAAAGGAAGGAGAAAGAACCCCCTTTGTTTCACAGTCAGGTCTGATTTCCAGAAGGCAAAGTTTGTTCGGTTTCCAGATACCTGCAGTGATCAACAAACCAAAAAAAAAAATAAATCCCAACAACTTTGTTTCAGGCAGTCAGTGACCATCTGTTAATACTCAAAAGATCTTATTATGAAGTCTTTACAATGTCAATGCATTTTATTGAAGTCAGTAGGAATTTTGCTGCAGTAACAGTCTCTGTTTAAATGGATGCCTGTTGATAAGCAAGTAAAATAATGAGTATTTTGCATTGTCTTGCTCCAACAAGCACCTCAGAGCTTTCATCCTTATTCCACCAAAAGCAGCTCTCCAGTCCTTCATGTGTTTAATTAAGGTATCAGCCAGTGCCCCCCTCAGCAGGCTCAAGAATAAGGCCCAATTAAAGATGCAAACCCAAGCCCAAACACCTTCAAGTTGGTTCAAATTGCTCCTGAGCTTCATCTTCTCTCCAAGGCTCAAGTGAGACAGTGGTGACTCAATGTCCAATTTCAAACACCCCTTCATCAGAACCATGGCACCTTGGGAGGTACCCCAATCACAACTAAAAATGCTGGAATTAAAGGGATTCTAGCACCTTCTTTGTACTCCTCTGAAGTGAGGGATGAATGATGGGCTGCTCAGAAACATCTACCACAGGGTGAGGTGCCTCAAAGACTGGAAGAGGCAAAAGTTCCCAATTTTCCCTGCATTCTCATTCCCAGGTATTTGGATATATTGATTTGGGTAACTCTAACCAACAGGTAGCTTGGCTGAGGGATTCCTCGAGGAAAAGATTCAGAAAAAACTAATAGTAGCAGAATAGAGTGGCAAAAAGGAATATAAATAGAACACAAAGGCCAAAAATAAAACACAAATGGAACAGGGAAGAGAAAATTTTGTATTACACAGCAAAAAGCTACACCACAAAATACAAGGAAAAACAGATGGGGGTAAACCAAAACCAGAGTTTGAAACAATCCTAATGCTGGTAGAAGAATGCAGAGTAGAAAATTAATCTCACTAATTTCATCCAAATGTTCTTTTGGGTTGCTTGATATATGAGTGAAGCTATGAAAAATGTGACTAATGTGTCCCAAAATGGATCTGGAAGCACTCTGGGATTTAGCATGTAGGAAATCCATTCTGAGCATCCTCATGATCAGTTCCCAAACTCTTCTGCTGGAAACCCGATTTCCAATTCAGCAACCCACGCCCATCTGTGGACCCCTCACAGAAATGGAGCTGCAGAGAGCTTTTACCTTCGTTTTTAGGGCTTTAGATAGGAAATTATCCCTCAGAAAAGTGGGCTAAGCTGCTGGAGTGTGTAGTTCCGCAGCTCAGCACTGTTATGTGTAACAAAATTAACATTTCACCATCCTCACTGCTTCTGCCTCACCTTCTATATTAAGTGCATGCAAATGTCATACCAAGGGAGCAGAAACAAGCCAAAGGGTTCTATTGTAAGGAAAACATTTTAATGAACATTTATAAAAAGCAGCAACTACAAAAAGCCAAACTGGTTCTAGTAATTTGATTTTTAAGGCAAAAAATCTCCCATCCCTGAGCTCAAGGTTCCAGTGGCTTGCATCAGCCCAGGCCCATTAATTAAAGCTCTACCAAGGAAACAGATTACTGTGGGTACAAGAGAAAAAAAATCTTTTCCATAAGAATTCGGGAGGAATTATGATGCAATTTGGGAAGGCTCTGCTCCATCATCCCTATCATGTCACAAAGGAGAAGCCACAGATAAAACAATGGCTCCAGCTGCAGACAGAGGTGAGAAAACACCCTTGGAGGATGCTGGAAATCGATCTGTTTGCTTGTTGGAAGGGAAACAAACTGCAAGCAGCAGAGAGGAGAGGCATCACCTGAACTCAGGCACTGACAGTGACAGCCCCAAGAGCAAAAAGGAAATCTTCAAGAAATTTAGTAGAAAGAAGGATGGGTTTGTCTGGCCTTAGGAGACAGCAAGATTTACAAGCTCAAAATTATTGCCTGTGCCTGAGAACACTGGAGGAATCACTGAGCTCATCCCTGCAGCAGCAAAACCCACAGGTAACCCAAGAGCTGCAGGGCAGCAAACGCAGCTTCCACAAAGAGTCACAGCAGCCTTCTACTCCTGCTTTCACCTGAAAGGCTTTTCAGGAGCTGACAGAAAAGCCAAGCTGGCTGTCACTAACAGCCTTACCTAACCCCTGCTCATCTGTCACCCGAGCCCTCTGAACTCATGATGTCATTCCTGTGCACCAGGGTGAAAAGAGGAGCCCTGACTGCTCCTTAACAATGATGGGATTGAGTGAAGAGTGCACAAAAGGTTTGGGGAAGGCTGAAGAAAAAAAGCAATTATTTTCACCTTCTGCTTTGTTTGACATCTTGGCTCGCAGTCACTGGAAGGGGAGGGAGAAACCTATGAAGGTTGTGCCATCATGGAAGTGAAATTTAGGCAATTAAACAAGCCAGGGGTTTATTCAGGCTGCTGGAAGTCTTCAGTTTGTTAACTTTGACTCATTTTCATTACTAATTAATATTTTGGTTTCCTCAGGTCTGCACACTGAATTAAGATGCAAGAGCTAATAATAAATACCTTGAGAATAACCTACAAGCCCTATAGCAAAAAATCCAAATTAGATGAGAGTTGACATGAAGTTTTAAAAAGTGCAGGAAAGTGTTTTCAAGCCTTTCGGGCTAGTTTCACACATCATTATGAAACTAAAGAGAGTGGCAAGCCCAGCTTCTAAAAAGTCATTTGCAGGTCACCTTTGAGCAGGAGCAAAGTGGAGTGGGAGGTGATGGAAGAGAACAAAGGAACTCAGCAGAAAGGAGCAGCTACTTGCGTGTACATGTTGCTCAAAATTACTTAAACTGAAAGGTTTAAACTGTTTGTGAGTGCTCCCACAACACGGAGACAACCGAATAAAATCATTTCAGCATTCAGGATGTCAGCATGAGAAATAAATGTCCAGATTCCCATAATGAACCACACAGGGTATTTAGGAAGTTCTTCCTTAGCTTCTCGTTGCCTTTTCGAGCATCACTTGGTGAAGCAACACCTGTGCCAGGTGTGCTCCACCCTGACAAGGAGGAAACGTGGATCTGTTGGTTTACCAAGGCAATCAGCAGATAAATCTCACCAGTCTTAACTCTTCAAATCTCAAGGCAAGCTGGCAATACTTAGTGGGGAAGGAGGAAAATATGTGAAATTAAAATTTCAAGAGAATCCAGGGCTGGTTTCCCAGTGTGTAAGAGGTACAGGGACTCCTCACAGCATCTGCTGAATCAGTTTGTGGCCAAGCTCTTCACTAACAGGCCACCACTCAGTCATGGAAAACTGAAGAAAAAAAAAAGGAAAAGATGGCACTTTACAGTTCTGGGTCTTGGGAAGGGTGGTCTGACTCTGGACCTCTTCTGTTTATTCATTTTCAGAGCCACCAGCAGCAGCAGTGCAGCCACGGTGCTTTTTGTGCAAGCATTAAAACATTAACACATCCCCCTCAAAGCCTGCTTGGTGTGGTTTTAGGGGTGAGCTGTGAGGTGAGAGGGGCACCACCAGCACAAGGCAAGCTCACCACAGGGCTCAGGAGCAGCCACAGGTGAGTATTTCAGAGCCAGTCAGGTAGCACCAGTCTCTCAACGTGCCATGGGAATGGCACACCACGGGATGCTCTGGAATGGCAAGGTCAGACAAGCACCAGATCCATGTTCTGAAATCACTCTGTCCAGAAGGACCCAACCTCTGACTACACCGCCAAAAAAAAAAAAAGTAGCAAAAAAGTAGCAATTTTACTGTCTGAACATGCATTTGCTTAAAAAAACCCCACGCAAATCCAGATTTTATTAAGAGAAAGTGAAGCAATCCAGGCATTCTGTGCAGTAATGACAGCATTAGGCACAGTGAGCCTCATCACCAGTAGGAATTTCTAAAAGCCGAGCAAGCAGCTATATAATTGCTTTAAGTAAGCTCTGACTTAGGGCTGAAACTCCATTTGAATCGAGGATGAGGGAGAGAACATCATCCCTTTAGAGAAGATCCTTCGAGACGTGTAACTGTAGAAAGGCTGGCAAATACAACATTGATTGGGAGTGAGGTAACCACAAACACCACTGGCTCAAATGAAAAGGGATTCAGGGGCTGACCCAGAAAACAAGGCTGGTAACCACTGGGATGAAATTTTAATGACAAACACAAGAAGCTCTGCGTGCAGGCCAGATTGAATTATCTGATGTCAGGCAGTAACCGTGTGGTGCTTGCACAAAGGGGAGCTGCTCGCAGGCACCTTCGCTCCCAGCTCAGGTTGCACTTCATCAATCCTTGATATTCTGCCATCTCCTGGCTTCAGCCTGGCCAGCAGCCTGTGCACAAGTGGGGAGAGCACGGAGCAGGGGCATTTCTGTGCAGTGTACCTTTGCTTCCTTCACAGATTAATAAAGAGCTGCTCCTGAACCGGTTCAAGCTGTGCCTCTGTGAATCACACCTGCAGCTGCTGGTTTAAGTCACTCTGCTCACAATTTGTATAAATTCCCTTTCAGAGAAATTAAAAAGCTCTACAGCAACTAAAATAAAAATGATTCCACTTTTCAGCAGAGTTTGAAGCTGACAGGATCACACCTAGCACAGCACAGCTTCAAATTAATCAATGATTCCGGGCTTGCTCCAAGATTCCCAAACGCAGCAACCCAGCATTCCTGCTCTCTCCAACTAGAACTTTATCTGGCTGCAGCCAGAAAAAGAATTAAAGATGCTTCTATAAATACATCAGCAATAAAAGGATTCCTAAAGAGAATCTTCATCTTTACTGGATCAGGGAGAAACAGTGACAAAAGACAAGGAACAGGCTGAGGGAATTAAGGCCTTGTCCTCAGGGTACCAAGGCTGGAAAACAGGTGCAGGGAGCAGAATGAAAGCCCCATGATCCAAGGGGAAGTGGCTGGCATCCTGCTGCAGCACTAGGATACATAATTCCATAGGATGGGGATGGGCATGGGGATGGGATCCAGCCCAGGGTGCTGAGGGAGAGGGGCAGAGCTCACCCAGACACTTCCCACCTCTCCCAGCAGGAAAAGTTTCACACATCATTATGAAACTAAGAAGAGTGGCAAGTCCAGCTTCTGAAAAGTCATTTGCAGGTCAACTTTGAGCAAAGTGATGGAAGAGAACAAAGGAACTCACCAGAAAGGAACAGCTACTTGTAAGTGTTGCTCAAAGTGACCTAAACTGAAAGGCCCAAACTGGAGGGTCATGGACTGAAGTCAGTGATGCCCCTCCAGGAGCTGGGCTGGATCCAGGGAAATCTCAACCTCTCAGCCTGACCTCAGTGCCAGAACATCTGGAATAGAACATCTGGAACCACCTGCCCAGGGAATGCTAAAAGCCAGAGAAGAGTGGACAAGGCCACAGCCCAGGTGTGCCCAGGTGTGCCCAGGTGTGCAAGGGGGCCAAGGGCACCTGGGCTGTCCCAGGGACAAGCACTGGCCACTACTGGGGCATCTCCAATCCTCTGTCCAGTTCTGGGTCCCTCAGGACAAAAGGGACCTGGAGGGGCTGGAACACCACGAGTGCCTCAGGGAATTGTGATCAAAAACCTGCTAAAAACTGAGCAGCCCTGAGTGTCCAGTGCAGCAACCTGAGACAGAAGAAAGGTGCTGGACAGAAAAACCTTGGGAAATGCCCCACAATTCTGGATCAGCAACACCTTGCAAACTCACACACCAGCTCAGCTCAGACACAGGTCCCTCTGGAATCACTGATTATTCCCATGCAAAACTGAGCACACAAGTGTTTGTGAAACAGGAGAGAGAATCATTAAATGTAAAAGATAATTGATATTTATACTGAGGGGAGAATTGACTTTGTAAACCTCAGCTATTAAATTACTTCTTCAGTACTGAAAGAATGCAACAGTTTGCTATTGATCACCAGATTCATTACACTTTTATGACAATTTTGAAAGCACAATGCCATTAAGTACAATTTTATAAGCTGGGAGAGACAGGGGAGGGTTATGGTTGGATTTTAAAAATAAAAACACAGCAAACAACAAAACCTCAACTAATTCCTTAATATCCTAAATACTTACCAAATGCACATAAAGTATTTCCCTGCACAACTTGCTGAAGCCCTTGGAAGTTTAGTTATAACTTGAAGTCTCCCTTGTTTGGTATTTACCAAATTAAGAGACAAAGCAGAGTGAAGGACAAGCAGTAAACAGCAAAGGATATAACATAATTTTTGTGTTCCAATACTGTAAACTTTTCATTTCCTAACCAGCTAAATTCAAACAGCTGGATTCTAATTTCCTCATGTTGTTTTACCAAATATATGCTCACAGCTTCATAAAAGAGATAATTCATTTTTCAGAGCAATTACTAGGAAGACATTTAAGTGAACGTGACTTTTTCTGAAGGATACACAAATGCAGATTTCCCTCAGAGGTCTCTTACCTACTCACCTATTTTCAGGAACCTGAATTATTTAATTGTATTGCACCCCTGATGTAAATTCACCAGGAGAATCAGGTGATACTGGAGGAACTGGAGCACCAATGTGAAAAGAGTGTGTGCAACTGTCAGAGCCCAACTTCTGTAACACACCAAGCCAAAATATGCACTATTTGAGTTTAATACTTCAGAAATGGAATTTAATCTGCATAACCCCTATCTACTGCATGCTTGGATGTAAGTATAATGGAGAGAATGAAGGAAAAGAAGAGCTGGAGGTTTTGGCAGCAGCATGGAGACAACTGGGTTTGCTGTCTGAGCATTTAGAGTCCTGCTCTCAGTTGTCCAGGAGCATTCAGAAGCATTTCCATGAATTAGAGTTTTCCAGGCATCTTTCTTATAACCAGTCTGTGAATTTTGAAGTATTTTAGAAGCAGTTTTCTCTAATCCTGCACCATTAACATGAAGTGCTACCATAAAACACTGAACTCTGGTATGTCAAGGACAGGATGTAAAAAATAAGTTTTATTTACTCACGTGATTTCTGGAGGGTTACTAATTACTGAGTCTGTGAAACTCAAACAGTACAGACTCACACTTACTGAGAGAATCACTGTAGCCTCTTCAGAAAATTTGTGAGGCTCTTAAAGTTGTATTTAGGAGTATAAACCACATGAATAGCTAACATTAAACCAAGGTCCAGAAAACTTCTATATTAGGAAAAGAGAAGTTTGAGTTTATCTATTCTGAGTGTGTTATTTTCCTCCCAGGCTGTCTTTTAATTAAGAATGGAGAAAAGTGCCAGTCCTTCCAAAGTTATTTTCGTTCTGTGACAAGATATCCTAGTGATTAAGAGATTGTTATGGAAAAATATACAAAAGGGGATTTTTTTTCAGTAGAGTAAAATGTTTAATACATTCTGGGTGCTTCCACAGCAAAACAACAGATGGAGCTCATCAGAAAGCACCTGAGCTTTTACAGGGACTATTTGTACATGAGGTAACTTTTGAACAGCTCCATAAAAAATTGAACTGCTGAGGTAAATTGTAGATAAAAACCCTTATCAGTTACTTAAGGAGAAGCCTGTCCCAGGAACTGCAGGTGAATCCATTCTTGTGCTTCAAACAGGTGATGCTTTTGAATTTACTGAAAGAAGCACCTGAGATTTCAGATGGTGAAGGTGGAGTGAGCCTTACACAGCCTGGTGAAGGTGGAGTGGACCTTACACAGCCTGGTAAATGTGAACATACACACTCTACAAAAGGAGGAGAAGGAATTACACACTGTGGTAAGGATAGAGTGGGCACTACACACTGTTGCAGGTACAGTGGGCATTACACACGCTATAAAAGAAGGAGTGAAAATTACACACTCAATAAAGATGGAGTGGGCACTACACACTCTAGAGAAGATGCAGTGAACATTACACACTCAATAAGGATGCAGTGAACACTGCACACTCAATAGAGATGTAGTGAACATCACACACTTAATAAAGATGCAGTGAACATCACACACTCAATACAGATTCAGTGAACATCACACACTCAATAAAGATGCGGTGAACATTCCACACTCAATAGAGATGTGGTGAACATCACACACTCAGTAAGGATGCAGTGAACATCACACACTCAATACAGATTCAGTGAACATCACACACTCAACAGAGATGCAGTGAACATTACACACTCTAGAGAAGATGCAGTGAACATTACACACTCAACAGAGATGCAGTGAACATCACACACTCAGTAAAGATGTAGTGAACATTACACACTCAATACAGATTCAGTGAACATCACACACTCAATAAAGATTCAGTGATCGTTACACACTCAGTAAGGATGCAGTGAACATCACACACTCAACAGAGATGCAGTGAACATCACACACTCAACAGAGATGCAGTGAACATCACACACTCAATACAGATTCAGTGAACATCACACACTCAATAAAGATTCAGTGATCGTTACACACTCAGTAAGGATGCAGTGAACACCACACACCCAGTAAAGACCCAGTGGGCCCTGCTCAGCCCCGTGCTCACCCAGCCATGACCACGCCGTCGCAGCAGTGCACGTCACACAGGACCCGGCCGGGCTCGTAGCGCAGCTGGCTCACGGCACCCACGCGGTTCTGCAGAGAGGACACAGGCCTTGGAGCTCCCACTCCTTCATCCACCAAGATCTGCTGCTGTCAAACTCTCAGATTTGCTACTGCAGCTGAGAGAAGGCATATCTACCCCAAAAACCCCCCAGCAGCTCTCAGCTGGAAAAGAGGAGCTGCCAAACTCAACACCAACTCTCCTCTCCCACTTGCTCGAGCCAGGCTCCCATTTTCCCCCAGCACCTGGGTCCCTGTAAGGAAAATCCCTCTCACCTTCCAGTTGGTTTTCAGCATGTGCTCCCTGGCTCTGCAGTTTTTGAGGGCGAGCTTCCAGCAAGAATGGTCAGAGATGCTCGTGTCCAGCAGGTATCCCTCCTGCTGGCACAGCCGGTACCACAACACCTCATCTTCTGCAAGGATTTTCCACGTCCTGCTGACCTAGGAATCAATGTTGAGACATGGATCTCTCATCAGTGTATAAGGAAACATTAGATTTAATATGAATTATTAAATAGTATCTGAAATATAAACATATCAATTAATAGAGGCTGTACTAAGATGAAAGTCTTACTTAAATGAATATATTTGTTCATTCTTTATACACCTGAGTGTGTAAAACTCCCAGACCTTTAACAAAAGGCTTGTTTTCTGTGGGTTCTTCAGGAAATAACTGACTTTATACTCCACTAAAACTCCACATAACATGCACACCAGTTTAGTGGCCATGCTGTCAACCTGAAATATCAGTGACTGGGAAACTTTTGACAGGAGAAGCAGCAAGAAAACAATTAAGAGAGAACGGTGAGCTTAGTGCAAAAATATGAATTTATTTTCACATCTGTAGCTAAGAAACCCTCTCAGATCACAGCACCACATCTCTGAAGTCCCACTGACAATGTCTGATTAGGGGTATGACATTAGTGATTTATAACCTATTGTATTACAGTGTGCATAAATAGGAATGAATTATTAAGTTTTTCAAGCAGCCTCAAGTTGCTGCCCATTCCAGAGAGAACAGCTTCATCACAATCAATTGTGGGCTCAGAATTAAAGATTCAAGAGCTAAGAGCCAACTTAAGTAGCTTTTTTTTTCCCTCTGTAATTCTTAATTTAAAAAAACAGACGTAACCAATGAAAGCCACGACTGGTGAAAGCAGCAATCAATTGTGCTCTGTTTCTAAAGAGATTAAAAGCACCTTCTGAGACTGACATCATTTTTAGTAAGTTACAATTAAGCATCTAATGTTCATTTCAGTCCCCAGATTATGCCAAGAATATAAAGCTCCCATGGACACAAACTCTCCCAGGACCATCCCTTTATATTTATTTGCCATTTTTTCCATAGTCACACAAACAAAAAATCTTTAGTGTGATGAAAGAAGGGGTGATCTGAGTAACCTGCAAGTGTTTTTGAGACCTACACAGAAGAGCAGTGCCCAAATGGGAATATCCAAATGCAACAAAATAAATGTTCTTAATCACCCAGAGACCTCAGTGCAAAGGGGCAGAGGGAGACAAACCCCTTCCACCCTCTGACAAAGGAAGCAACCTGCACAGGGCAAGAATAATGCCCTGAAATGACAGAAGCAGCACTGAGGCTCCTCCAGCAACACACATCACCCTGGAATCAGTGCTGAGTGCTCCTGTCCCTGGAGGGACACACTCAGCAACTTCAAAAGCACCAAAAAGAGGCAATCCCAAATCCAAACCATTAGGAATTTGCTCTCAATTTGATTTGAAAGTAGGATAAATATCTGTGTTATTGCTCCAAGAATACAAAAAAAAAAAACAAGCCCCAAAGCAGCTTTCTGCTGACACACCAAAAGAGCAGCTGTGGTGCAGGAGCTCCCCAGGCAGAACCTCTGCCCCCTCCCCAAACAGCAGCACATTTTCCTGACAGGGACAGCCTGAGAACACGCACAGCGAAGCACAGCCAAACCAGGCCAGCTTTTGCCTTGCTTTCCAAAAGAAAAATCAAAAATAAACACACACCTTTCAGTCTGCCAAAACAGACAATATTGCACAGACCTTTCAAGTTTCAAGGTCTTAAAAGCATTTTATAAAGACAGTTAAACAAAAGAAAAGGAGGGGGGGAGCTACATAAAATTTTGACTGCCTTTTCAACTTTCAGGGGGAATAAAGATCCTATCCTACCCTGATTTTTTTTCAATCAAATTACAGCGAACCCTGCTGCTTTACAAGCCTGGATTTCCAAAGGGTCCCTAACCCAGCCTTTTCTTCCAGCCCCAAACTCGCATGCCAATCCCTTGTAAAACCCCACTGAGCGAGGCTCAGCTGCACGAAATCACTAATAAAGAGTCTCAAGCATTTCACTTTACAGCACCACTGTGAGCTGCAGCATTAAAACCAGCCATTGGCTTCAAGTCAGCTTTATTAGATCTGCTTGACTTGGAGTTTCAGGTGAGGCCCCAAAAGCCAGGGCTTTATGGTTTTATTTACATGCACCCAAAAGCTGGGTGCTGGAGAGGAGCTGAGATGTACAAAGCTCTTGTTAAAACTGTCTCCAAATGTAAACTGCACAGAAACTCCAGCAAGCATCAATGACAGCATCTTACAGACTTGTTTATAGATTTGGAGTCCTGAATTTAATTTTGTCTTCAGTGCTCCTATTATCTTTTTACAACTGTTCTCAGCAAAGAAAGTTTGGGTTCCCCTGAGCTGCACACAGGGACAGTTTTATATTTTATAATTCAGCAAGTAATAATGTTCTGAAGGACTTCAAAGGCTTTTGCTGACATAGGCTTTGCTATTTGGTTTTGCCTCTGGGGGATATTTTTCCCCCTAAAAAACCCCACCTCTTCCATCAAATCCAAAATTTCTTCTAATCCCATCTAAATCAACTGGCTCAAATCCTAATGAAGGTTTATTCATCCCTCTGCATCTGATAATGGTTTTTATTTCACTAGGTTTATTTTCTTCCCCAGACACACAAAGGCAGAGTCAAGGCTCATTTGCTGAGACCAGGGGCCTCAATTAGAACTAGCTGGACTTTGAGCTCAGTACAAAAAATAGTGCCAAGTGTTTAATCCAAAGCCATTCTGATGGAAGCTGCTCATCTTTTCTGTTCACAGCCCTGAGCACAAAATGGTTTGGGCTGGAAGGGACCTTAAAGACCACCCAGTGCCACCCCTGCCATGGCAGGGACACCTCTCACCGTCCCAGGCTGCTCCAAGCCCTGTCCAACCTGGCCTGGAACATTTCCAGGGATCCAGGGGCAGCCACAGCATCTCTAGGAATACCATCCCAGCCCCTGCCACCCTCCCAGGGAACAATTCCTTCCCAATATCCCATCCAGCCCTGCCCTCTGGCAGTGGAAGCCATTCCCTGTGTCCTGTCCCTCCATCCCTTGTCCCCAGTCCCTCTCCAGCTCTCCTGGAGTCCCTTTAGGTGCTGGCAGAGGCTCTGAGCTCTCCCTGGATCCTTCTCCTCTCCAGGTGAGCCCCCCCAGCTCTCCCAGCCTGGCTCCAGAGCAGAGGGGCTCCAGCCCTGGGAGCATCTCCTCCTCTGGTCTCCAGCAGCTCCAGGTCCTTCTGATGCTGGGGACCCCAGAGCTGGGGGCAGCTCTGCATGTGTGGTCTCAGCTGGGCAGGGCAGAATCCCCCTCTCCTTTCCTGCTGCCTCTGCTGGGGGGTCAGCCCAGGGCAGGGATATCCTTATCCTTCCACCTCCCTGCTCTCTCTGGGAATCACAAGGAGGATGGATGGTGGCTTTTACCCGTGAACAACCTTGATGCAAACCCATGCTCCAAAACCCACATTCAATTTTCTTTTTGTAAATGTATAAACATTAAAGCCTCAACAGTTTGACAAACTCAGAAGCTCTGGAGGCAAGCAGCTGAAATTCTTGATTTATGCACGACAATTCACTCCTAAATTCCTAGAAACGGTCTCCCTTGTCCTAGATACCTTCCCAATTCTTGTGTTGGTAAACACTTCTAAACCTTCTCTAAGATGAAAACCTAACAGGTCATGGGAATTTCCCACTGATCTGCTCAGAAACAAAACTTCCAAAATTCAGTGCTGCTGAATTCAAACACATCCCCTCACAAAGGCCAGGTCCCCAGGCCATGGATAAATTAATGTATCTACATTATCAGCCCCAAATCACACAAGGACATTTCAGTCTGTCACAAGTCCCCCAAGGGATTGTTTTCCTTTCCCTCTACATCCTGTCCAGGAGGAAGGAGTGACTCTTCCCAAACTTGCTCACAGTCACAGGAGAGCCACTCATGGCACAGATATTTCTGCCAATGGTCAGAACACAATTAAAAAGTGCTCACAGGGCAAAATTCTGCATTACTGTGTTACCTGTTCTGTGCTACAGAATACCCTGGATACTTTTCTCCTTTTTCCAAACGTGGAATCTCAGCAGGGACTGGTCTGGTGGATGCCACTGAATGTCACCCCTCTACTGCAGACCCAGCAGAGCTCAGGTCTGAGGACATTTATTTACAGGCTTTTGTATTTCCAGTGCCACACAGACAGGTTGTGGTTTACAGCACTAATTCCAAAAATCAAGGAAAAGCTGTGGGAGAGCGAGGGAGAAGGAAATATCAAGGTGAAATTAAAGTTCTCCAGACAGTCTGTGGTGTGATTAAATCTCAGAGAGGCTCTGCAGTCAGGCTCCTTTCCTGTTAGCTGGTTACCAATTTGGCATAAAGAACTAAGCAAACAGGTTTTCTCCAAAGGCACTCACATGGATCACGATGCCAATTCCACCAACTGGCCCAATTTCACTGAAATCCCAAGGCACCTTAATAAAAAAAACCTTTCTAGGATAACACCATAAAGCAGCAGGGTTTTCCATGGAACAGAAGAGGGCTCTTCCCCCTTCAGAAACAAAAGCACCAAGAGAAAAATGAAAATTCTATTTATTTTTATGGCTCTGCTTTTCATTTGAACACTTAAAAAGAAGCCAGCTCTGCACTGGATATTCATCTGATTGGGAAAGCCCTGTAAAACACTGGGCACTTGCTCAGCTACCTGTCAGCTGCCACAAAGGAACAATGCCTTGGGAAGAGGAGAATGAGAAATGTGGAAAAATTGTGTTAAAACACATCTTATGAGAACAGGTTCAAGCTAAAAAGCCAAGTGGAGAGAAATCCAGTGCAGCCCAAGCACGGGGAAAAGGAGCAGCCCTACAGCAGCCAATCTTTTTACTATGCCATAAGGTAAACTGATCATGCCTAAGGAGATGGGAAAAGAGAGTGAAAGAATAACCTGCAACTAATCCACTTCAAAAATGCAACCCTGTTCCATGCCATGGGCTGCTGGCTTTTACTGATGGTGTATCTCTACACCAAGGGACAAACTTGAGCTTATCTGAAAGCTCCCTGTCCTGGACAGTGTCAAAAATAATCCTAGAGAATTTTCCCCTCTGCACGAGCAGCCCTGCACAAGGAATTAATTTTCTTTAAACAATCCCTGTTCCTAAAAGGCATTAGCAAGTCAAAGATTTAAGCAATAACCACTTGAAGCTATTTAACACTGCAACACACTCATACTGAACATTAAAAGCACAATTTCATTCCAAAGCCTGGGCCATTTGCAGAATATTTGAGTTTAGTTTACCATCCTCAACAGCCCCAGTCTGTCACTTCTCAGTTTTCACACATTAACATTTTTCTCTTCCACTCAAACCATGCCCTGGACTGTTTGTAACACAAAAAACGTCTTTTGGACTTTTGTGAAGTTGCAAGATGTGCTCTGTACATAGGAGTTAATGAACACCAGCCTGGAACCCTGAACAGAGGCCACAGGAGAAGCTGGAATTATATCCACAATATTCTGCTTGATTTCACAGAGTAATCAGCACCTGCCAATTAAGTTTGCTCTGAAGACTCCTTCAGAGAGGGGGTTCCTCATCCAGTGTGTGAAGAAAGGAAATAAAGAGGCCCAACAGTGTGGGCTGAACAACCCTAAGCAGAATGAGGTGAGAGTGTTTCAGTTAGTAAAGCTCTGGAAGAGGCAGGCAGTTTACAACTACACCTGAATTATGGACCATGCCTGAGCACAGACTGCTGAGAGCATTGTCTGAAAGTATCAGAAAAGAAAAACAGAAATCCCTTGCAGGGCTGGGGAGAGGAAATCAGGGTCATTTAAGAATTTGGCCTCATGTGGAAATACTACAGACAAAAAGTTACTGCTCCAATGTCTGTGGTTCAATCCCACGCTGGAGAGTGGGAGGAGCAGCTCTTGCCATGCCCTTAGCACTGCCAAATGCTGAGTTCTAAATACTGCAAGACCTGAATCAAAAATGCTTCTGAACACATTAACTCAAGTCAAAATATCTTTGCACTACTTATTTTCAGTGTTAAGGCTTTGCTGCTGCCCAAGCCACAGCTGTTTTATTTAACTCAGCTCAAGTGCAGCTGTAAATCCAGCTCATGTACCATTACATTCTCAACACTCAGCTTTGGAACTGGCTCCTGCAAGTGAAAGCACAACCAGCTGGTTCCTTGGGCTACCACCCCACTTCCCTACCTCCAGGTGCCTGGTTTTTCACTATTTCTGCCAGGTTTAAGTGGTATCAGAGCAGCAAAGTGCCAGCAGCACTTACCTGAGCACACCTCCCCAGCTCAGCCTTGCCCAGGTACTGGAATATCTTCAGTGCCAGCTCATAAGGCAGCTGCACATCGAAAAAAGGAACCTCATTGATTTCATTCTGGAAAGCAAAAAAGGAGAATATCATTTGTGAGGCCGTATCATTTGTGAGGAGTATGACAGCAGGAGAAGGACTGAAGTGTCCTCAGGGCCATCACAGCTCCATGAAAACATCAGGAGTTCTGCCTCTCCCCCCTTTCATGGCCCTTCAAAGGGCAGAGGAAGGCAAAGACACAAGTTCTAGTAAAATAGTTTGGCTGAAGTGCCAGAAAGACCCCACAAATAAACATTTTGAAGACATATGCCCATTAGCAATTTCCCTTGCAAGATTTCAATCCCATCTGATGGAAAAATTAACAAATATTTCACATAAAACTGGAATTTATGGAAATTATGTTAGTTTCTTTCATTACTAACATAAAAATGTCTGTTTAATATGAAATGTCCCTCCATAACTGACTGAGCATCTCAAACAAAAATTTGAAGCCAAATCCATCAATTTAAGCTAACAGCTAAATGTAGCACATAGATTTTTCCTAGATGTATTCTGTTTGGTTTAATTACATAATTAATTAATTATTACATCCTTTTTCTGCAGTTATCACAAAAAGATTTATCTTCTCTCTTCTGCTGTCTGGATATTCGAAATTTTTATACTCTATAATAAATAAAGAGCTAAATCAGCTGATTCTGAGCATTTCTGTGTCACCAGTTTTGCTCTCCAGTGTTTTCCCTGGTTTTTGTGTCTCCCCCAGGTGCACCTGAACACTGTCCATCAATCCTCATGCACAAAATCAGCTGCTCAGTTAAAACCCAGCTCCACTGTTTGCCTTCAGAAGCTCAGGCATCCCAAGGCAGGCACATCTCCTGTCTCTTGGCACTTCCCTAACTCTGGTATGTTTACTTCTTTGTAGTCTCTCCTACAGCTTCTCATTCACATCTTTGCCATCTGCAGCACCAAAGTAGAATAGAAGAGATATTCTGGGTTTATTTCAAGCAGAGTTACTCAGGTAAATCACAACCTAATGTGGTGGTGAGGTTTTTAAAGCTGAAGATATTCTACACCAGGCAAGTATTTAGACAACACAAATATGGACAAATCAGGTCTTTTCAGCAACAAAACATCACTTCACACACCCTGGAACCTCCCACTCGCTCTGAAGTGACTCAAAGCAGGACCTGCAGCCAGCCTTGCTGCTCCCTCCCTGCTCACCCACCATCTCCCTGCACAAACAGCTCCTTTCCCTGCCCGTGCCGGCGCCGCGGAGCCACAGGATCTGTTTTGCTTTCGTGTGCTGTAAATCCCATCCGTGTCCAGCAGGGACACCGAAGGAAAACACAAAGGGAACCTCTCCAGGGCCACATGCAGGCAGGCTCCGAGCTGGCCAGATGTGATCCTGCCCGGCTCCAGCAGCCACCCAAGCGCTCTGGAGCCACAGGCTGCCCAAACAAATCACAGGAACCGCTGGGCAAGGATTGTTAGCTCCAGGCTTATGAGCTCAGGCACGGCACCACCATGGATGTGTTCCTTCCAAATTGGACTTGACTCGTGTCCAAGCAGCAGATCCTGGGCTGGCTGGATGCACACAGAGGTCTCACTGAGGGCCTGCACACACAGCAGCGCTGACACAACGCTCGGCACCGACGGTGCTCGCAAGGAAAGGAGGTGAAAAGAGCAACAAACAGGTTTTTGATAAACTGAGCTGCAAGAGCATTTATACCCCGCTTCAAATAAACCCACAAGTGCCTTTTTTTCCTACTTTGGTGCTGTAAAGGGGTCCAAGTTTAAATGAAGAGTAGCTGCAGAAGAGACCTACAAAGAAACAAAGGGATGGGGTTAGGAAAGTGCCGAGAAAGAGGGGATGATCCCGATTTGGGATCTGCCTGAGGTTCTGAAGACCCAGCACAAACTCATGCTGGTCCCATTTTAATGCAATCCTAACACTAGGGGCAGATCCAGGTCTTTCCACATCCCAAAAATTCCCGCAGCTTGTCCTCAGCACAAGGAAGCAAGGATGTTAAGTCAGCACCAGCCCCTCTAAAAGTCTACTGGAATGAATCCAAAACTCAAACACAACCAGCCCCTCTGAGACAGATTCGGGCTCCTTTGTGCTAATGGAGCACTAATTCTGTAAATGGATTAATTTGTGCCTTGCAGACAGAAATTTAATCTGTTCCTTTTAATTTTTTTAAGCAAAGAGTAATTAGTCATAGTGAGGTTAGTGAGAAATAAGAAAATGGGTTTCCCCCTAGTTTTCCTATACTGTAAATAACATTTCTATGGCATTTAGAGGATTTACCAAAATAACTTTTATCTGGTTCAGAACTGTATTTAAGAATATTTCCAAATTAACTCTTTTATTTAAAGAATTAAAACTTGTTTTCTTACTATGCTGCTGTGTCACAAGGCCGGATATCCTTAATTACTACACCCGCATCAAACTGCTTGAGTAAA
>VRYO01002581.1:4930642-4947334 GCA_009812075.1 Sialia sialis | reverse complement strand
TGGAAGTGTCCAAGGCCAGGCTGGACATTGAGGTTGGAGCAGCCTGGGACAATGAAGGTGTCTTTGTCCATGGCAGGGGTGGAATGGGATGGTGTTTAAGGTCCTTTCCAGCTCAAACCATTTTGTGATTCTGTGACTTGTTTTCACTACAAAACAATCCCGTGGAGGGATCTAGAGGAGGAGTCTCCCTGGGGTGCACATGCTGGTGAGCCCTGCCAGTGGTGGGATTGCAGACCAGGAGCTGCCCCTGCAGCAGGATGGGAGGCTGTTCCAGGGAGGGTGGATGGGCTGGGATGATTTGCCAGGAGCAGCAGTGTCTCTGCAAAGCAGGGGGGGAACGGGCCAGTTTGGGGTGATTGCTGCCCCACAGGGAGCCCCCCGTGTCCATCCCAGGGCTGGTGTGTGCAGGGATCCCAGCCTGGGGGTGCCAGCCCTGCTCCTGTGCCCTGGCAGCTGGGGAGGCCCCTGGGCCCTGGGTCAGTGCCGGGGGCTGCGTGCTCCTGCCTCAGCCACCCGAAATGTGATCCGAATCCGTAATGCTGTGGGTGATGAAATCGGCTCCAGCTCTGTGTAATCCCCTCACTGCCCCCCTGCCTCTCCTCGCTGTCCCCTCCTCCAGCCACAGTCATCTGCAGCCTCGCACTGCCCCTCTATCCCCACGCCATCCCCTGTGTCCCACAGTCCCCTCTCTTCCACACTGTCCCCTCCATACCCATGCTATCCCCTCTATCCCACACTGTCCCACCTTCCTCCCACTTCCCCTCTATCCCCAAACTGTCCCTCTATCCCCACGCTGCTCCCTCTATTCCACACTGTCCTCTCCATCCCCAGATTGTCCCTCCATCCCCATGCTGACCCTCTGTCCCACTTCCCCACTGTCCCCTCTCTTCCCCACTGTCCCCTCCATCCCCATGCTATCCTCCCATTCCTACCCTGCCCGATCAAACTCCCATTCCGGATACCAGAATCTTTCACCACACAAGCACTGTTCCCTCCACTCCCAGTCCGGCATTTATTCCATCTCCAGTGTCCCTCCTGCACCCCTGTGCTGCCCCCTCCATCCCAACGCAGTCCATCCATCCCTCCCTCCATCCGTTCCCACGCTGTCCCACTGAACTCCCACCCATCCCTGGATACCAGAATGTCCCAGCACACAAGCACTGTTCCTCCCATGTCTCTATGGCCACACCATCACCTCCATCCCTGTCCCTGTCCCTGCATCCCCGTGCTGCCCCTCCATCCTTGCGCTGTCCCTCCATCCCCACGTTACCCCCCATCCCTCCGCCGTCCCACTGAACTCCCACACCAGTGCTGGACACCAGACCGTCCCGGCACCCGACCGCTGTCCCCCCTGCCCCCCACCTCCTCGCCGTCTCCTCGCTCCCCCCTCTCCGCCCGCGGCCGAGCACCGCCCCGCGGGGGATGATGTAACCCCCCTTCCCCCCGTGTCCCGCCCGCGTCCCGCCCGCCGCACACTCGGCGGGCTCGGCGGCGAGCGGACGCAGCCATGTGCCCGTGCGCGCTGCGCGGCCCCCCCGCGCCCTGCAGCCCCTGCGGCCCCGGCCGCGCCGCCCGGCCCGAGGCCGCCGCCCGCCGGGTCGCCGCCCGCCTGCGCCGCCTGGGCGATGAGCTGGAGCAGCGGCGCAAGGCGCGGGGCCGCGGCCCCTCGGCCGCCCGCCGCCTGGCCGCCGTGGCGGGGCTGCTCTGCGCGCTCACGCCCGCGGCCGCGCTGGCCTGGCTGATCCGCAGGAGGAGCCTCTAGGGAGAGGGGCGCTGGACGGAGCGGAGAGCAGGCGGGACGCGCAACAGGTGGGCGCGGGACGGGGCGGGAGCGGGCGTGGGGCTCGGCTCGGTCCGGCCCGGCGGAGCGCGCTGTCCGCGGTACCCGCGCCGAGCTCCGGGCTGCGCGGGCTGATCGCGGCAGCGCGCCGAGCCCCGGGCTGCTCGTACGGGCGCTGCCGGGTCGCAGCGATCCCTCTCCTTTTCCTCTCACTCTCCTTTCCCCTCTCTCTTCCTCTCCCTGGACTGCCGGTGCCAAGTCGCACCGACCTGTCGCTGTCACCTCTTCCCCTGTCCCATCCATCCCCACTTTCTCCCTCTCCTCTCTTCTTCCCCTTTCCCAGGACTCCTCAAACATCCCCTTTCCTGTTACCCAAACTTTCACGGCTTCCACCCCCGTGGCTCTCCTCTGCCCGCACTCCCCGTGCTCTCGTGGGGCAGTTTGAGCTCCACGGCCGGCAGGGGCGCGGGGCAGCTCGGGGGGAGCCGGGCAGGTCCTGTGTTGCCCCGGCTGCCGGTCCTGGCAGCTGGAGGATGCCCCGCACACCCATGCCTGCCAAACCTCCAGCCCTCTTTCCATGGAGGAGCTTTCCTGTGTCATTTCCTGGTGGGCTTTAGACCCGCGGGTGCTGTGGGGCACCCATCGCGAAGGTCACTGGTGGAATGTCCCCAGTGGGGCAGCTGGGACATTGGCTCTGTGTTTTGGATAATGCTTTGCCCAGTGCCAGAAGTTCTCCCCGAGGGGGGTCCCAAGTCACTGTCCGGGACAGCACCCAAGGGCAGTTACAGCTGGTTCTGTGCTCCAGAGCCACTGAGCAAACGAGCAGCAGGGAACCGGGATGTTGCTGGTCCTGTAACCTTCGTTGTTGTCATCTGGTGACAGCTCCAGGCCTTGTGGGGACAGATCTGGATCCTCAGCCCTGGAGCATTCCGGGATACTGAGCATAAGTGGGGTCACCTGAGGGATTTTGGGTTCTCTGTAGTGTTCTTTGGGTCGTGGGTTTGTTGCTACAGACCTAAGGAGCACAGGCTCCTGTTTTGAGAGCTTTAAATTGCATCATAAACACCCCGCAGTGTGTGTCTGCGTTCAGGAAACAATTTCAGCGCATGTCTAACTTTCAGTGTGCGCTGGTATCCCACCAGCTTGGATAGCGTACTGTGGCGGGGACGGCAGGCTATCAGAGAGTTTAAAAATGAGGTTTTCCTCAGGTCCGTGTGTTTGCACTGTGTGCACACTGGGGGGGGCATTGTTGTCATCCATCTGAGCCACAACTGCTGTGTCTGGCAGGAGGTTGTGCTGGTCACCTTTGGGAAGCTTTCTTTGAAACAAAAACAGAGGAGAGCTGTGGGGTTTTGATGAATCAAAGCCTCAGTTCCTATAAAAGCAGCCTCTGGATGGTGCCTGCAGGGCTGTGCCCAGCAAAGCCCTCAGAGGTGGTGTCAGCGGGAAGGGACTGTGGTCAGGAGCAGAGCAAACACATCTCTCCCTCCCCATCAGTTTGTGGCAAGTTGGGTTCCAGTGTTTGGAAGCAAACCCACCCGTCTGCCTGCTGGCCTCTCTGAGCACAGAGTTGAAATCCAAGGGGGAACTGCAATGATCTCCCTTATCTAATGTCTCAAATGTCCTTTTCTTTCTAACAAGTCAGGGAAATTCCTCACTGCCCAGTCTGGGACTCCATCCCAAGCAGAGGAGGTGGCAGGTGAGCAGGGCTGGCACGGGGAGCCTGTTAGCTGGCCCTGGTGATGCACACACACTCAGCCCAGGCTTCCTGGCAATCCCACGAGGCCAAGGCTGTTTGGAGTGTTAATTTTTGTGAAAGTTGATTGGGCAGGCACTATTCTTTTCCCCAGTCTCTTCTGCTGTTGTTCCTGGAGTCCTCACTCCCATTTCTGCCCACCAGTTGCTTACAAATGGCTTTGATGAGAGGCTGTGGAAAAGCCAAGCTCATCCCGGGCGCCTCCGAGGTGAATTCCATGGGCAGCACCGTCCTGCCCGCGGCTTCAAAGGCTGCCACAGCACAGTGCTGAGCTGCCTCCAAATGCTCCTGGACACAAATACACATGTGAGGCTGAAAAGGAGCTCCTGGTGTGTGATGGGAAGCGGTTTCAGAGTGCGGGATGTGGCCATGAACAGGCTGGTAACACTCCTGGCTGTCCCACTCCTGCCACGCTTCTAAGGCACAAGTGACCAAGCTGCAGGTGAAAATGCAGTGCAAGCCGAGAATAATTAACTGTGTCATCTACACCTCAGTTCCTGGGGTGCTCTGGCTGTTAATAATCTTTTCATCCTGAGCAGTACTTTGCTTCCAGTGGAAGTTTGTGACAGTCTGCAGTGTCTCAGAGCCCCAGTGACAGTGCAGTGAGCTGGGTTAAGCCTTGGAGATGAGGTAAGACAGTGTTTGATTACCTCAGCAGAGTATTTCTGAACGAAACAGGCGTTTTTCTGCCACCCCCAGAGAACTCTGCAGTGACAATAACGTTGTCCTACAACAAGCTGGGAAGTCCAGCCTCTAACCAGTTGTGATCCTGGGATTTCGTGGAAAGGCTGCTAAGAGGAGAGTAACTTGTACAGTTAATGAGTGCCCTGCAGAGTCAGCCTTTGTCTCGTGATCTGGTGGTTGCAGAAGGAATGGAGAAAAGAGGACAAGGCCAGTTTCAGCTCGGCTTTTTCCTCGAGTTCCCCTCCTGCTTTCTCAAGAGGCAGCAGCCTTGGCTGCTGTGAGCCTGTGTGCAGCTTCTGAGGTTGGTGCTTGTTCCCTCAGCTCCGTGTGGCTTTGCACAACAGCACAGCTCAGGGAATAACCCCACGCTCCAGGGAGCCTCTCCTGCTCTCACAGCCCAGGGTGATGCCAGTGAGAGCAGGACTGGGGCTGCTGCGTGTGACCAGCTTGCATCTGCGGACCATGCCTGGGATTTGGGGATGGATGCTTTGCAACTGGCAGTTTTGTGATATGTAATCTGACATCACTTTGAAACATCCAACCAGGGCATGAAGTATAGTTGTCAGGTGCCAGTTTGGCATACAATGTCACTTGTATTTCGCTCTGTTAGTTCAGGAGTGGCAGTGTATTAAAATCAAACCCTATTTGTCCCTGCCAGCTCCACCAGCCTGGTTCCGTGCCCACTGTGTTGCCAGGAATTCTCCCCACTGTTTGCTGCGAGGTTCATGCAGAGCCACTCTGTCCAAAGTCTCAGTGCAGTTAATTATCTGTATTAAAACTGGGTTGATAAGATTTCTGGAGATGTCCCACTGAGCTGTGCAGGAGAGCAGAGCAAACGAAGGACCAGAGGCAGTGCTGATGCAGAGAGCTGGTTCTGCACCAGGACAAACATCCAGCCTCGTGCACCCCATGTGTGTCCCTCACACAAAGAGGCAGGCTCTGTTGTTTATCCTTCTGGATCAGGAAAAAGCCAGCCCTTCCCAGTGGCAAGCATCCTGCTCAAAAAAGCCAAAGGTCCCTGCCACCCTCACCCCAGCCTCACAGTTAAACTGAATAAAGAAAACCTTCGGCATTAACTCTCCCGAGAAACAAGCATCAGAGTTTGCACAAACAAACAGCAGCCCAGAAATGGTTCATTCCACAGGTGGACTGAGGCCAAGCAGGACGGCCTTTGTGGGAGGGTTGGAGCCCGAATATATTTTTTTTGCTGTCTGGGTTCCCTGCTCTTCCTATGCAAAGATCTCCCGGACATACGATTCTTCCCAGTTTGTCCCTAGTACTCTTGAACCCCCTCCTAATTGTTTTTCGGTCTTCCAAGTCGCCCTTCCATCTCCCGCGGAGATGCTAATGAAGTGTGAGTGTACACGGATGGGGCTGCTTGGGAATTTGTCAGGGCTCTTGCCCAGCCCTTGTTCCCTCATTAAGCTGCTGCTGCGCGGGGACGGAAGCGATTGTGCCTCGTTTAGTCCCTGCCTCCAGCGTGCCCTCAGCGATCCAAGCCCTTGGATATATTTTTCCCTTCAATATATCAATAACTGTTATTTTGTTTATTAGCAGCGGGACGTGTGCCAAGCGAGTGGCCCGTGTAATCCATTTAAATGGAGCAGTTCCATGCTGACACAGTAGCCGTGAGCAGAACTCCTTTTTCCAGGGAGCTCAAACTCTGCTCCAGCTTAGTGCAGGTGCTGCCCAAAGGTGGCTTCTCCTCCCTTTCCTGAATAAAGATCGGAGAAGTGCTAAGAGACACAGGACCCCCTACCCGAGTCGTTTCATGCCCATCCCACTCAGCATCCATGAGAAAAGCAGCTTGGATTTTTATTTTTTTTGTAAAGCTGTGGGACAAGGCTGGAGAATTCCAGGTAATTGGGAAGTGGAGCTGCCTGTGTGTGTTCAAGCACCGGGATGTGGCGAGCTTGGCTGAGGTGGTTTTGCAACCAAAGCCATTTGTTGTCTCATAACCTTACTGCTGCATTTGTGCAATGGTTGAGAGCAGCTTTCTGAGCAAAATCTGTCTCTCTCTAAATGCCCAGGCACAGAGAGATACATCACCAAAGGGAACGTCACTTCCCATAAAAAAACTTCAAAGGAAGTGAATTTTTTCTTATCGCTCCTATCCATGTTTCCAGTAGACACTGCAGTTTTCATACAGGCACTCAGCCATAATTCCTTTTATTTTATAAGGAAATGAAAATGTGTGATAGTTGTGGACAGTTTTCCCCCAAAGTTTCAGCCTTTTAAGAATGGCACATAAAATAATCAATTTTTCAGCAGCTCTGCAGAAGGGTTATGCTGGCTCTCTTTCCAACTTACTATCCACCCCAGTACAAATGGGAGGTAGTTTGGCTTTGCTCAGCCTTTTTCAGACCCAAAGTACCAAATTTTGCTCTGTCTGCTGAGTGCCTATTGTGGGAAATTTGGAGTAACTCCACTGGAGTCAATTGGGTTGCCCTGGATTTACGGTGTTGTAAATGAGATCAGAATTGGCTCAAAGTATATTCCATTAATGAGTCAGATACTGGCAATGTAGCCAATATGCACCCAGAAATTGCTTTAACACAGCCTAGGATATTCAAAATTGGTTTATTGAGAGATGGGCTCAGGGCCAGGATTCTGGGGTTCTCTTTTATTCTTTCCATGAAATTCACCTTCCTGCAGAAGGCCAGCACGAGGCTGATGCAAAACTTAAGAGCCATTTAAGCCCTTAGAATGGGGCTTGTGAGATGCATAAACATTGTGCTGAGCTCTTTGCCTGCCCTGCAGCAGATTTATCGCTTGGAGTTCAAGATGTTCTAGGATGTATCAACTTTTACAGGTTTTTATAGATTTTCTATATGTTAAGTGACACAGAGAGACAGTTTGTAAAATACAGTGACAGCACGGATGATGTGTTGCCAGCCATGGGTGGCACAGCAGGACAAGGGTTCAGAGCTTGGCAGTTGGAAGTGCTGCTAGAGGAGAAATAATAAATAAGGATTAAATGGTGTTGCTGTGGAGGAAATCCTTTAATCAACTCCCCAACTCTTTATTCCAGTGTAACTTGAGTAAATCGCTCACCTCTTGAGTGGAGGCAGCCACATCCTCGTGCTTTGTACAGTGCCACACTCGCAGCCAGCCTGTACCCTGCTCTGGATTCTGGCATCTTGTGTGGGGAGTGCAGCTGCCCAGATGCCCTCCTGGTGCTGCCCAGGTCTGGAGAAGCCCGTGGTGCTGTGTGCCTGTCCCTGAGCACACAGGGGTGCAGGAAGGAGGCTGAGCAGGGGCATTCCAAGAGCTGGGCTATCCCTGACGGCTCTGCACTGACTCCCCGTGCCCTGCTGCTGCTTTTGTGTAGCTGTGTTTGTCCCTTCCCACTCAGCAAACACCTCTCTTGTTTACCTTCTGCAAAAAGGCCAAGCAGCTCTGTAAACCACTTTGGGATACTCCAGCACTTGCAGAGGGCAGGTGGGATGTGGGGGTGCAGGAGCCCTGGGCTGGGGCTGGCTGGCAGCCTTGATCACGGCCACACTGGAGATGTGCTTCACCTCTGGAAGGTTCATCCCAGCCTTCCTCCTTCCAGCTATTCCCACTGGTGCTTCACATTCCTTGGAACTAGAAAGCAAGGCTGGGAATGAGGGAGGGAGAGGCTGGAATTGCCACATCCTGTGCAGCTGGCAGGAGCTGGGACAAAGCAGACACGGCTCAGTCTTCAGAGGAACCAGAGACTTTGCAGGTGGCTGGAGCAGGGAAAGGTGAAAGGTCCCAGCCCCAAGGCTGTGTTTGGGCACTGCTCTCAGGCACAGGGTGGGATTGCTGGCATGTCCTGGAGTCCGGAGTTGGACTGATGGTCCCTCTGGGTCCCTTCCCACTCGGGATACTCTGTGATGCTGCTCACAGTCCGTGGCAGCACCAGAATTCTCCTCTTTCTCTGGAGGTTCAGCCCATCCCAATGCTGTCTCCTACCTTCCCGCTGCTGTGAGCAGGGCAGGACAGCAGGAAGGGAAGGAATTCCGGCGTCAGGCAGCTCAGGATCTGCCCTGGAGCAGTTGGCCAGCCCTAATTACGCTGTGACTTCATAGCTGCTGCAGTTGCACCATCAGGACTCCCCCCCTTCTCCCAGCCGGTGAAATCACCTCATCCTGCAGCCAGCGGAGATTTCTCCGTGCAGGTTTTTCTAGGATCTCTCATTGTCACAGCCTGCCAACGAGACATCCATGGCATCTGCCCCAGCCAGGGCTGCTCTCCACAAACTGGGGGATAAACGCTGGGAAATGGGAATTTCATCGCAGATGCCCCTTGGGCACCTCTCCTGCTAATTTGCACTTAGATGGGTGCCTTTCTCTGAGCACTTTATTAATTAAGGCTCCAAGCCCACCTGTGAGGCAAAGAAGTTATTAGTGCCCTCATTTTCCAGCAGAATGAAAGCAGTGGTTTGCCCGAGGCCACAAATCTAATCAGTGCTGGAGCCAGGAATGAGTGAGTTCTTCCAGTCTCCTGTGATGCTCCATGCACCCCACTGCCTACCTGCAACAAATGTAATGGCTTCCCTAAAAGTTCACAGTTTTGTAAATGTGATGTACATGAAGACAGAGCACCCAAAAGGAGCCTTGCAGGGGGGAGAGCTCCCAGGAATCTGCAGTACCCAGGGCCAAGGCATCATCTGTCTGAGCCACAAACCATCCTCCCCATAAATCCCACACCTCCTCTTGTCCGTAAATTCAGTAGGAGGGTTCAAGCATAAATTTAAAAGAAGCTTTTATTGTACCCAGTGCATCCACATAATTAACACCCATCTCCATTCTTTTGCTTTCTTAGGCTGGAGCAAACCCTGTGCCCTTGGAGAAAATTGTTTCCCCTTTTCCTCCAGGGAATCCAGAGCCTGAGCAGCAGCTGTGAAGAGTGGAGAGAAAGAAAGAAGTGGGAGATGCTGGAAGTGCTTTGGGCGACGTGAGAAGGAGGATTTGCCCGGAAGGAGCTGTTCAAGGGCCCAGCAGCAAACCAGAGACACAAAACCTGCTTATATATAGAAGAATGTAACCCTGTGTATGCAGACGTGGACGCGTGCATGCCTTGTCGAGAGCGTAAGCGACATTCCCTGTAGATCGCTGCTGTGAGCAGCCCTGCTCCTGCAGGCCGAGCCTTGGCACTGCTGCTGGCCCTGCTGGACACCACCCACTGCCCTGCTGCCCCGCTTATGCAGCAGGATGAGGAGGAATCTCTACACCCAGATTAGCAATCCTGAGAATTCCAAACGTGCTGCAGCGCGGGCACAGCGCGGGCGTGGCGGGGAGCGGGTGCGGAGCAGCTCGGACAGCAGTTTGTGTGTGTAAATATTCATGCTCTGGCACCAGGGGAGAGCAGCTTTCCTATGACTTTAGTTTCTCTGGTGCTACATTTAATATTTGTCTGGGGCTAAACTGCCTCTCTGTGGTGCTACAGTTTCCCCAAGAGGATGTTCTGAAACGTGGGACAAGGAAAGATCTATTTTGGTTATTGATATTTATACACAAGATAGCAAAAAATAAGACTTGTTGAGAAGGTGCTATTTTTTTTTTTATTTCTTTCAATCTCTGCAGAAACTAAGACAAAACAAATAATCTACCCCAGAAGTTTATAAAACTCCTTTTCTTTGGAGCAGTTCTTTTTCTTTTGACACTGTGGAGCTTGGGAAGCAGCAGGCACTGAGGTGGAAAGGACACAGGGCCCTTTCCACTGCAGTGTGCACATCAAAGTCTGCTAGAGCAGCACTTCCTACAGCTCCAGAGCTGGGAATTCTCCTGCATGGTGATTTATTCAGTCCCAAATCCTGTGAACCAGGGAAGAGAACTCTTATCCAGACTGATCACTAGAGGAGGGGATAACAGGAGAACTTGGCCTTAGCAGTTAAAGGGCTTTTTTCAGTCTAGTACTGAGCACTTTTTTCCTTGCAGCCAAAACTACCTGTCAGATTTCGGGTACCTTCCACATCCAGCAACCCATGCATAGTTTTTTAGAAACATTTTTCCTACCTTCAGATATTTGCACCAGAAAATTGACCCTGTCGTGGCAGGGAAGGCATTTTCAAACACATAGAGGAATGTTGGAACCCGATTTCTAAAGGAAATTTGGCTCCTTGTGTTTTAAAAAAACTTCCCATCCCTCACCCAGCCCAGGAAGAAGCTGAGTGGCCTCTGTGTCCAGTCAGTCCCTGCATTTTCCACTGCTGCAGGAGAAATGTTTCTAAGCAATCTGAAAGCTAAATTCTCCCTTTATCAAATATTCACCGCAGTGTTTTGAGCCCCTGCACACATTTTCCTGGCTGTTATTGATCCAAGTCCATTCCCAACCAGCAGCAAGGGCTCTGCTGGAAGAGCAGCTTGTTCCTAGTGAAGAACCTTGCCCTGCCTTAGGTGATGTGCAGTGTTGGGAGGGGTGATGTAGCTCCATGTAGTTTGTCTGTCCATTCCCTTTGGATGGTCTCAGAGCCACAGGGACCAGGGAAACATTTTCCTGCCGTTTTTGGCCTGATGCTCAGTAACCCTCAGCATCCTGCACCCCTTCCCAGATCAGTCTCCTACAGAAACATGGACAAATTCTTCAAACAAAAGGAGGAGCCTCAGCTGATTCCAGCAGTGCTGCCAGTGCTGGGCAGAGCCTTAAAAATACCAGTTTCTGGAAATCCCTGGAATGTGGGAGTGAAATTGTGCATGTGGAATTGCACAAGCCCCACCTGAACAGGAACCATGGATGTGACACTTGGCTGTAGGGGACACCCCCTGCACATCCTGCCCAGCCCTGGGACAGGCCCAGAGCTGTCTCACACTCCTCAGAGGCTCTCCTACAGATTCCTCACCTTTATCAGCTCTGAATGTAATGAACTTCTCACCTGGAATAGGCATTATTCCCTTTTCCCTGTGCACACTGCCCTTGGCTCTCCTGCTGCCCTGGCTGCTGGGGGCTGCAGCCTTCAGGCTGCTCCCAGTGTTTCAATTCCCTTGGAACAGCACAGCCAAGGAAAAGGAAAAGAAGTTCTGTCCTCCCCAGCTCAGGAGAGCCCCCAAATCTGTGATCAGCCCCAGTGTAGGGATTGGCTGGTCTCCCTCAGTCCCAACTCTCCATGGACAGGCTTGTCTGTAAAAATTCCCAAACCTCAGAGCTCCAGAGGATTTCTCTCCTCAGGGGCTCCAAACAGTCAGCAAAAAATGTTAAAGGACTTGTCCTGGCCAGCATGGAACAACCACATCTATGGTGCTTCCCGAGTGGAAACCAGAGCAGGTCTGCTACCCCAAATCCTGCCTTGTTCCTGGTTTGCTTCACTTTTGTAGTTCCAAACTGGATGTTTCGCATGAACCGAGGGTGAAGTTTTGGAGTTTTGTAGCCAGAATTCCCTGTACAGAACTGGAATTCCTTATTGAGGGTACAGATTTGTCAAAGCCTTACCTTTTGTGGTGTATTGCTATCCTTGAACGCCTCCATTTTTTAACAAGGAGTGTTTTTATCCTTTCTATAAGATCAGCTTTGCCCCCGGTTGGTGTCTGCACGGAAAGGGAAGGGTGCTGTGAACTCCCTGGAAATTCCCTGTCCCCTCCTGAGGGCAGGAAACCGGCACAGTTCCCCTCTGGCCCTTTTGTTTTCTCCCAGCAGACAGCAATCCCTGGGCTGGGTCAGCTGGGCAGGCCGGGGAGGGCTCTCCCGGTGCAGAAACAGAGCCCTCTCGGGTTTCAGCAGCGAGTTATGAGCTCATGGGCTGCGCAGAGGGCGGCTGGGAGGGAACTCTTCATGAATTTTTAAAGCAGTTCTCTGCCAAGACGGCTCTCAGCACAACCTGGAATTCCATATTCCAAGGTAAAAGAGCAGCCTGGTGTGGGCTGCTGCTCCTCTGCCAGCTGCTCAAACAGCTCCTTTGGCAGTGAACCTGGGCTGCACCATGACTGCTGGGTTAACCAGGGCAGGACCTGGCCCAGCGGTTCCACATTCCCTCCTCTGCTCCCTTACAATTATTTCCAGCAGGTAAAAAAACATGGGATGTGACACGAGGCCTGTCACACAGCCTGGTGTGCCCAGGAGGGGCAGCACCCCAGGCAAACTTCCAGCAAATCACCCAGAGCAGGGAGCTGTCAGTGGGGAGGGGGAGAATCCCATCCTGCTCCTGCTTCAGAGCTCCTTTTTGAGCAATTCCCTTAAATCCCAAACACTTCTTGAATCAATTTCATCTGATCTGTGAGTTTGTTTTGTTTCTATATCACAGTAAAAGTTACAAAGGTCTCTTAAACCCTCAGCATGAGCAGAAGCAGTTCCTGCTGTGGAAATCCATGACAAACTGAACTGGTTGAACTGGTGCAGTGTCTGCCCACAGCCAGGCTGGAATGAGGCATTCCCAGCTGGGAAACTGCACTGCCCTGTGAAAATGGCCCCAGTGAGGACAGAACAGCACATCATGTTCAATCTTCCTACACAACATCTCCCTGATCTCCACAGGAGCCTGGTGTGTACAGACCAGACTGGCTGGGGCTGCACACTGCATCCTGGACACAGTGTCCATGGCTGAATCCCAGCTCCCCGGCAGGTGCACAGCTTTCCTTGGAGCCAGTCTGCTCCCAGCAAATTTGATTTTCAATCCAGGCTTCAAACTCAGCCTTGTTCTTGTGTAACTTTGCTGTGTGTGAGCTGAACTTTCCACCTCATCACAACAGGTGAGGAGACTCTGGCCATTCCAATCCCAGATCCAGGGGCTGAGGGAATTGTAAACACCATGGGACTTGGGCTTCCCTAGGACCAGCCAGTCTGAGAGGGGAGGGATCCTCACTGCTGCTCCTGCCTTGGGTTTCCACCCCACAGAATACACACAGGTGAATATTTTTCCCTGACAATCTTTATTTGAGTACACGAGTGAATTTTGATGTGACTTCAGTGTCCACTCTGAGGCAATTACTGAAGTGCTTCAATTTCCCAAGGTTTTTAATATTTACAGGAAGCGACTTTGGAGCTTGATAAATATTCACTGAAAGCATCTGAAGATTAAATGGCGATTATTAATTACACCTTTATTAGTTACACCTTTATTATTTCCAGGTGGCACCAAGCAGAGCAGAGCCAGCTGCAGTGGGATTTCATTCCCTGGGTTTTTACAGCATCCCTTTTCAAGTCATTCACCACACTTTACCACAAACCCCTCCCATCCTCGTTAGTCCTGAGGCCACTGCAAATTGCCCAGTCTGCCCCAGGGGCATTGCCAAGGCAATGGCAGGCAGGGAATGCCCAATTCCTGGCATTTTGCTGATCCACTACCACTGGGATGTAACTCCAGCAGGGTCACTGTGCAGGTTTCCCCCTCACCAAAGCAAGGGCAGGGCCTGTGCTCGGAGTTCCTGGAGCTCCAGGAGGCTCCTGGTCCTGGCTGGATGGGGCTTCTCTCTTTTGTAAAAGGAATTTCATATGCTGAGACTCTTTGTACATATTTATAAGGAATTTATTAAAAAAAAAAAAAAAGAAAAATAACTGTTCAATGGCTAAAAAATGGCTCCGGGTTTTATTTCCTCTCTCAGAGGAATTTCATTCCACAGCCTTCCCTGTTTTCCCATGGAAATCAACAGGTTCCCAGCAGCTGTCATTGGAACTGATGTTTCCCCTGGATGTTTTCTAGTCTAAGTGTCATGCTCTAGGAGAAATAGGACCATCCTCCCAAAAAAACCCCCCAAACTTGAAGAATTCCAATCCACAGTCTTCCTTTGATTCCCTGCCTTACCACCACATAAAAGCAAATTTTGAAGCAGTGTATCCCACACTTTCTGTAGAGTTGGGCTCCTACACTTCTCCAAACATATTTTCCAGGAGCATTTAGGGACAAAAAAAAAGTCAGAATGAGAAGTAGCTTCTCAAACTGTCTGAAAGCAGAAAGACCAAGCCTTGGGTTCACTGGCACTGCAGTGACCCTGACGCCTTTCAGAAACTCCCTGCCCACTGATTTTCCCTTTTCCTGCTAAATATTCCAGGCTATCACACATAACATTTTTTCTGCCCAATGAAAACCTTGCTCCCTGCCACTCTGAGCTCTCTTCCATCCCAAAGACAGGGAAGCTGTTCCCATTTCAGAGAGCAGTGAGACTCCGTGTCTTAGTCCCGCACTTTCACAGGATCCATTAGACAGGAATTTGACATCACTTTGTTTTGGACACTAAAGCTTTTCCTCCTCTGCTTCCCCGGACCTCCTGAGCCAGGTCTGGGCTCTCCCCATTTCTCCCCAGCCACACTGAACTGTTATTTCTAAAGAAATGTGGAGCCTTAATCCTGTTCCCATCAGCTCCCGTTTGCCTTAATTCCTCCCCTGAGGGGTTTCCATCAGCACAGACACAGCCTCCTTCCCTCAGGAGCCTCCTCCCGCTGATGGCTGGGGTGGGGCTGTCACCTTGAGCCATTTCCATGGCAATGAGCTGGGAAGATGCTGCTGTTCCTGACATGCTGGGGACAGGGAGAGCTCCAGAACAAAGAGCAGCTCCCTCTGAGGGCCGGAGAACCTCAGCAGAGACCTCGGCCATAGGGATGGGGTTAATTCCTGCTAATTCCTGCCAGGGATCTCTTTCCTCAGGAGCTCCTGCTGTAGCTCAAGGCTCTGGTTTTTCCTGCTGGAAATCCAGCCAGGTCCTGGCAGAGGAGCACAGGGCAGAGTTTGTGAGGTGCTCTTGGGCAGGGCCTGGATTTCCACCCAGACAAACCCAGCTCAACTTCAACCTCCCTCTGCTCTCCTCAGAGATTGGGAAATTAGAAAGTCTCATCATGAAAGTTAAAGAGGGAAAACATTTCAGGGAAAAGAAGTTTCATTTCCAGCTTCACTGGCAGGGTCCTTCCCAAGCTCCCTGGGATTTTCTTAAGGTGACAGCACGTGGCATTTGTGGAAAAACAGCAGCTGGGAAAGGACATTTCTCCAACTGCAACTTTGGACACGAGGTTCTGCAGCACTGCCTGGGAAGAGTTCTCAGATAGAGGTGCTGTGTAATTCCATAAAGTCATGGATGCAGGGAATGTAGGGCCAGGTCACGTGAAGCTCCTCAGCCAGAGCACAGCTTTGTTCAGCACTCACAGCTCCCCTGCCCTGTCCATACTAAAAGGACAGGAAAATAGGAATCATCCCAGACATTTCCTAACCCTGTAAGCTCCAGAAACATTCCCCACACATCCCACACCTCCCCTGCCTCCCAGGGTAACGCTTCTGACTGCTCACAGTTGTTCTGCTGGCTCAGAGCTGGAAGAAGGACTGACAACAAAAGCAAGCAGGATCCCGTGGCTCTCCAGCTGCTGTGTGTGTGCTGGCTGAGCTGGTGCTGTCAGTACACCTGGAAGTGGGCAGAGGTGGTGCCATCCTTCCAGCAGCGCAGCGTCTCCACGCTGAGCGAGCGGCACAGCGGACACGTCTTCTCCCGGTCGAACCACAGGCACAGGCACTCCTCACAGAACACGTGCTGGGGACACAGGCACTGTCACCACCTGCAGCTGCCACTCAGCAGCTGGGGAATAAACCCCAGCTTGCCAGAGATAACGTTTATCACTCTGGTTTTTAATAACTGCACTAGAAGGAAACATTCCAGAGGCCTACAACACCTGGGCTGATTGGGGAAACTTTCTCAGCTCTCCTCATTTCCATCCTCAGTTCCCTGATTTATCTAAGCCCTTATTGAGCTCCAATAACCTCCTTCTTCCCCCTGCTCCGTGCATTTGCTTTATTCTGCAGTCCCAGTTTCCCCTTTCCAACAAATGCCAGTTTTCATCCCTTATCTCCTCCTCCTGTTTCAGCAGTGACCCCTCCCCAGGCTCTCTCCAGCACACAGCATCCAGTCCCAGACAGGGAGAGCAGGAAAAGGGCAAGGAGGGAGCACGAGGAGCTGGGAGAAGCTGAGAACTCCTCCACACATGTGGAGTCAGCAGAAATATCAAATCCCAGCTCTGCCAAGCAGATCCAAAAGCAGCTTCTTGGGGGCTTCCAGCTTGGAAACATCTGCACAGATGTTCCCAGCAAGGCTAAGAGGCACCTTTGATGCACAGGATGGCTTTCATTTGATAACCCTGTTAGCAAAAGGCAGCAATAAAGCTACCCAGTCCCCTCAAGGGGCAGGTGAAGCTCTGCTCACTCTAGACCCAGGATCTGCACTGCCCATTGCAGTCCCTGCCATCCCACAGCCACTGTCACCCCATCAGCTGCCACAATCCAGTGGTTACCCAGGACAATAAATCAAATAAAACCAGGATCAGGACCCAGCAAAGGACTTGAGAAGTGCCTCTCCCCACTGCAGGAGCTCACTGAAGGAATGCCAGCAGGGCACTTCTGGGCTCTTACCTGGCACAGGAGGATCAGAGGCTCCCTGAACTCAGCCTGGCAAATGGCACAGATGTCTCCTGCCTCACTGCACTGCTGGCTCGTGGCACGGGCTCCATAGGTCTGGCAGGGAGAGGAGGGGAAAAAACCACCCCAAAGGATTGGAAAGGTAAATGTGCACAGGGATTGCTTTTCACCCTCAGACCCCCC
>VRYO01002581.1:4910615-4923796 GCA_009812075.1 Sialia sialis | reverse complement strand
ATCCCCATCCCCTCCTCACACCAATCCCTGCTGGCACTGCAGAGCAAACAGGGACAGCAGTAATTAATTAAATTAGCACCGGGTCTCTCTCCACCCAGTGCTGCAATGCAATCATTGTTTATTTTGGGCGCTCGTGTGGCAGAAATGACGACGCTGTCACCGTGTCCCTCCTCACGGCTCTGATGAAAGCTCCCAGCAAGATAAAGGCAGCAAACTTTGCTTTTCCCACTGCTCCTCCCACCGATCCCTGCTGCCCCCGGGCTGGGTGGGAGCGGTCAGTGCTTGCTGCCCATTGCATCAGACAGAGCATCCCAGCTGGGATGGAACTCACACAATTCCGAGGCACAGCCAGGCGGGACCCAGGGCACTGGCAGCAGGTGACAAACTTCAGCATCCAACCACAACTACCCCACCCTGCCCAGAGCTTCCAGAATTCCTTAGGTCAGGCAGATTTTCAGCTTTCAGTGGTAACTGCAGGATTTTTCAGCAGTTAGAACGGTGCTCACAGCCTCCCCAAGAGTGAGGTTCAGCTTTAAGGGATGCTTCCCTCCCTGCAGCCCCTCAACAGCACCCACCTGAGCAGGAAATGTTGGTAAGTGCAGAGTGATTCCAGGAAGCAGAGAGCAGTATGAGGGCAGCTGAGCATCACCTGAAGAGAACTAGAAAGTTCTCAGTATGTCAGGCATCTCAGTGCACCACACCAGCCCATTTTTTAAACTAGGAAAAGTGCCAGAAAATCAGAAATATTTCTACAAAGGGCTGCTGCAGAAGTGAAACCCTCCTTCTGAGCCAGAGGCTTGGAAAATGAGGATTGTTCCCTACAATTTCAGCAGTAAAATGCAGATTTCTGTTAGCGGCAACAGTGCAGACAGCTCCCATCAGTGGGAAGCACACTCAACATACCTGCCTGCCACTTCTCAGCTCTGTTTTCTCCTGGCTATCTAGGTTACATTTTTCAAAGTCAAATCCTTGTCTCGAGCTGTATTTTGTCTGAAAAATCCAGCTAAAGTACATCAGCAGGTCTTTTTAGATTAGAACTGTGTGTTATATGAAGCACAAACACAATCATTTCTCCCATGCATCTGACTTGGCACCACAGCTTGAAATAAGGCAAGGCCTGTCTTCTATCCCTGGCTTTTCCCATGTCACAAAAACCTGTGTAAATCTGGGGATTTTCTCTGCAATGCACTCTAAAGGGGTTGAACAGCTCTCTAAGATCAGCAGAATCTTTCTGGTGAGCCTGTGAGGCAGCCCCAGTGCAGGACTGGACTGTGCAGGAGCCAGCTGCACAGAGATTAAACAGGAAATTACCTGGAATTGTGGCTCCTGATGAGGGTGGGGGTAGAGAACAGGAGAAAGGCTCAGCTCTCACCACGGCTTCAGCCTGACCAGGGAGTGAGAAGGGCAGTGCTGGCCCTGCTGCCTCTGAGGGAGCTCAGTGGGAGCTGCTGCTGCTATCAAACACTTCATTAGCACACGTGGGGAAGGGCTGTGCTGGGATCTAATTTTAGCAGCTCTGCTGATGAGCCTCAGATACCACATGGTGAAATTCTGAATCCTTTTTTCAGCACTCAGTTACAAAACCAAGTCAATGACTTGTGTATAATCCCCCCATTTTCTCCTTCACCACACAGAAAGATCATTATAATACTTCAAACCAAGCACTTATTTTGAAGGAGGGGAATTCAGCATTTCCATACAATTGCACTTTCCCTTCTGCAGCGTTTCAGTCTGGACTGCACTGTTTTGCACACTGAGCATGTAACTCCTTGGTATTTTGTTACATCCTCACTCCTTGATGGCAGACCTGCATCTGATCCTTTCCTGCCATTTGAGCTCTGCTCAGAGGAGCACATTCCTAGAATTTCTGCAGTCCCTTTACGACATCAGCACTGCAGAAAACACTTTTTAAACCCCTTTATTTTTGTGCTGCTGGCTGGCTGACCTCAGGGACAGCTTTTCTCTGCATTTTCTGAGTGAGAATCTGAGGCTCAGAAAGACAAAGGTCAAGGTAAGGTTGTTTGGGTGTCCACATTCAGGTGTTGGGATTGGATTTTTTTATAAAGCACTTCATTTTATAGATCACATTACCATTAAAAGCTGAACCACTGACTTCAGTTTGCAGCTCTACCTGACTTCTCTAGACTCACAGGAATTATTTGGCAAAGTAAAGGACAGGATTTAATTCTCCAGGGCAGCACTCAACTTGAACTTGCAGAATGTTCTTCCAGCAGTCTCCTTGTTTCCTGTGAACTTTCCACTTTGCTGCAACAGCTTCTTTCAACCCTCCACCCTCATCCTTGGGGTTTGGTGATGGAGGGGAGAAGCCTCACAGAAAAATAAGATGGAACAGAATAATTAAAAATTGAATCCCAACCCAGCCACAGCAAAGGGGGCAGGTTGCAGCAGCAGAGGCAACGCTGACTCCCCCAGAACCTCAGTGTGCAGCCTCCTCTGCCATAAGGCTTTGCCTCAGTGCCTCTGTGCCTCCCCACAAGGAGCAGGGAGGCACAGCAAGGATTGACACAGCACAACCAGAGTGGGGGATGCAAGAGAAGTGAGAGAATTGCAATGAGGAACTGCAAGGTGTGATTAGCACCCGAGGGAAGCTCCAAGTCTCACTTGCTCAGCTGCCAGCAGCATTAGGGCAGATTCTGAAACAGGGAGATGCTCAGAAAAGCTTTGGAGCCCTGCTGGCAATTTGGATCGGAGGAGAGCAGGCTCTGCTGAGATTCCAGGTCACGGTGCCAATAGATCAAGTGAAACAGAGAGAACTCCCAGATTTACACAGTAAACAGCACTGTGGCATGGAGGACAATGGTGAAAATCCATGCAGGACTAATGAGGAGTAAGGCCAAGGTGGGACTAGGGGGGAAAATGAGAATTTTAGCTAGTGCTAAAGACTTCAGAAAATCACTTCTTTCATATCCTAAACTGGAAAGTTAAACTGGGAAAGCACTGAAGAGCAATAATTTTTAAAAGTTCAGCAGCAGCGTCTTGAAAAGCAAGTTTAGGGAGGGGGACAGAGGAGTCCCCACTCCTCAGTACCTGTTCTCATGCTTCAGTTAGTTTTTAAACTTTGTAAATAATAAATCCCACACTCCTGACTCTGGGACAGCACACAATCCCAGCCTTTGCAGAAATCCTGGAGTTCCTGTGGCTCAAGAGGACCCCAGCTCAGACTGCTGCTCATGAAGAATGAATCTGTTTGTGAGTGAGCTCCCCAAAGAGGATCCAAGGTCAGAGAGCAGAGGGCAGTGAGAGGAGGGGCTGTCACCTGCCTGGGAACACCTCTCCAGCGACACTGTGAGGGAAGAGCAGGAATAAATTCCTTATTGCACAGAAAACCATCAGGAATGTTGTTCCCTGGGTATTTTTTATTAAACACCATCTATGAGCCAGCTCTCAGTGAGCTTTTTATTGCTTCTGTATTTTTAGAGGACTCAAATGCTCCAAGAGCCTTTTTTTTTTTTTTCTCCTTAGGACAAAATAAAGGTGCAGTTTCAGCAGGAATATGGAAATTATAGTGCCAGGTTCCATGGCAGAACTGTACCCATCTCTGGCAGGAAACATGATGTGCACCTGAAGAAGGTTTTTGCTCCAAGATCCAAGAGCAGATTTTGCAATTGCTGCCACATCCAGGCCAAGTTTTCTCTGACCAGACTTGAAGAGATGGTACTTCAAAAATAAAAAGCACCAATAAAACAATCAACTGGAAAAACCACCAAAGCTGCAGAGAGGGGACAATGTCAGTCCTCTTCTGCATTTTCACTCTCCTGGAAATGCAGTACCCTGGAATTGAGTACACAGAGAAAATTCTTACTCAGAGCCCATCTTGTGTACCAGAATGTCCATGGGATCTTTGTCCCCGACAGGGACAGGAATACACAGATGCAAGAACTTGGGATAACAGTTTCCTTGCAGTCTCATTTGCTTTGATTTTCATTCTCCCTGCCTCCATGTTTCACTCACTTCTCCAGCTCAGATTGCTGACAACAACATGAGGAGGGGATGGGAGGCTTGCAGGCACCTGGGATTTCCTCAGTGAAATCTTTGGCAACTGTGACTTTTTATTATTTATTTCCTGATTCTGAATTCCACCCCCCTCAAGCTGTCATTCCTCAGCAGTGAAAATGAAAAGCTGCCCTTGATGTGTGCACAACAATGGAAGCCTCTGCAGGCCACATGGCTCCTGCAGTTTAATTTACTTTAATTCATTTTATATTGAACCAAATGATCTTATTTGCCTTTTTTAATGGAGAGCCTTCAGCCAAGCCCCCCCTTCCAAAGGAATGATGAGCTCAGCTGTCACTGAAACTGGTACCCAGCCCAGTGTCCCTGTCACAGCCTGGGGGAGGGAGGGATGGAGGGACACCTCCAGCCACAGCTCTGACCCTTCTGGAAAGTCCCCAGAGCTGTGACATCAGCCTGCTGCTGGGGTTACCTCCTTTATTCTGCTTTTCTCTCCAGTTCCCAACTCTGCATTCCAGCCTGACTGGAGTCCCACAGCCTCTCCTGCTGCCTCTGTTTTCCAGGTTGGTTTGGAACCTGGGAAAGTCTGGGATTATTTTGAAAAATTTTCAGTCTTTCCTCATTCTTTGGAGGAGTTGCTTGCAGAGATCTTGAGTTTCTGAGTTACTCAGGCTTGGAGAACTTTGTACCATCATAATAAAGCAGCTCTCATGCTTCACACTTCAAACACCAATGATCATGGATTTTGCCCACTGTGCCAAGAGAAACTTTTTCTGCTCCTCAATTTCAGGTTGCTTTTTCTCAGTTAAAGCATAAACTGATGCTACAAATCACAGAAACCCACACCAAAATTTGCCTTTCCTGTAATGGGCCATACTAGGAAAACACAACCCAGGTACTTTGGACGGGGGGAACTGGGTGCTCTAACCCAGATTTTTTATGTGTTTATTTTCATAATGAAAAGATGCATCCAAGTGATGTAAGCATCCTCACTGATGATCTTGATGGAAGAGAGTAACGTACAGCTGACAGTGTACACTGGAAACACAATTGGAAAGGAGGATTATATTTCAAATTCATCTTGGCAGACTGGAGAAATGGTCTAGAAAACAGGGAGGGAATCAAGACAGTCCAGAAGAGAACAAGAACTGGAATTACCAATTGCTGAGAAAAGACTCCAAAAATTGTTGGTGTTCACTCTACAGAGAAGAGTGAGGGCAGAGATAAAGACTGATAAATAAAAGCAAAAACCACACAGTTTCCAGAGAAGACCAGGATCCCAGGCAGCAGCAGGAAGAGCCAGGCTAGCTTTGCCTTTGACCATGCAAAATGAGGCAAATCTGAAGAGCTAGCTCACAGGCTGAGTGCAGGATGATGAAAGTTCCCCACATGCCATCCATGGGGAAGCTTCAGGATCTCCTGCTGACTGCCAGCAAGAGGGGACCGCAAGGGAGCTCAGGATTAAATCCTGTGCTGCACTCCAGCCCTGAGAGTGCAGCCACCTCCACTCCAGGCCCTCATCAGGGCAGCAAGAGGCTGCAGTTCTGAGGAGTTACACTGGCACGAAAACTTCTCACTATATATAAATACTCATCTTGAAAAAATGGACTGAGTTAAACTTATCTTTCTGCCTGTTACCATGAAGTGACAACTGCCCAGAAGCTGATAAACTCCAAGCTGAGCTTCAGGCAGGACTACTGCCTGGAGGACATTGGGAGGAAGAGAACTTTGTACTTGGCAAGCATTCAGACAAAAAACTTGATAAAAATTTTGGTCAAAGTTAAGGTGCCTAAATTGCACTGGAAGTGTTCCAAGTGAGCAAAAGCTTCCCCTGAGATCCCTCTCCTGTGCAAGGCAGGAGGCAGCTGGGTCAGCAGGCCCAGGGAAGGAGCTCAGCTATGTGATCACCAATTCCCATTTCCACCATGTCCTGTGGTTCTCCTGGAGCCCTCCCATCCCAGTTTGATCCTAATTTGTTAGACCAGATCTCACCCTTGGCTGGATTAATGGCTGCAGAGTGGGACAGAGAACTAAGCCCAGATTTGGTGCTGGGTGACAGCAGTCCCAGCTGCCAGGGGACAGTCAGACCATCCACAACAACCTAAGACAAAAAGGGGCTTAAAAAAAAAAAAAGTGAGCCACATTGCTCTCCAGAAAAAGGTATTAAAAGTGAAGCATCTGTGCTGTGAGTCATTACAAGCCCTTGACAGATGTGATCCCACCAGCCTCTCACTGGAGCTGCAAATAAAGACCCCTTCTCTTTCTTCTCTCCAGACAAGGATTAATGAGTACTTGGGATGGCTCTCAGACAAGCAAGCAAAGGCTGTGAACCTTTTCCAACACTGCCATTTATCTTGGGAAGACTATTCACATCACTTCTCCCTCCCTCCCCAGCCTGGATTATGCTCTGACCCACCACATTAATCTCCCAAAATATAATAATAATAATAATAGAAGAAGGAAAAAAAATAAAGCTGGACAAGCGCCAGAAGTAAATTAATAACCATCTCAGATAGCCCTGCTGTGCAGGAACAAACTGCTAAACTCCCCTGCCACCCATGTCATTTCTAAGCAAAACTATTCCCAGTTTAGATGCCCCCTGAAGTGCCCTGCCTGAGACTTTCAGCAATTAATGCTGGTACCTTGCAGCACCTACAGAGTGCCTCTCATCCCAGCAAGTTTCTTTACTGAATGCAAATAACACACATTGCACAACCTGCCCCTGAAACGTGGACACTGCTGAGAGGAGCAAGAGGCAGCATGAGAGCTGTAAAAGTTAAAACTTGCCAAAAGGTGTTTAAGAGAGAGAATGTAGTGAGAAATTTTTAAAAGTTAGGCTTAGTCTTCATATGGTTTCATGAGCATTTAGATGTGTGAAGCATTTAATTAAAGTATTTCTTTTCCCATGGTTAGAACTGCTGCTATCTTTTGTGGCATCAGTAATTTCACCTTAACCCAGTTACTTCTTTGACCCAAGTGGAATCCAAGAGACAAATACTTGCAATTTCTCCCCAGGAAATTAAGAGGTTCCTGCTTCAGAAATACAAATTTACAGAGATTACTCAGAAAGCAAGACCTAAAGTCACTGAGAAAAGAGTTATGTGGCTGCTAGCACAGACTCCTCCTCAAGCAATGCTCACCTCACCTCTCTGGACTTTAACCACTGCTGGTAGCACCAAACCCTTGCTCAGGTCTGTGATGGCTCAAAAACCAACCCTTGATCCCAGGTGACTTTCTGCCAAAGGTTTAGCAACAGATTTTAATGTTTTTATTCTCCCATCCATATCTGGTCCTGGCACAGGGTGCCCAGAGAAGCTGTGGCTGCCCCTGGATCCCTGGCAGTGTCCCAGGCCAGGCTGGACAGGGCTTGGAGCAGCCTGGGACAGTGGGAGGTGTCCCTGCCATGGCAGGGGTGGCACTGGATGGGTTTAAGGTCCCTTCCAACCCAAACCATTCCATGATTCTCTAATCTCCACGCTGCAAACGTGTGGTAAAGGTGTCAGATTATCAAAGACAAAGATTTGTGCCCCAAGAAGAGAATCCTACCTTTGACTTGACAGCCAGGATGATCTTGGGCAGGGCCAGGACCAGGCATTTCAGGGCAATGGTGAGGTACTTGAGCACAAAGTCTGCAATGCCCACGATCCACATGAGGTTGAAGAAGTCCAGCCTGTCCAGGTTGGGTTTCAGGAATATCAGGCTGAAAGAGACACCAAAGCTCAAATACCACTGAGGAGAAGCTTCCCCAAGCTCCTTGTAGCCACTGCTGGCTGGAGAGAGCCCAGAAACTCCCCTGAACTTCAGGAAAGTTTTTTCAAGGGCAGGAGGAGGAAGACACACAAATCAGATCTGGGCCTCCTGACTTCACTCTTGCCCACTTCAACTGAGGTCAGCAGGTTTGCCCTGTCACAAAGCAGGACCCAAACACCTAGAAAGTCTGTTTTGGAGTACAGCAGTGTCCACAGCCTGCCTCTGCTGTGCTGACAGTGCCCTCAGTGCACAGGGTGCTCCGTGGGGTCTGTGTGTCACAGTTCTGGGAAGTCCTGCTCAGAGCAGCTCTGGCTCCCTGGGGAACATCCCCAGAGCCCCTGAGGGGCACAGTCCCTAAAGCTCCTTGTGCACATCAGGCAGAGGTGACACAGGAAACTCTGCAGCAGAGAGGTGACACCTTCACATGTGAGGCACAGCAAGAGCTGGGCTCCGTTGGTGCTCTTACCTGAAGCAAAGATCCAAAATTTAGTGCCCCTTACATCATGTCATTTACTGGGCTTGAACATTTGCTGCTTAAAAGAGGTGAGTCTGGGACAGCAGAATTTCACCCAGCAAGGGACAGGAGCTACTGGCCTGAGCAATAATGAGAACTAGACCCTACTCAGGCTGAAAAAACAGGATTCACCTTCAGGATATTTACCTGCTAAAGCCTCATGGTAGAAAGCAAAAACTTAACAGTTAAAAAAAAAAAAAAAAAAAGTAAAGCAAAGTAACCAACCCAAAATGAAAAGCCTGAGCATGAATTTAAAATACTCACAACACTGGCACAGCACAACAGGTAAAATTACACCCTAAAAACAGAAACAGAATCAGAGACTTTACTACTATTCATGCACTATAAACAAGAACAAAAAATAAATCAGGAAATGAAAAATAAGCCAGAAAGAAACAAACCTGAAGCAGACATTTCTAATTTGACAAGCCTGGCTTGTGAATGGCCCCAGGTCCCCACAGCAAGCAAGAGACACAGCAGGCTGAGCATGGCACCACTCCCAGGAACAGAACAGGGCTTTTCCTGGAGCTGTGGCCCAGCCTGCCCACTGGTAATAAACCACACTCCAAACCGCCTGCAGGATGGCCCCAGACTGCTAAAATCCCTTTGTTTTAGATGATTTAGCCTTTGTTTTAACACAATCCCACTCTGCTTTTAACCTTGACCACGTCAGAGACACAGTGTTACCCCGTGGTGCAAACTGATTTCACTGCCACACCTTTCTGCCATTCCTGTTCCTCCCTTCCCACAAGCTCCATCCAGGCAACCCCATGGATTGGCCTCTCCCATTCAGACCCACAATTCAAACCTTCTCAGCCCTGACCCCTTCTCTGCTTCCTACCTGTCATTATTCCTGTCTGCTTTACCATAGTGCTGAAACAAATCCATCAGCACACACCTTTGTGTATTTGAGAACTAATTCAGTCAGGATTTGGAAGGCAAAGCTTTCTTAATTACCCCAGATCCAAGTGCCTCCAAGCCCTGAGAACACTGGAGTAAAACTGAAATTTCATCTCCTGTCCTACACTCCAATCTTGACAGACTGAAAACATTTTAAGAAGAGGAAAATCAGTTGGTGAATTCCTCACCTGCCTCTGACAGAGCAGATTTATGATTTATGAGGTCACAGTGGGAATTCAGAGGTCATTTTTGAGAAGGATCCACCCTGCTTTGACACCATCACACCCATTTATACACTGTTTATGTCCTTTATTGACAGGTGATAATCCACTGCTAAGGTGACATACACATTCTTTTCCAGCACTGGAAGATGTTCCCAAGATGTAACAAGGACAACAGATCCCTGAGGCACACACACTTCCTCCCATGTGTGGGGAGAGTGGGCTTCCCTCTTTTCCTCCCTTCCCACCTGCTCCCATCCTGTACAATGCAGATTTTGCTCACCTGTTGTAAAGCTGCTGAGAGCTGAATGTGTAAAGCAAGTAGAGGGTGTTTCCAGTGAGGAAGGCCAGGATCCAGAAGACAACCAGCACTGATCTCTTCTCCTGAGCAAGGAAAAGAAGCAGAGTTATTTCAGCTCAGAATCCTGAGAGCTGAGCCTCCAACTGCTGAAAAACCCAAACCAGGGGATGAAAATGTGTAACAAATGTTTATTTACACAGGACTAAGAAGTAGTCTGTGAGGTAAACTCAAGCAGAAATGCCTCTCACTCAGGTAACCTTTCCAATGGAAATTAATTGAAATAAGATGGTAAAAACAACAGCCTTACTTGCAGAATGCATCTCAAAGATGTGATCTATCTTGGGACACCTAAAATCTCCTGATATTTAAAATGCAGTGTGACAAGCAGATTTTAAAAAGCCCAGTCCACATATATTATCCTAAATTCTGAGTTGTCACTTGGCTGGAGTGACAATTCATCCAAGAGGTGTCTTATAAATAGACCCAAAGTCACTCAGTGGAAGGCTCAGCTAAATCAAATATATCCCACCAGTCCATGCAGAACATCTGGGTGTTAGCCCAAAGCATGGAGGTTCTGGAACGTTCATTTTTGATTGAAGAAATTATTAAAGGTCAAAAGAAGTGGAAATTTTGCACTTCAACATATATGGAATGTTACAGACAAGCTGGATGTCCTGGGTCTTGGCCCCTGGTAAGTTTGGGGGGTAAATTTTATTCCTGAGAGGAAAACACCCACCATTTTTCTTGTGAGCTGATTTATGAAGAAAGGAGGTCTCTGCAGCTGTTCAACAGCCAGGACTGCTGGGCTGAGATTTAAAGCAGGCAGATGAAGGGGCACACTGCTGGAACACCAGAGGTGCAGAGTGCAAGGCAACAGCAATCTGTTACTGGGTTGTGCCATTTATCTGCTCAGTCAGAGCTGGATTCCACTGATTCCACTGCTGCTGGTAGATGCAAGCATGCACTTGTGCCACCCACATAATTTTAACAAAAAAGTAATTCTTGTGCTTTTAGTGCTGCTGAACTGCTCTCCTGACACAGAAGATCAGAAGACCTGAAAAGATCTGCTGGTCTCTTTATATTCTAAGCATATTATGCACAGAGCACTAGAAAGCTACTAGCAAGCAATACATCCATGAAACCTTTCAGCTGAGCATCTCAAAACATTACCTAAATACTAATAAGCTAAATCTCATCATTAACAAGTGAAATATGCTCTAGCTGCACATGATGGGAAACCGAGGTGCAGAGAAGTGCTGGAATAGGCACTGCCAGGCAGAGGCAGATGTGGGTTACAACACCCCTGACCTGTCCTCTATTTGTGTTGTTGCCTGGAAAGGCTGAGCTGGAACAGAGACCAGGCAGAGTAAAAGGGATAAAACAGGAATTTATCGAAAGGATTCACCTTGGGCAGGGCAAGAGCCTAGCTGGGGTCACACCCAAATCAAATCCCAGATGGATCCTGGTCACAAGTTGTACACTTTTATAATTTTTGGTTCATCTATATCTTGGGTCAATTGTCTAATCACAGCCCCATGCCATGAAGTCTCAGCCCCTGGCTTGCTCTCTTTCCCTTGCTGTTGTTTCTGCTTTTTGGGTACCAGCTCTCCTTGACTCTCTAGCTAGGAAGGAATTGTTTTATCTCTACCCCTGTGAAGAGACCTCACTAACACCTAACATGAAGTTTCAGAGTTACACACTAAGCAGCAGGGATTCTGAAAAAGATAAAAGCTAAAAGCCAAGGCATCAGTTTTACTACACCACACGTTCATAAAAAAAGCAGGATAGAGACTTTAGAGAGCATCAGTGGGGAGAGGCAGGAAGAAGACAGATCTGTACACATATAAACACTCAGCCCTACACTGCAATCCAAGGTTCAACACAGATGCTGTTCTGTGCATGGAAAATGATGTTTGCTGGGAACAGAAATGCTGAACTCACCTTCAGAGCCACCTGTTCTCGGAGCGTGGAGTTGGCGTAGGCAAAGGTGCTGGCCATGCCAATGCACACAGCAATTCCTGCAGGGAAACAGAAATGCGCTGTCAGACAGTGACTGCTGATGCTGTTTGACTTGACTCCACAACAACCACCCTACCAGCAAAACAAGAGTCTCATCCCTCTGAACCCTTCTGTGCTACACAGAAATCTTTGCTATCACCAATGTAAGCTCTCCCCATCTCTCCTAGAGATGGCTCTGAGGAGAAGCCTTGGTAACATCCTCAACCTCAGTAACATCCTCAGCCTCACAGGAATGTCAAGGAGAAATCAGGAAAAGGAACAATACTGGTCAGCACAGGTAACAGATGGATCTGACCCAGATGAAAACAGCTTAGACTGAAAGTAGGGTCAATCTATCACATGCATTATCCCATGCATTTGAGTATACTCCCTTCATGCTAGACTCCATCTGCACTCTGTCACATGAATAAATACATCACACTTCAGAGCCTAATAAGGTTTCCCAACCACTCTCTAATCACAGTTCAAAAAGTTCAAAAATTAAATTTAAACCACAGCCAAGAAGCACACGTGCTCTAAAAAGGCAGACTCAAGGAGTGGCCATGTAAAACAGTTCCTGGAATATGGAAAATAGTTTATAGAACTATCAGGCATCAGATAGTTTCCCAACCACCCTCTAACCACAGTTCAAAAACCTTTGATGAACGCTCACCAAGCTTGTGCTGGAAACAAACTTTAGCCAGGAGGATGAGGATGAAGGGAAGCCCCTTCTGCAGCCACCCCACCACAGCTTTGAGCTCAGAGAGCGCGGGGGCCGGAGTGCCAGCCTGCTCGTCCGAGCCGTCCTCGGCGTGCCCGTGGCGGTCGCCGGCCATGTGCAGCAGCGAGGAGCGGTGGTGCCCGTGCTGGAAGGGGTGCGCGGGGCTGCGGTGATGGAGCGTGGCCCCCTCAGCCCGGCCCGAGCCCTCGTCCCTCGGGGCCGGCATCTGGATGAACACTTCGGCCCCTCCGGCTGCCGAGCCCAGCACCAGCCCCGCGGGGAAGGGCGAGCTGGGGATGGAGGCCGCGGGGAGCCCGGCCAGCCCCGGGAAGAGCGGGGCAGTGGAGGAGGCCTCGGCCTTGAGGCTCTCGAACACGCCGCTCTCATCCACGCTGCCCTCCGAGCTCACCGCCGGAGCCCGGCTCCTGCAGGGGAGACACGGACAGCAATGAGGGATCCGGCTTTACAAGTGTTCTAAATACATCTTATACATTGCCTTGGGTTACAGTACAGGATGTGATCCCAGGTATCTGTTCTGTCACCATCTGTTGAGGGTGGGGCAGTGATCCTGATCTCTGTGGGATATCTCCTGCTAATGGGCCATCCATTGAAACCAGGTGGGACTGTGTTCTTTATTTCCAAAGGGGACATCTCCTGTTAATGGCCATGTTTTATAAACCAGCTGGGGCAGTGTTCTTTATCTTTTCACAACCCATGCTTCCTGCAGGGAGAGATCTTCTGCTCATGGCCATTGAGTCTCACTGTGGAACTGATAAAATTACTGCATCCCATGGGGAGATGCTC
>VRYO01002581.1:4889128-4909615 GCA_009812075.1 Sialia sialis | reverse complement strand
GTTTGTTTCTTTGTAGTACTGTATTTCTACTTCAATTTTCTTAGTAAAGAACTGCTATTCCGAACTCCCATATCTTTGCCTGAGAGCCCCTTGATTTCAAAATTATAATAATTTAGAGGGAGGGAGGTTTATATTCTCCATTTCAGAGAGGCTCCTGCCTTTTTTAACAGACACCTGTCCTCCAAACTAGGACATATATATATACATATATATATATATAAAATAACATATAGTAACACAGGCTGATAAAGAGTGTTTGTAGTAAGTGAACTGCCTGCTTGGTTTGGGTAACATCCAGTGAAGACACTGCTACTGATACACCAGCTACCAGCACTGATCTTCTGTGGAAATTGAAGACCACAGCCCAAATTAAAACTGGTAAGAAAAATAAATTAAAACCACAGCCAAGAAACACACGTGATCTAAAAGGCAGACTTAATGAGTGGCCATGTAAAACAGTTCTTGGAATATGGAAAATAGTTTATAGAAAAGTTTGAAAATCCATAATAAATCTATGAACATGCAATGGGCTGATGAATTTAAGGGGTGTCTCCAAAACAGCAGGGGTACTCTTGGCTGGTGAATGCCAAGCACCTGGCCCTTATTACCTTTTGCTTTACTATTTGTCTCTTATTGCCTTTTATTAAACTTTTTAAAATCTACCAGGAAAGCGAACCTTGTTTTTCACAATCAGAACACCAAGGTCTCCAAATGCTTTTCCCTCTATTTGCTGTCAGGAAGTCACAGCTGCAGAACCAGAGGCCAGTAACCAGACACCTCGAATAAAATCAGAGACCCGCTCCAGACCTGAACAAAACCCATCAGTTCCTTCACCAAGGAATGAAGCTCCCAAATACCCTGTTTGCTTTTGAAAAAAAAGAAAAAGAAATAATATATCCAATACCAAGTCCAGTATCTTCTATAATTATTTGATTATTTAAAGAAAAACATATAAAACCTCATGGAACCTGACACAGCACCACCAAGTCGAGTCATATTATAAATAAACAAATTAATCAGTTCTAACTCAAAGTAATGACCCACTCTCAAAATCCTCTGTTTTTATTTTGGGACAATCACTACCTGCCCACAGATGAATTGCACCAGAAGAGACAGAATCACCAGGGGAAGAGAAGTGTTGAGAGCTGATTGTGTGTCCCTGACCTGACACACAACTGAAGGCTGTGCTCATAGGCCCAGATAAATTCTTTTATTTGGATATTTTTGGCAAACTGGGCATGGATGTACCCAAATTACTGGGCACTAGGCTGAACTGGGCATAGAACCAGAACTGGTTCTGGCACTGATTCTTTCCTAAGCACTTTGGAATAGAGCCTGATTCCAAAAAGAAAGTCAAAATACCTTTATCCAAACAGCAAAAGACAACAGGGTTTTTTTCCTTCACTACAAGTCAATATAAGGAAAGTTTAGGTGAGAGGGAACAATGCAGGTAACAAGTAAAATGATCACCATAGACAGCAAACAACTTCTCTAACCTGCAAAAATAAATAAACCTCAGCAAGAGGCAAAGCCCACAAATAAGGCACGTGGCAGAGCTTTGGTCTCTCCTGATTTGAATCCTGGGAGATCTCTAACTGCAGGAATAGTGAGACAGCACACCCAGGGCTCTCAACCCTCTCTCCCCCACGGGCTCCAAAGCCTCCCCAGGCACACACAGGGCACAGAGCTCTGCCTTTCACCTCCTCTGGGGACACCTCCAAACCTCTCTGGCCAAACTAAGCAAACTCCTAATAGGGCTTTTTATAGCTGCACCCATTCCCACTGTGTCTGCAAGTCAACAAGACACTGCACACCTCCTTGTGGTCCACAATATTCATCAGCCAGGTCTTCGTATTCACACCTAACATTACAATTCAGGGATGGATACACAGCTGGGAATGTAACAAACAGCCTGGGAGGAGCCCAGTGTTACAAATAAAGCCACAACTATTGTTTGGAATAATATTACCAGGATACAGGAGTGTGCTTTAAGCAGGAAGGAGTTAATCTGTGACATGTTTATAAACAAGCAAGGTATGTTTGTTGAAATTGTGAGGCTGCTGAAGTTAACAGAAGTTAAGATCAGTGGCAACAGCATTTCCTTCTACACTTAGAAAAGCTTCAGCCTCTGTTCCTGACTGTTTTCACCCTGCTAAAAATCAGCAGAATCATGCAGAAAAAAACCTGAAGATGTCTTTCTTTCCCCCTGAAATTGAGAATGGTACCATGCTAGCAATGGCTATGACATAAGGCTTCAACTCTAATTGCAAAACCACTGCAGAAAATAAAATATTCACTAATGAACTTTCACTTATCATCTCAGCTCAAATAGAGCAATTAAATTTGTTAGTTCCATCTTTGTCTTGGAGTAATTAGATTAGTTTCTTCTTTAGGAATAAAAATTTTATAAAGTCATACTCTAACTCTGGGAAAGCACCAGGGAATATTTAGTACCAGAACAACAACAGTGGCAAGGCTCCCTTGCTGATGTTATAATTACAGAAACAAATCAGAGTTATTCAACTTCTAAATACTCATATACATGAAGACAGATACAGACTCTGGGAAGAAGATGTAAAGGGTCACCCAAACTTTTTATAAACACTAAGTCAGAGTAGTTGGGAGCTTCAGACCTTTTTAAACAGACTTTTTAAACAGCTCATTAATAGAATAGTAAGAATAAGAGAATAATAAGAGAATAATAAGAGAATAAGAGAATAATAAGAGAATAATAAGAGAATAATAAGAGAATAATAAGAGAATAATAAGAGAATAATAAGAGAAGTGTTCACACAGGTCAATCCTTGCACACTGACAGTGCTCAGGGTCCCCACAGGACTGGGCCATGAGTCCAATCCTCACTCCAGAGCTCCACACATGCTGCCCATGCTCTGACAGCTGTCTGCCAGCTGTGCCATGCTGGACCATCCTGGAACACCATGGCTGGCAGCAATCAGTTACTGACAGGAAGGAGAAAAGTAAACTTGTCTCTAGAATCCACAGACTCGAGCAGAAAGCCCATCCACACCCCACACACAGGAATTTGATGTCTTTCTCAGTTCTGAGCTTTCATCCTGAGTCAGAACACTCCTCTTGGGAGAGGAACATGGAGGAAGAAGAAGAGGAAGGATTTACCTTTCGGGAGGCACGGTGTCAGTGTTGCTGCTGTGCCGCCTCTGCATTTTCCTCAAAACCCTAAAACACAACACACTCAACATGAACCCTGTGGCTCAGAAATCCCAGTGTGGCTACTGGCACAGGCCTGGGGGCACAGGGCTGTGGGAGCTGCTCAGCTGGGGACATGGCTGGCAGGAATCATTGCTGCTGTGCCAGAGCACCTCCAGCTCCCGTTTGTTTCTCAGAACACTTGGAGTGGCAGCTTTGAATGGGAAATTGGGGCACACAGTGTCCAGGCTGGGCAGGAATCAGACAGGTCCCCTTCTGCAGGAAGTGGCAGTCACCAGGATGTCACCAAAGCTGAGGGATGGCATGTCCTGGTAAGGAGTAGGGGGACATCCAACAGGAGCTCTCCATGTGACATGTGACTCAACAGCCTCTTGGGAAATGAGATCCCACTTTCCTTTTCTGCAGGAACTTGCTTTGGAAAGCAAAACTGAGAGAGAGGAAGAAAAGGAAAATGCGTAAACATTTTTAACGAAAAAAAACCAATTAGCTCATGACAATATTATTTTAAACAAGCAACTCTTCATTTTAATCTACAGAAATGCCATTTGCAAAGTCTGGACAACAGCCCCAGATTATAACAGCTACTTAATAAAATGTAAAGACTAAGATACAAATACTCTTGAGTATAAATAGTTATAACATTATTAATAACACATGATAATATATACATAAATGTATAGCCCATTAAAGGCACAATGACTCTGGGAAGGTTTGCCAGTACCTGAACAAGAGCTTTATCCTGAGGTGAAAATGCCACACTGGGAGAGATGGAAGCTCAAGAGTGTGCAGACATTCCCAGATGGGGAGCTTCGGACAGTGCAGATTCCCAACTCATCACAGGTGCTTCAGGCCAGTGACAGCCAGCACCTGGCCCCAGTGCTCACACAGGCCCACCTGGAGGAAGCACACACACAGAGGAATCCTCAGCACAGCACAGCACAGAGTTTGACCTCTCTATGTCCCTGGGAAAGGCAGGGAGGTGCAGGAACCCTCGGCGCCCACGTGCATGACCCGCAAGGCTGTTCCCTCTGGGACTGGCCCTGCAGCCCTGCTGCCCACACAGGACTCCCTGGGAGAGCTCCAGAGCAGTACTGTGCCTCCCTGTGCCCACACACACACATTTATTACATTTATTACATTTATGTGTGTGTGTCTGTAATGAACACAGACATAAATGTGTTTATAGATATATGCACATGTATCATAAAATGTCTCACACACATATATCATATCTTTGATATGTACATCTACACATACACATGTACATAAGTATGTGTACACATATATACACACAGATATACAGTGATGTATAGTAGAGGTATAGATCTGTTAATGCATTTCTACATGCCCATCTATTAACACAATCCTATACAAATACACATATATATGTGTATAGATATACATATATATATATATGCATATATATATATATACAGATATAGCTATTAATATGGTTCTAGAGACATTAATATATATATATCTATATATAGATACACACATATACACGGTATACATATATAGATATACATATATATGTATAGGTATACATACATGTATATACATACATATACAGAGACATATCTATTAATATGGTTCTATAGATATAAATACATATATACATCTATATATGCATACACATGCATATATCGCAAACACATATACATAGACATACATATAGATACATATCTATATAATGTATAGGTATACATACATGCATATACACATATACACAGCCATATCTATTAATATGGTTCTATAAATACATATACACATGTGTATATGCATACACACATATACACAGTATACATATATAGATATACATACATACATATATAGAGGTATCTATTAATACGGTTCTACACAAATATATACATCTGTATATATATATACAGACATAGTAGATATACAGCTACACATACATATACATATAGGTATACATACATGTATATATATATATATGCAGACATATATGTTCTATACATATACATACACACATACATCTACATATACACATAGTATACGTATATACATAGTATACATATACAGATATACATAGATATATATATATATATATACAGACCAGAGGTATACATACATGTATGTACATATTTATGCAGCGATATGTATCAATATGGATCTATAGACATAAATACATATACATATATACATCTATATATATATACACATACATGTATACATAATACACACACACACACACACATATATATATATATATATATAAATATAAATAACTACAATTCTGTGCGTACACACATACATACACGTACACAGAGAGACATAAGCCAGGCCTTTTCCTCCCATTAGATGGGGAAAGGAGATTCCCGCTGGGATCCGTGGCACAGTGCCTGGCCCCGCGGTGCCCCCGTACCCAGCGGCTCGGCCCGGTGCGGTGCGGTCCCGGTGCCGGTGCCGGTTCCCGGTGCCGCCCCCGCCCCGCGCACGCCCGGCCGCGGTTTCCGCCCGCCCCGAGCCGCGGCCGGAAGCGCTCGGGCCGCGCCGGGCCGGGCTCCGCTCGCTCCGGGCTCCGCTCTCTCGGCACCGGGGCCGCTCTCCCTCGCTCCGGGCTCCGCTCGCTCGGACCCGCCGGTGATGCCGGCCCCGGGCTGAGCCCCGCGCCCGGCCATGCTGCCCTGCGGGGCCGTGCTCTGGCGGAGGCTGCTCAGGAAGCGATGGGTCCTCGGCGTCGTGTTCGGGCTCTCGCTCATTTATTTCATCACCAGCACCTTCAAGCAGGTCAGTGCCGGCCCGGCCCCGACCCGCCGCGGGGTGGGTTAAAGCATCTCTTATCCCACGGTACTTCTGTTCTCCAGGTGCTGACACCCAGCTCCTGGGTAATGCTGCTCTAAGAGGGGCGGTATAAATAGTTAATAGACGCGAGAATTTAAAATAGGAATGCCTGATTGTGTGTTTGACAGCAATAGCGGTTTGAACCAAAATGGGAAAAGAAAGTCTCCGATGCGTTTGGTATTTGTTGTTGTGTCTCTTGGGAGAGTTGATTCCACTGGCAAAAGGCTCATGAAAGAAATACGTTCAGCTGTGGTTATTTAATATAATATATACTGCTTTTGTGGCATATATATATATTTTATTTTTTTTTTGTGAATTCAGCTGCCTTAGCTGATCCATGGTGAACTTGAATGTCCTCACTTTACTGAATTGTGTATCTTCCTGTTGTGTATGGTATGAAGTGTAAATTGTTTGCACCACTGATGCTGGAGTTTCCTGTGCTGTGGAATTTACAAGTATTGGACACCTTTAATCCTGGGAAAGGCACGTGGATTGAAGTGACAGAAGGACCTTGTATGTTTGGTTGCATTTCTGTTTTTCCTTGCAGGAAGAAAGGATGGTGAGAGATCGGAATCTCCTCCAAGTGCAGGACCATGAGCAGCCCATCCCATGGAAGGTGAAGTTCAGCTCGGGGAACAGCAGCCAGCTGAGCAACCAGTGCAGGAACTCTGTGCAGGGGAAGCTCCTCATTACAGATGAACTGGGTATAGTTGATATTTAGTTGATATAGTTGATATTAGTTAATATTTAGTTGAATTTATTCTGAACACTGCTTTGTCTGACTGCTGATGGCACTTTCATGTAACACCTGCTCTTTGTTAAGGCATTTTTACTCCTCCCTTGGCCTGTTCTCTGGCTGGCTGAATTTCTCTGTGGCTGCAGACCCTGCTGCTGTGGCCCTGTGCACACCAGACTCAGGCCCGGGGCTGTATGAGTGTGACTGTGGCCACCTTGAAGTCAAACAATTCCAGGTACCTTTGCACAGACCCCAGATGTTTAGTCCTGCTCAGTTTGCTGTGGCTGCTTGCAGAACTCTTTTGTGTCTCCCTGCAGTGTGCTCCTGCTATCAGGGGTGTTAGGGAGAGCAAACCTTGGCCTTGTGCTCAGTCACAGTTAACAAGCTTGTCTGACCCTTGTAAACCCGAGGTTATTAACCACTTGTTTAAGGGGTAGAGGTTAAAGACACTTTCCTGCCCTGTGCTTGTTGCTTAGATCCTTTCTTGGCCACAAATCAAGAAATGTGGGTACAGAAAACCCACCAGAACTTTTGTGATTTGCATCAATGTTAAATTTGGCACTGCCTGACTTAGCCTTAGTGCCAGTACATAAGATCTTTAAAAATTACAGATCTCTCACAGTCTAACACTGTGGTAGTACTGTATTTCTATTTCTATTTCACCATATTTCTATACTGTTAAGGATTCCACTCAGCAATGAATATTACGCTACCCTGCATGGGTAAATCTGAGTCTCTTCATGCTGAGCTGTAAGAGAATTATCCAGACACAGACCCATTGATAAAATGTGTGTCATGGTTTTTTTTCAATGTAATCAATCCCAATCTCATTCCCCTTTTTACAACAAGGAACTATGCCCAAAAAACCTCAGAACTTTAATAATCTGCATTTGAATACTCACAGTGTATATACAGCACGTATTAGAGTGGGATATGATAGTTATGCAGATAACACCAGGCTGTTTGAAACATGCTCTCCATTTCAAAGAATGGTTACACAGGACTGAGGGGAATCATAACCTACCAAATTGGAATAGCAGTGGGTGTTTTTGTACTACTTAATTAGTGGTTTGTTTTAGGATTTTTTTTTTTTTTTTTACTTAGAGTTAGGATTTAAAAAACACACAAAGGAAATGGATTTTTTTGTGGTTGGGGTTGGTTGTTTATTAAATCTTACCAGACAGTATAGGACGTTCAGCAACATTTCTAGCTACCAGCTAGAAGTGAGTAAAATGGAGAAAGATTTAGTTAGTTATAAGGTCTTTAAAGTTAAACAGTTTAATAGAGAATTAAACCTATGTGATTTATACTTTTAATAACTAAATTACTATGATCCTTAGTGTGACACCAACCAGAAACTACTGTTTGAAACCATGAAGAAGGAAGATGAAAGAGACACTTCTCAAAATCCTTTCTTTTGTCCCATACTTGTTCCTATATTATAAAAACCCGAAACTTAAAACCTTCACTGTGTGAAAGCACACGCTTCTATTTAACTAGAACCGTTAAACATCAACAAATAAATGATCCAACATCAAATGATAAACAAACCTGTTCTTAAGGCATGTGATCCTTACTGCAGATTTTCCTAGCTCATCCAGAAGGGTGTGCCTTGCCAGCTGTGACTCCTGGTGCTGTTTTGCAGGCTACATCTGTGAGAGGAAGGACCTGCAGGTGAATGGCTGCTGCAATGTGAACGTGGCCAGCACCAAGCTCTACAGCTGTGACAGCTGCCTGCCCAATGGCTGCTGCAGCATCTATGAGTACTGTGTGTCCTGCTGCCTGCAGCCCAGCAAGGTGAGGCCCTTCCTCCTGCTTCCCACATCCTCTCAGCTGCTCAGCTTCCTCTCTGGCTCAAAGTGAGGAGCTTTTCCCTTAGAGGGACAGTTCCTCTTCTTGGAAGGATGAGGAAAGCCTCCAATGAGCATCAGCTATAAATAAAGCTTTAACAAAATTCATCCTTCCCACCTTTGGGAGGAAATATCAGGATCCTTGCAGTGTTTCAGCTTTAGAGGAATTGCATTTGCTGAAGGGAGATGATTGCAGAAGAGTTACTCCAGCCAGTATTAGTTTTGTAATTGGCACTTCCCTGTGTTCTGTGAGCTTCTCTTAGATTCTTGTCCTGCTGCTGGGGTGCTGAGATGTTAGCCTTTCAGTGCTTGCTAGAAATCCTAAGTGGAGTGGCTTGCTATTCCTCTGATACCTGAGCTTTGTAGGTTAGGGTGGGCTTTGACTGCTCCTTGCTGAAGCAGAGTGTTTCTGTTTTTTGCCTTCTCTTTGCTCACCACTTCAGCAACATCTCTTGGAGCGGTTCTTGAACCGCGCAGCGATTGCTTTCCAAAACCTCTTCATGGCAGTGGAAGATCACTTTGAGCTGTGTCTGGCCAAATGTAGGACTTCATCACAGGTGAGGCACAAGCACATGTCCAGGGCCCAAACAAGTGCCCTTGGAAAATGGGGCTGAATCCTGTGAATGGCTGGTGTGTTGTGTTTGTATTTTCATAGAAGTTGAAGCTATGGCTGAGAGTCAGTCTGAAGGCAAAGCACATGTTTAGAGCAGTTGCACATTCTCTTTAGAAAAGAGGAGCTTAACTAAAAAGAGACTGGGTTCAATGGCCAGTGAAGATCTCAGATGAGTTCTGGGGAAGATCTCATTATGGTGAAAACTGTGAGAGCTGTTTCAGTATCTTCAGAATGCTCTTTATTTTATGGTACAGTTGGAGACCAACCATGTGCTGGCAATCATCTGCATACTATCTCAAAAACCGTGTTGTAATTTCTTTGCCTATTAAGGACAAAGGTGAACTTCTGCTACCCATTGGATTTTATTAGAAGTTTTGGTCTAAACAAGCAGTGGCCCTTTTAGAAAGTGATGTTGGCCCTGTCCTGCAGCTTCAGTATTTCATGTAGCCATAGGGATGGACTGCAGAGGATAGAGTTCCAAATGTCTGCAAAGTTCCTAGGATTTTTTACCCATAAAATCTGAACTCTACTCTTTATCAAGAAAAATGCACACATCTCAAGTAGAAACTATATTGTGGTCTGCTTGCTTAGAACATTTGATGATACGGTCTAAACATGTCTAATTTTTTTTAATGAAATCTGTTCCCACTTACTTGGGTAATCTCTTGAAAAGGAGGTTCTGATTCAACATTGTAGTACTGTAATATGTTGTAATACTTTTGTATGTTGGCAATGCAGAGTTCTTTGACTCTGATATGTAGAAGAATTCAGGATTTTTTTTGGCTCTGCATAAATGCTGTGGGTTTTGTGCCTCAGTGAAGGGATGCCTTGTTTCACTGTGTGTACATTGCTAAATCTTCTCCTCCTTTCCTGGCAGAGTGTGCAGCATGAGAACACCTACAGAGACCCAATTGCCAAATACTGCTATGGAGAGTACCCCCCAGAGCTCCTGCCTGTTTGAGAGCTGCAGGTCTGAGCAGCAGAAGGAAGGGACTGGAAACTCAAATCCAGAAGAGCAAGACAGCAGCTGTTGCTTTGCCAAAGCCTCAGTGAAAAAGCTTGTCTTGTGTGTGGGGGCAAAGCCAGAGGTGAACAGAGGAAGTAAGGGACTGAAGTTCTTCAGGACTGAATCTTGCTTTCTTCAGTTTCTTATGCACCTGCTTTGGAGTGCTGGTACTGTGCTGCTGTGCCAGTGTGTTCTTTGAATACTTCCTCTGAATTTCAGGAATCATGGAGTCAATCCAGGCTACAGAACATCAAGGGAAAAATATCTAATGTGGCTGTGCAGCTGTAAATGGAGGTGCAGTTGTGTCTCTGCAGTCCAGAGACTTTGCAGAGTGACAGAAGTAACTGGAGTTACTGCTCCTTTCAGAGAGCAAAGCATGCCTGCTGTGCTGCTCTCTCTGGAACCCTTCTGACATGCTTGGTGTACACTACATATGTAATTATGAATTATTCATCCATTTTATATGGGCCACTGCCTGAAAGTATGGATGCTTTGCCTAGCTAGTTGTGGATGCCTTTCAGCCCCTGCTTTGCTGTGTCAGCTAGAACAGATATTTTAGATCCTGACTAAAATTGGTAGGGCTTTCTTTTCCTCCTTAGTCTAAAGGAATTGTATTGGGATTTGTCACTATAGTAATTATGTTCCTCTTAGTGAGTTTAAACCATTCAGAACTCCAATGGAGTTGTTCTTCTGCCAAAGTCCTGTAGCACAAGAGATCTGCCTGGGATGGGATGTTTATTGTCTGTGAACATTTTCCTTGTTACTCTGCAGCAGTTTCCTCAAAGAGGAGTCCAGTTTTATGAGCAGCTCTCTGCTGTCCACTCGCTGACAGGGAGCAGGGAAGATTTGTTTGCTTGAACTTGTGCAGGCCTTGGTATTTCAAATGTACTTCACTCCTGGTTGTGCAGGAGGCAAAAGGGTGGAGTTGGTGTCTCCACAGCATCTTTCCCCTGCCTGTGCCTTCCTTCCCACGCTGCTCCAGTGGAGGAGGCGCCATGGGGCTGACCCTGGTCCAACTCCTTGGCATTTCTGGCAGATCCTGAAATACTTTACATCTGCATCGCAGGAAGCAAACCGCACAGCTTCCTTTCAGCCCTTGGAGTCCCCTTACACCAAATTTAAGATGATACAGCCTTTTACAAAGAGGACTCAGTTTCATGAAGACAATTCATTGTTCCATTATTGTTTTATACAATCCAGTGCCCATCAACTGCCACTGTACCTCAGCCAGTGGGGGAAGCAAGAGGGCAACATGCGGCCGGGAGTTCAGAATAAAAGGAGGCTGCGTCTTCCGAAATCTCGAGAGACCCACGGGGGTATGGCGTAGAGGACTCTCTCCCTTTATTCGAATAAAGTTGCAGGACTCCTCTGTCTCCTTTGTGGACACTGGCTTTGGGGTAGGGGCCGGGCCCGGCTCGCTCACCGTCGCGCACCGACACGGACTGAGGTGAACCGGAAGTGACGCACCTGGTCTTGCTGTGTCCTGAGCCAATGGTAGCGCCGGCTGCCCCTCACGTGACATGAGCGCCCGCCGTTGGGTCCTAACGGCCGGCGCCGCGCGCGCCGAGCTGAGCATGCGCAGTGCGGCCATCCCTGCATTTCCCCGCTTTCGGAGGGGAATTTGTGGGAAAATGTTTCATCCTTGCATGTGAGAGCGGCCCCGCACAGCCGGCCCTGGCCCTCGGGAGCGGTGCGGGGACACAGCGCCGTGCTGTGGCTCCAGGCTTGGGTGAAGGCTCCGCCCGGGCCTCAGCTCCCCTGCCCGCCCTCCTGGCCCAGGTACACACGACAGGAGCCGCGGGGTGAAGGTTAACCTTTATTACCGGGTGAGCCAAACTCTGCGGAAGCTCAGCCGGGCTGAGGCCGCCTCGTGCCAGGTGCTGGAAGAGCTCAGGGTGGCCGAGCCCTCCATCCTCCCGCTGCAGCAGGAGGCCCTGGGCGCTCTGCGGCCCCGCCGGGCTGTCTGGTGCCCCGTGCGGGACGCCTGGGGACAGAAGCGGTTCTGCACTCCCCAGCACGGGGCAGCGCTGCTCAAGCATGCAAAGATGGATTTTCCCCATCCCCCCAGGGCTGCTGAGAGCACGTCAGGGAAGCTTCAGTCCCCCGTGTCAGAGCCATTTGAAGGCGGGTGCCAGGGAGCAGTAGTAGGTGCCGTTGTCATCCTGGCAGGCAGACGCGATGGTGAGGATGCAGGCATTGCTGGCCAGGTCTTTGGTGGCCGAGAAGCGGTCGGGAGTCTTGGCAGGTTTGTGCTTGTCTCGCTCGGAGTTGTAATAGAGCAGATACCTGAGGGAGCGGCCCGGGCGCTGCAGGAACCAGGAGATGCCGAAGTGGCTGATGTTGTACTGGGGGCTCAGGGTGCAGAACAGCCGAGCGCTCTGCCCGGGCAGCACGAACACGGACTGAGGCTGGGTCAGCACGGGCTGAGCCCTGGAAACTGCATGCATCAGGGGTGCAGTTAGTGATGGAGCCATGTCCCCGTCACCCTCAGCCCCAAAATATCCCTCCCTTGAGGTAACGCCATTACCCAACCGCCATGCTGCTCATTGCATCACACAGCCCAGAGAAAAACACCCAACTTAAACCAACCCCCCTTGGACAGCCCCGGCCTGCCCACCACCCTGCAGAGCCCCCAGGCAGAGCTGAGAGCCTCAGCAGCCTTACCTGTGCCCAGCGTCCCCAGCAGGAGCAGGAGCGTGAAGCCCAGGGCCATGGCAGGAGGCAGAGGAAGGGAGGCTGTTTCAGAGAGGCTCTGGGGTGCTGCACAAGCCCTGGGTGCTATGCCTCAGCACTGGCAGGGTGTATGTAAATGACACAGGGGGCTCAGGGACTCAGCCCCCCTGGGGCCACTCATTCTGCTGCAGCTGGGCTTCAGGCACAGGCTGAGAGCCACCCACCTTCACCCCAGCCCATTTCCTTCAGCTGCACCAATGCACCCACAGCCCACACCACCACGCCATGCCCTGAGCACTGGGTGGGCATTGCTGACCACCTCTCCTCACTGCTGGGAGGAGCAGAGAGGTTTCGCTGGGGTCTCACACTCAGAGGCTTCTGCTTCCAGGCACACAGGAGGCCAGGAGCCTGAGCCACACCACACCAACAATGGGGGCCACTGGGGTGAACAGAAGATGGAAGGCAGCTGTCCTATCACAGAAGCAACATCAAGAGCTGCTGCTCTGACACAAATGACTTGGCAGGGTCTCAGCATAGCTTGCAGCAGGGGCTGGAGGTGCTGCCTCTTCACGAGGGCCACCTCAGAGCAGCAGCCATGGGCAGCTGGGGTGGGTGGCTGCTGAGGCCAGCAGGCATGTCCCCAGGGCCAGGACAGAGGTGGCTGCAGCACAGCTGGTGCCTGCGGAAGGACAGCAGCCGTTCCAGCCAATGGCCACCAGCTCAGCGGGCGTGAAGCCACCCTGCCTGCGACACCTGTCACGGGACACTGCGTCACACGGCCACCAGCCCACGCTGGCCTCAGCTCTGAGGGCAGCAGGCTCTTCTCATGTGCCTCCTGCTCAGCCCCTGCCAGGGCCACCTCATCACCATCCAGGCACAGCCATCCCCTCCCCTTTGCAGCACCCACAGATGTTTGCCCCTGCAGGTAGCAGCAGTTTGTGCTTTGTGCAGCCAGGCTGCTGAGCTCTTGCAGGTATGAGCACACTGCAGGTGCAGCTCCAGCTGTTGCCCACCAGCACTCCCCAGATTCTGCAAAGTGGGGGCAAGATGAAGGTGAGTCTCTCTGCAGGTCCTAGGGGAGGAGTGTCACACCTTACATGTTACACCTTATCCCAGCCTTTGAGCAAGCCAAGTCCATGGATTAGACTGACTGTGAAATGAAACCTGGCAAGACAGAGGGAAATCACCTCCTCATGCAAAGAGGGGCACTCCAGAGAAAGGGAATTTGTCCTCAGAGCAGTGCAATGCTGATAATGCAGCACATCAGTGTTGTTACTGGTTCCCACCATTCCAGCCCTGCCCATCTGCTGAGCAGCCAGCCTAGGGACATGGATTTCATCCATGTTTTCTACAGGAAAAGGGGATGATGATGCTACAGGGCCCTGACTGCAGGAACACTCGCACAGCAACATTTGGGCACCAAATAGAAGGAGCAGCTGGCACAGGACCGTGGACACCATGGAGCTGCAAACCCCCACTGCCTCCTGCTCCAGAGCAGGACCAGCAGGGTCCTCAGGGAGATTTTTCCAGTGGCATCCAGTCATGTCACAGAGCAGGCCAGGCTGCCCTTGCAGCAGTGCTGAGCTCAGTTAGGAGCAGGGTAAGCAGATGTGGCACCACCCCAGCCCAGATGAGCTGCAGGACCAAGCAAGTGGGGGGATGGAGCAGGAAACACCACAAGACTACAAAAAGTCTCAAATTCAGAGCATCTGGGACCACATGGAGCAGGCAGCTTTCCCAATAGGCTGATGTTTAGCTCAGCTTTGCTCTTCCCCCCTTCTTTACCCTCGCAGGAGGCTCGAGAATTTGCAGGGGCCATTCACTGTTGCTGGGTGATCTGGCTACTGAAACCACAACAGCGTCAGTGACAAATGAGTCCGTGTGTCCTGGGCTCTCCAACAGCTCCCACCACTGCCTGCAGGAAGGGACCTGGCCCCACAGCCCTGCCAGGGACACAGCAGCACCATGTTTGCCACAGTGAGATTCGGAGGTAGGTGGGAAAGCCTCAGCCCTGCAGCCAGCGGGGCACCTGGGCCACCCCCCGAGGGGAGGGAGGGATGCAGCACCTGGTGCAACAGCATTGCCCAGAGCTTAGGGAGCAGGCAGGAGAGCTCTGCCAGGGCACACCAGTGTCCTGTGCCCTCATCCGCTTCAAAAAAGGGAGATCTATTACCCCTACACTCCAAAGCATGGAGGAAAACCACTCCAGCAGAGCTGAATTAATCACTTGAGGTGAGGATGAGTTCCCAGCCTGGCAGCTCTGGGAAATCACTGGAGGGGGAGCTGCTTATCTAGACACAACCAGAAGAGGCATGGGGCACAAGTGCCAGCTGCTAGCAGAGCTCCTCTATTCTAGGCTGTGTGGGAAGGGTTCCCTGACTCAAATCGTGGCAGTGTTTGTGGGAGGCACTGAGCAGCCCCTGTCCTGACCTTACCCAGCTGGCTGAAAGCCTTGGCCTGACCCCAGACACTCGTGGCTGAAGCCATCAGACACACACAGTCCTAAGCCTTTGCTCCCTCTGCTATTTGAATTGGATCCCCAGCTCTGACTACTGACGTGTGTCAGCCCTGGGGGATTTCTCAATTGTCACAAACTCGGTCAGAGTTCATGGCCAAAATATCCTCAGGTGACTCAGCCACAATCTCCAGTTCTTTCCCCTTGTGACTGGGACCAGCTGGTCGAAGGGGACTGGCAAGGACCAGGGCTCACTGCTTTTTCCTACTCATGCTTGATGAAACAATGTTGAAGGACAGAGAAGCTTTACCAATCAGAACCATTTTTCCCAAATCGAAGTGCTCATCCTCCCTTGGCCTGGGGCACTCTCAGCACCCACTACCACAGTCATGGCTGGAGTGCAGCTGCTCCAAGTCCTGCTGATGCCCCGTGGGGATCCTGCCTTTGCTGGCCACAGTGGGCACCTCTCAGCCCCTGCTGTGCCTCCCACCATGCCCATGTGGTCCCTTGGTTTGGGGTGACCATGCTCCTATCTCAGGTCTCATTCCTTGTCTGCAGCCAACTGCCAAGTGATGGCAAACCTGCTCTGCTGCGTCCAGACCCTCACAGATCACCTGAAGTGGAAGTGTCATTGCAGGCCTGAAGGTATGAGTGCTCTGGGCTGTGTCACCCACCCATAGAGGGTAACAAATGGGTCACATGGGAGTCACAGAACACCCCAAAACACAGGGAAAGGGACAGCAAACCTCCCACTCCCCAGAGCTCAACAGATTCTGTTCACGATGTAACTTGCCAAGGAAAATACCTCTAAACCCCAGGGGCCCCTGTTGGCCACGCAGGGGCACCCTGGGCTTCTTTCACCATGTGTCACCCTCCAGACTGCATCGATCTCGTGGATGAAAATGGCACCCTGATGAACCTGAGCACAGTGGAAGATCCTAAATCTGACTATGCCAGTAAATATCTGCAGGGAAGGCAGCGCTACATCCTCATCAGAGTTGTCCGTGAGTTCCTCGTCCAGACAGCACAGCTCAGCCCCTGGGCCAGGAGGGGTCTGCTCTGGGGGGAGGGAGGTTTGGAGAGCACAGAAGCTCTGAGGAGGCAGAAGCCACCTCAGATGAAGAGCTGAAGCTGAGCCTTTGTTTGTCCAAGGGAAGAAGGAACTTTTCCTGGGCAGAACCACCTGCCCCAGTTACAAGCCTTCAGTTCACAGCCAGGAGAGAGACTAATCCATTTCTCCCATTCTGCTGGCAGGAGAAGAAAACTCTGAAACCAACATCTATGAATCCTTGCTAGAGGACCCAGGGAAACACTACCCTGACCTACCAGGTAAGAGCCAGGCACCCACCTCACTTCCACAGAGGGGAGTCAGGGCTGCAGGCAAGACTCCTGTTCCCACCTCAGGCCTTGTACAGCACCTGTGGGACTTTCCTCTGATCCTCCTGTGCTCCTTCAGGGCTCTTATGGCTGTGGGCAGCAAGTAAGTTTGGTACCAAGGGAGGGGACAGGCTGGGCTGCTGTGCAGGACCCTCCCTGTTAACAGGGACACCCCACACCAGGCAGAGTCCTACCCAGCTTGTCCCCTTGGCAAAGAGGGTCACATCCTTGGAACAAACAGGGAGGGAAGGACATCAGGTGAAATTGGGAAACCCACAAGCGTCTCTCCCAGGCTGTAGTCTCACAGGTTGGCAGTGCCTTGCTCAACATGTAATGGGCAAGTGACCAACACAGCAGGAAAACACAACTCTGGAAGGGCTTGGTCACTCCACAGATCAGCTGCTGCAGCTTTCAGGAAAGGCACCGAGGAAGAAAAGCCCCTTGCAGGTGCCTGAGCCTCCCCCCAGCATCCAAGCCACTCCACCTCCTCCCAGCACCAAAGCTAAGGGCAGGAGCAAGAGGAACCCCCGTAAATGAGGAACACACCCATCACCAGTGACACAGGCAGCACAGCCTCCACCAAACACCTGTCCAGATACTTATTCCCAGCACTGGAATAATGCCCTGCTGCTGAGCCCTTGTTCCTGGGACTCTCTGCTCCTCCCAGAGCTGCAGCACCCTAGCAAAGCAGGCACACCCAGCATCCTCCTGCTTCAAGGGCTCTCATGTTCCCATGGCATGGCCTGCACTCTCAGGGACAAGAACCTGCACCTCCTTTACCTGCACTGTACCACTGGACAGCTCTGCACCACTCTGGGACTGCCCACTGCAATCACCAGGAAAAACTCTCTGGAGACAGCCAGTCCCAACTCAGAAGCAGCTCTTTGCCAAGATGGCTCAAAGGCAGAACACACCTGCTGCAGGTGCTGCTGCTGATTCTCCTTAACAGCTTCTCCACCCAGAGCAACACACCAACAAGTCCAATACACTTATTTCTTAGAGGGAGTTCAACAACTGTGAGCTCCCAGCTCAGCACATGGAGCACTTGGGCTTTTAATCTCTGGCATTTACTTTTGCCCTTGCCTGTCTCTCAACACAAGCCACCCCTGATAAGGCCAGGCACAGCTCAGGACATCCCTACCAAGAATTTTAAGACTGACATTTAGAAGGGGCAGAACTTTGAACACCAGCCTCTACTATCTGCTGCCAACATTTACCATCTAGACTTGGATTTCCTCACAGATCCTAGAAAGGGGCTGAAAACTTGTCCTTTATTCAAGTCAGAGATCAAAAGGTGAAAAGACTCATTCTGCCATAAAAATTAAGCACCTGAAAGTGTCCTGGTTTCACTGCTGTGCCATTAAAACTCCACCTGAAACCCCAGAATTCCCTCCTATGCCGACAGGAGGAACAAGGTGTCCTGCTGGAGGCCAGTCCTTGGGCAGCAATCACGGGGCTGTGCTGCCAAGGTGACTGCAAGAGGAAAGCAGCTCCAAACTCCACCTGATGCCAGTGACCTTGAGGACATTGCATAACCTGCTAAAGCTTTAACGTCAGATCAGTCAACTGTATCTGAGTCCCACAGCCAGACAGATCACACTCTTAGCTCTGAGGTCAGGACAGGGAAGAGGATATCTATAGAAGAGTAATTTGTCACTGAAATACTGTGGGACACATTTGGCTTACCTCTCTGCAGCCTCTCCTCTGCCTGGAGGGCAGCCAGTGTCTGGATCTCCTTCTGCCAAGTCATGCAGGCACAGTCCTTGCTAGGCTGCACCCCCTGCTTGCAGGAAATGCACACTTGTGCCTTGTCCTTTTGTCTGATAGCGTTAACATTTTGGTAGTTTAATTTCAGCTTGAGAATTAAAGAACCAACATGCACAAGTGATAGGTCCAAATAAATTCTTTTATTTCTCTGTAATAAATACAGCACTATCTGAATACTGAAGACCCTTGGGTCCAATCCCTCCTTTCCTTCCCTACTAGCTCAGAAGTGAATTACCACTGCAATACTCCTGTCTGGTCAGTCTGCTCCCTCCAGCTCACTCCTGTCCTTCCACTCCCTGTGGATAGCAGGGCTCTACACCACGATCCTCTTCCCTACAAAGGGGCAAATTCTTCACAGGAGAGAAGTAACACCTACAGAGAAGAAGCAGAAGTTCAGCATTAGGTTCATGCTCCAGCAGCTACAATTAAAAACTCTCTCACCCAAGGTAATGAGATCATGACCTAATTACTGACAACAGCTATACCAAAGGCAGCAGGAATTAGAGAATCAACCGGGGAGAGCAGCAGGTTTCCCACAGCAGCAAAAGTAGACCCCCTAAGAAGGTACCTACAGTCTCCTAATCTTCACAGAGACACGTTCAGAGTAATATCTCCTTCCCTTTACAGCTGCCTTCTGCTCTTCAGGACACAGGAAAGACACAACTGCTTCCCACTTTAAGCTCTAAGGGCACTGTATCCCCAAAATATCACTCCTGCAACCTTCAAACGCTGCGAGGTGCTCTGCTGGCAGCAGTTCGGTGGCGCGGGGTCAGGGCACACTCACCATTGCTGTACTTGCACTGCTTCAGAGCCTCGTTGAAGCCCTCGCACAGGGTCAGGTCTCTCTGGTTGGTAGCACATTCCAGAAACTGCTTCATCTCATAGTGGCACGGTCCGTACGGCGACTGCTGCATCACAGGCAGGGGCTCCTGCGGCCACGGGCCCGGTCAGGGCGGCGCGGGGGCAGCGGCGCCTCCTTCACCGTGCCCCCATCGCCCTGAGCGGCGGGGACTGCCCGTCCGTCCGTCCCTTCCTCCTCCCGCCCCGCACAGCCCCGCTCCCCGACCCAAGGGCACCCCAAGGGCACAGCCCGGCTCCGCTCGCACCTGGGCAGGCGCCGCCGCCTTGGCCGGCTCGGAGGAGCCGCCGCTGAAGACGCCGGTGATGGCGCTGCCCACGACGTGCCCCACGGCGGAACCCACGGCCACGCCGGCCGCTGTGCTCGCCATCTGCGCCATCAGCCCGGGCTGCGCCGGCTGCGCCATGGGCGCCGGGGCCGCTGGGGCCGGGCTGCGGAGAGAAGGGAGTCATGAGACGGCGGCAGAGGGAGGGCGGCGCGCCCCGCCGTGCCGTGTCGACCCCAACGCCGGTACCTGGCGGGCGCCGGTGCCTTGGCGGGCCGGGACACGCTCCTGCTCCCACGCGCCATCGCAATCTGCGCGCCCCGCCCCGCGCCCCGCCTTAAGGCGGCCCGCGCCGCCACGTGACACAGCGCGCACGCGCACACGAGCGACCGGAGCCCCGCCCCGCCCCGCTGGGGGAGGAGCGGCTCCCGCGGGGCGCATGCGCAGAAAGCGCGGGGGTGCCTGCGCACTGCCCGGCCGGTCCCGGCAGAGGGCGCGTGAGGCCCGTGCGGCCCCGGGAGCGGGGATCGAGCACGGCACTGAAACAATCGATCACCGAAACAATCGATCACCGAAACAATCGATCACCGAAACAATCACAGAGACACCGAAACACCGCATCAATCACCAAGATAATCACCGCAACAATCACCGAGCCCAGCTCTCACCCGGCACTGCCAAGGTCACCCGTGCCCCGTGTCCCGCTGCCGAACCCATGTGCCGAGGCTGGACAATCTTTCAGTGAAGAGATTTGTCCCTAATGTCCACTCTAAACATTCCCTGGCACAGCCTGGGGCCGTTTCCTCCCGAGCTGCCCCTCGGTACCTGCGAGAACAGAAGGATCCCCCGGGCCTGTGCTCCGCTCCGGGCGCTCCCGGGACAGAGCAGGGAT
>VRYO01002581.1:4831842-4880459 GCA_009812075.1 Sialia sialis | reverse complement strand
TCCAGGGCTGGGTGCAGAGCTGTGTCTCTGGGCTGCTGCAGCTGCACTGGGACTGCAGCAGGAGAGGAGGGAGGAGGAGAACCCCGCAGGACCCCGCAGCTGCTCAGGCTCTGTGTGAGCTCAGTGTGAGCTGCACGGGGGACAGGCTGTGGCTGTCTCAGCGCTCCCCCAGGGATCCCTTCCCTGAGAGGTGCAGTGCAAGGTGAGGGACAGGACGGTGCCGCCCCATGTCCCTCCTTCCGAGGGGGCACAGTCCCTGTCCAGCAGCGCTGCAGGTGCTCTCAGCCCTGCCCAGGAGCTGTGTTCTATTCCTGGCCCTCTTGGTTTCATATCCTCTGCAACCAGAGATCCCAAACCCATCTGACTCCGCACCGCTGGGTTCAACCCAGAATTAAGGAAAAAGAAAAAGGAGTTTTAAGGGCAAAAGAAAATAGATGCAAAGTAAGTAGTAAGAAATCAAGCAAGACCTTCTGGAAATTCATAATGAGACTGACCTAGTTAAACTGAAGTCTGGAAAACTTTAGTGTTTTCGAGGTCCTGTTTGGACCCAGGACAGCCTGTACAGTTCCAGCATTTTCATTTAAAAGATTAGAAAAAAAACAAAAAACAAAGAAAAGAGATTTGAAGTAAATAACTTTGCTGACCAATATAGATATTTTCTGTACTGCTTTATTTTACACATTACTTTACCTTTCTACTTGTGAGTCCAGGCCCAAAGGCCAAGTTTCCATTCCACAACCTCTTCTTGCCCACTCCCCATGCCCATGTCTTGGGCTGCCAGCAGAGGAGAACTGGGAGTTCAAAAAGTACTCCTGATCAACTGTGTTTACATGGACACTTCACTGCACATGACTCCCAGACCTGTTTGCCACCACCACCTGTACAAATGCCCACTTTGCCTGCCCAGGAGAAAAACAAGGTGCCAGGACCACAGAAAAGGGGAATCCCAAAAGCAAGAGGTGAGAACTGAGATTTGCCTGTTGGGGACGTGTCCTTGTTTGTGACCCACTGAGCAGTGATGCTGGAGACTTCAATTCATGAGGTTTTCTCCTACAGAGAGAGGAGGGAAGACATCAGAGAAATCCAAGGGGTTTCTCTGTCCTGGGGATTTGGCCCCTGGACCCTGCTCCAGCTGCTCAGGGAAATGCCCAGGAGGTGTAAAGCTCCATGCTGACTTTGCAGGGGACCTCAGGCCAGGACCCCAGGCACACAGAACACAGCTGTGAAAGTCACACCAGGGAGGTGGCAGGAAACAAAGGACTTTGGACAGACAGGCTTAATCCATTTAAATTCAGTTTCTCTCTCACCTCCCTCCCCTTTCCCCTTGGCTCTCATCAGACAGCTCTTCCCCCACTCCTCTCAGCCCGAAGTGCCTTTCAGCAGTTTCACACCCAAGTGGCCTGTGGGCTCAGAGAGTTATTCCACCTCTTTGCTGCTCACAAAGAATCAAACCTGCTGTTCTCTTCCTCTTGCACAGCCTCTTTCCCCTAGCACCTGCTGGGCTGTAGAGAGAGGTTATCCCCAGCCGGTGGTTCCTGTTGAGACTCACGTTACGATGCTGCTTTGCCTGCCCAGGTGTTCACAAGGCCCTCCTTGTTGGGAAGCCTTAGGGGAGTGGGAGAAGAGCTAATGCTTGTGGTCAGAAGGACTCGGAAAACTCAAGACAGCTCTGCAACTTGCTAGGACTGGAAGGGCCAGAACAGATGCTGAACAAGAAGAGCTCAGTGTGGAGATGCTAAATCAGCAACATCAGTGACCACTGGCACCTCTCAGCCAAGAAAACTTCCACTGAGCTCCTGCAGCCATCCTGAGAGGCCCAGGTTTGGCTCCAGCCTGGCAAGAGCTGCAGGAAAGCAAGCAGACAGTGAGATGTCAGCCTGGGAGATGTCAGACTGTGTCAGGGCTCTGGGCTGGGGTGGGAGCCCTGTGCTCATCTGGCAGCAGCCTCTGTGCATCCATCGGGCTGCAGAGAGGCAGGGTGAGGGCTGCACAGGACAGACACACACACAGGCAGTGCCTGAGATATCTCCCAGCTCAGGAACACAACAAAAGGAATTCTGCAGGCTTCACACAGGGCCCTCTGCAGAAGGTGAGCACGACAGCCCCCAGAACACCCAATGTCCATTTTCCTACTGCTAAACATATTCTTGTTTGGCTGGGCAATGCCTGTGATCTCAAACACACCAAGCACTTTCTTTTGTGTTAAGTGCCTTGGCAGGAGCCAGCAGTTCTTACTCACAGTTCCATCTCTGCAAGGACCAAGTTTCCCAGAGCATCCCCATTAAAAGTCTCTCTCCCTTCATTAAGAAGAGCCAAAGCTGCTTTACAGGCTGCTCCTGTGCCTCTCCCCGCTTCCCCAGGGCTCCACTGCCATGGGCTGGAAAGCTCTGAGCTCCCAGAGACACCAGTATTAAAAGAAAAGACACTAAAGAAAAGAGAGACAAAGGCAGGAAGGCTTTTTTCACTGGGACCCAGCTGTCTGGCTCAGAGAAAGGCAAGAAATGAGGGTCTGCTCTGCATTCCTGGGGCACGGCCAGAACAACAGCACAAGGGTAAATTCCACAGTGCAAAGTGTTTTTCCCTACTCCCCTATCCCCTCTTACCAATAAGCCTCGGGGATGCACTGAGCACGGTGCTCCAGTGCAGGGACATCTTGCTAACAGCCTGCAAGTTAAACACTGCAGCACCTTCCAAAGGCAGCCAAGACCAGGCTCTTTCTTCTCACATCTGCTTACCGTACCCAGTATTTACATCGTCAGTATGGTTCCCATAAAACTAAACATGAACAACTGATCACAGACAAATAAAGCAGTAATAGAGTCTGGGATGTCAGGAAGCCTTACCCACTCCCTGCACACCAGCCCAGGCAGCTGGAGATCAAAGATTTCTTATTTGCAATACATTTCTTGAAACAATTTTCAGCTAAACTCAGTCTGCTGAGAAGATGCTGACACAATCCAGGGCTTCTCTCATAGAAACAGGAACCAAGGAACCAGATCAGTGCATTGCTGCCTTCATCTCCAGGTGGCTGAGCAGATGGAGAAGGCTTTGGCATCTCCAAAATGGGGAGTTGCTCCCTTCTTTCCCCTCCCTCAGCATCCCAGCTAGGGAAAGCCTTCTGGCCAAGGGTGAGTGAAGGATTTGAGTGAGAAAGAGAGCAAAGCAGAGCCCTGCACAGGCAAAGCAGGGGTGCAAACACGTTTCAACCCGGCCGTGAGCTACTCCCCATGGGGCTGGAGTGGTCTCGACGGGCACTAAGAGGATTGGGGTTAGTTTTTGGTACCCTCGGGCAGCAGAGGCGAAAGACACCTTTAAAGGGACTCTTTTGAAGGCGTCCCGAGGCCGGTGCCGGGCAGGCGGGGGAGGGGGTCCCGTCCCGCTCCGCCCCCGGGGGTGGCGGGGCGGAGCGGCCGGGCCGGGCGGGACCCCCCTCCCGCGATGCGGCCGGGCCGTGTCCCCCCGGCCCGAGCAGCCGCGGCTCGGCGAGAACAAAAGGCAGGAGCGGGAGGAGGCGCGAGGAGGAGGGCAGGCGGCCTCGGTGGGGGGATAAAAGGCTCGGCGAGGACCCCCCCCTCCTCCTGTGCCCCATGTCCGAGCCCGCTCCGCCGCCCGGCATGGCCCGCCCGCCGCTGCCCGCCGCCGCCTTGCTGGCCGCCGCTCTGCTGCACTGCGCGCCCGCCGCGCCCGCCCGCCGCCACAAACCGGTGAGTCGGGACCGGCCCGGGCCTCCCTGCGGGCTCCTCTCCGCTCGCCGCTGCTGTCCCGAGGGCTGTGGCTCCCGGCAGATCCTCGGGATGCCGCCACGGGCAGCGCTCAGGGACTCACCGGCCCCGGGACGGCGGCGCTGCCGCGGGTGCCCCCCGCTCCTCTTGTTGGGGAGTTTTCACAGCCGTGTTCCCGAGGGGAAAGGAGAGTTTAGGAGAGGACACGGCATCCCCGTGCCCTGCAGGCAGCGGAGCGCTCGCTGCTGCTCCAGCACCCCCTGCACACTGTGCCGGCAGTTCCGAGAGGTGTTGCGGGGAGACGAGACTGAAGGGACGGATCAGAGGCGAGGCAGGAGAGGAGCAGCAGGGCTCTCTCTTTCTTCCTGCACATGCCTGCCCCATCCCAGCACCTGGCTGGGAGCTGCGAGCAGCAGGGACTGCGGCTGCCAGAGAGGACCAGCGGCGTGCGAGGGATTTGGGGGACGGGGCAGGACAGAGAGCTCCTTGTGCTGGGAATGTGTGCGTGCGTAATTGGGTTATTATAGACATGCGCTTCGCTGGTGTGCCATAAAATAATAACAGAGCAAATGCCCGGTAGCAGCCCAAGGGGATTAGTTCAGGTTCTGTCGATGGTTTTATTATCTGCTCTGTCATCTGAGTACTTTCTAACTTGGCTGCTAAATCTGCTGTGGGCTGGGACTTGGCACAGAGCAGCCTTGGCCCCCGGAGTGCTCGCGTTCCTCGGAACGAAATGTCACCGTGCTTGGCTCGGCTCTGCCTCTGGGGAAGGTGAGGCCAGGCTCGGTGGTGGCACTCTGCTCTCCAGGAACGGCGCTGCTCCGCGGGCTCAGTCCCATCGGGGAGCTGCAGTGCTGGCCTGGGAGGGCAGAGCTCCACCCGCACAAAGCTGGGGACTGCTGGCTCCTGCGGGACACGGGCTGGGCTGGCAGGTGCCTCCTGCTCTGCCCTGTGCCAGCAGGGAGCTGCTGTTCCTGGAGGGACCTGCACAGCCTCTGCTCCTGGTCCTGCTGCCAGCAAGGACCCGTGTGGGATCCTGGGGGAAGGGAGAGCCAGCCTGGCTTTCACCGCCCAGCCCAGCCCTGCTGCCATGTCACCTTCATCTCCTTTTGCCGGTGCTCACAGCTGCTCTGTGGCTGCAGAGGTTGCTGGGGCTCAGCTTACTTGGCCAGTGCCCCTAGAAGTGGGAAGAACCAAATTGCTGAAGAGCACAAAGTTCAGGAATCCGGGGCTGCTCAGACTCCTGGTCTGTCAAATCCACCACCACACTCCAGAAAGTCCCCCCAGCTGCCAATCTGCCAACAGAGAGGTGATTTCTTCATGCCAGGCTAATGCTCTGTCCTGGGAGTGCCAATCCTTCTCTCTTGGCTGAGGTAACTCCAGCTGGAGTTACTCCTGGAGGTATGTTTTGTTCAGGAATACCTTGTGCTTGTGAGTTTGACGTGGGGCTCAGGGACTGATGTGTTTGACTCAGTCCTTGCAGAGATGGTAGCTGCGTTGGTTGAGCTGGAAATGGAGAGATGATTTCCCAGCCTTTCAAATAGCAGTTCTGTCATCCCAAATAGCTGCTCTTTTCAGTTCCTCATCTGGTGTCAAGGCTTCTGGAGGTTATTCTGCTGCCTCTGAGGTGAAGGCAGTTTTACCCGATGCAAGCTGGCAGCAGTGCAGCCTGCTCCTCTCCCGGCCAGGGAGCGAGTGAGTGCAGGACAGCTGAGGTGGCACTGCGGGGCTAGCAGAGCCCTGCCCTCGGCCACCCTCTGCCCTCTCACAGAGAGCTGTGCCAGCGTTCCCTGCTCTGACTGACTGCTCGGAGCCTGCTGCACAAAGAGTTGTTTCCCTAATGCCTGACAGCAGCTCATTTCCTGTCTGGGCACCTTTTGCTGTCAGGTGATGAATGAGAAAGAGCCAAGGGGCTGAGCCGGGAAAAGAGATTCACACTCCAGGAGAAGGAGCCCAGAGTTGCTCGAGCTGTGCTGGTACGTGGGGTGTGCTGCACCCCGGCTGTTGGTGCTCCAATAGCGAGTCACAGCAGCAGCTCGGAGGGGAGGGAGTCAAGGGCTGAGATTGGTTTTAAAGCCAGGCTAGAGGGCAAGTTGCAGAAGGACTTGTGTTCTTTGCAGCAAGCCCTGTGCAGCTCCTTCACTTTTATATTAATGCCTAAAGAAAGAAAGAGAAAGCTGAGAGCAGAATAAAGGCTGTGTCTGGTGTCCACTGTAAAACTGGAGAACAAAAGATCTGCAGTCCTCGGGGCTGTGCACGCGCAGACACTGAATTCCTGCCTTGCTTTCGGCTCCCCTGGGAAATCAAACTCCGTGCATTTGCTGGGAAGCTCTCTCTCTCTTGGAGAAGTGGTGAGCACCCTCCCAGCCACCAGCATAACCCATGGGGTTCCTGCAGCTCTCCCCTGAGCACAGCAGGTTCCCTCTGGGAGCAGGCACTGCCTTCCCCACAGCCCCTGCCCGCTCGCTCCGGGCTCAGGCAGCTCCCGCAGGAAGGGTTTGATCTGGTTTGGCTATTTAAATCCTGCAGCCAGTGGTGGGGTAATTTTAGGCATGTTTATCTTCGGCTCTGGGAGAGACTCAAGACACATGTAAGTAGTTATTCTGCAGCGGGTTGGCTGTGTTTGTGTTCCACAGGCAGCACACACGCACACGCTGCGCTGTGGCAGGGCTTGGGGTGCAGCTGGATCGGGGACAGAGCAGGGAAGCACTTTGGGGAGGGTCCCCTCTCCAGGTTACGCTGCACTTGCTTCCCCCACACTTATCCTGCCCTGGCACCATAACCTGTGGGGCTCTGCAGGAGAAGGGATGCAGGAGTTGTTTGAAAAGGATTTTGGGAGAAAGCTGTCCTGCAGGGATGCTGATCCTACTTCTTCCTACTATGTAGCTCTTTTCTACTAATCCCAAATATACAGACAGGTAAATAAAGGGATTGTGGGTGTTCTTGCACTGGGGATGGCTCAGCCTAAAGGCATGGAAGCACAGCTGAGTCTGCACATAGCTGCCCAGCAAAATGAAAAGCAGAGAACTTCAGGGGTTCACCAAGGGCCACAGACATGTTTTCAGATGTTCACTGACATCCTGGTGAATCTAGAGGAGTCCCAGCAAGGTCAGGCAGGAGACCAGACCTCCTCCTTGGTGGATTTGGGCAGGAGAGAGGCACTGGCAGCTTATGGCTCCCCTTAGCTTGGATGTAACTGCACAATGAATAAAACATCTCAACCCCCTTCCTCTCCTGCCAGTAGTGTGCACATCCTAGAGCAGTTTCTTCATTTCAAGGGGATTTCTGGGTCATCAGATAAAGGGCTCTTGAAACCTTTTGCTATGTCAGCATCCTGGGGCCTGTTTGCTCTGCAAGTACTCCTGTTTCTGGCAAACTGTTGCTGGGGTGACACCAGCAGCTTGGTTGTGGTGTTGTTGATGGAATAGTCTCACAAACTGTCACGTAATTAAAATGTCTGATAATAAAAATAGTCCCACAGTGTTTATTCATTTGCTTTCTCTTGTTACACCAAAGCCTGGTTCCCCTCATTCTGTATGTGGGTATAAACATTTGCAGTCCGTAATGTTTCATGTTCCACGTTGCTTAGGAAAAATAAACATTGTCCTTTTTTCATTGCCAACAACAACTACCACCAAGTAATCCGGAAACAAACTGTCAGGCCCTGGGAGGTATTGCTGGATGGTGCCACGGGGTGTGGGAAGAGAGTGGAGAGGAAAATCCAAGTGTGTGTGCAGGGCCAGGCACTGCAGCAGCTCCTGTTTGTCCTCAGCCTTTGTGCTCTCCCTGGCTGTGTCTGCAGTGGGACCAGGCTGCAGCCCAGCGTGGAGGAGCCGGTCCTGCAGGAGTGTTTTGTGTGAGCCAAGAGCTCATGGAGGGGCTGGGAGGCTCTGCCTTGTCCTGAGGGAGGCAGGATCTGTAAATCTGGTGGCTTTACCTGGGCATGGTTTCCACAGAAGTGCCTTGACCTGGAGCACGTTTAGCTCAGGTTAGAGCAGACTATGAAATTTCACCTGCAGCACCAGCACCTTCCCAGCCCAGCCTGCTCCTGGAACACAACCTGACTAGAATGAAGTTGGTTCCACTTTTACCATTAACCATCAGCTGTAGCTGCACTTCCAAACCCAACCCCTGCAAATCCATGCTGGGCTGAGAGGCAGGCTGGACAAAAAGCTGTCTGTGCATCAGGAGAACAATGCAGATCTCAGGCAGGAACATTGCTGTTCAGGGGGTGCATAGCCACAACACAATGGACAAAAATGGGGTGAGAAGGCTGTCTTGCATGAGAGCTGCAAGAGAAAGCATCTCTGCTGTCCTTCCCCGCTGAAATAAGGGCAGGGGTGCTCTGAGGTGCAGGCTGGAGGAAGGAGGAGGATAATGCTGCCAGCCAGAGAGGCAGCAAACACTGTGAGTAACAAAAGGAGAAAGCAGGAACAGAAGCAGTGGAAAAGCAGGAGCAGAAGGGACAGGGAAATGGAGACAATTCCCCAACTTAAGAGGAAACAGCCCCAGTGACAGGGGAAAGCATCCACGACTGATGGGATTCAGGCTGTAACTTGTCCAGTTGCTCGTGCCAGACAGGGAGAGGGGTCTCCTTTCATGTCCAGCCACAGAAGCAGCCAGGAGCTCAGGTAATTGGGTACATGATAGAGGACACAAGTTGAAGTTCAGGGCAGGCAGAGGAGGATGGACCCAGGCACAGGGAGCCGTGGATGTGTCAGCACCAGGCACCAGCCCCGCTCTGTGCTCGCTCAGTCACGCTGCTGCTGATGCTCCAGTGCAGCTGGGCTGCCCCAGCTGCTGCTCCTCCCGGGAGCTCTGCAGGGTGAGTGCTGCCCAACACAATGAGGTTAAAGATGCTCCTGGCTCCTTGGGATGGCTGGAACACTTCCTGGGAAGATTGGCTGGTGTTCATCTGGCTCCAGCAGAGCCAGAGGTGATGGCTGTTGTATCACAGCACTCGGAGGCTGATAAAGCTGTGAGGAACTGAGTGGGCAGCCTGTACCTCCGCTGTGGTTTCTGCTGTCCCATGGGATCCGGCCATTCCCTCCTGCCCCTCCTCAGCCTTTCAGTCACAAGGCTGCAGGAAGAGGCACTTTCTTTGTGAGGAGCTGTGACCAGCCTGCAGGACAGCCCTCTTTGCATACAGCTTTGCTCCTCTGCTGTCCTCACTGCCCTCAGCCCTTGGTTTCAGGCCTGGAATCCTCTCTGTGCTTGTGCTGTGTTCACATTGATGGCTCAGCCTCCACTGCAGCTGTTCCATGCCCAGCAGTCACCCCAGCTGTGGGTCATGCAGGGAGGGGCAGTGCAAGTGGCTGCACACACTCAGCCAGAGCCTCACATCTGTTCTGCACTCTGCTGGGACAAACCCTGTCCTGGGTTGCAGGGATTTTCCTTTGCTTTTGTGTTCAGGAATCGCTTCCCCTCTGCTGGTGGGATGGGACAAGTGGGGATGCCCTGACAGGTACCCAGCAGTGCCCTCCTCGCCCTCTCCTCACAAGTTTGCAGCAGCTTCAGCAGCAGCAGCAGCAGGGCCCCAAGCACACCCCAAGCAATACAGTCAGGGTGTGGTACCACAGCTCAGGGAACAAGGCAGGCTCAGCACTGGGTGGGAAGGATGCAACCTTAAACAAGTGGTCACAATTTCTAATCCCTGGGAAGTGCCTGCAGCAAGGTGTGTCCAGCCAAGGAGACCAAGCTCTCCAGCCTGGGTGTCCCTTGAGCATTGTTTGGCAAGTGCTTTGTGCCTGTCACATTTCCCCTGGCCAGCTGAGCCTGCAGTGGCATTTTCCAGCCCTTTCCTGCCATGGTCATAATGTCGGGGCAGTGACGACAGGGAGAGAGTCACTGTTTGTCCAGGGGCACAGGCAGGGCAGGTCTGGCCTCCTGCCCCACCCAGAGCCATTCACAGACCCTTCCAGGACCGAGTCTGAAAAGGGCAGGAGGAGCAGGGAGGGTCCTGGTATTGCAAAGAGGGGTTTAGAAAGCTGGGATTTATAGCAGTGGCCTTGAGCTAACCAAAGAGGGGAGAGAAAAGCTGCTCTGGTCTGCCTCTGAACATGGGAAACCTCGAGGCAAGAAGGAAACAGGCAGCTTCTCCTCTCTCTGCTCCTGGTCAGAGAAGAGTGATAATCTCCAGTTTATGCCAGTGACCCCAGCCTGTGAGGCAACTGCCCTTGCTAGGAAGGCAATGTGCAGAGCACCATCAAGACAAAAAAATCCAAGGGTGAGGCATCTGGATCAGCCTCAGCCCACTCACCTACCCCAGCAAATCCTGAGAGTTTCCCAGTGCTTCTACTCCTGCACTTCCTGGCCTTGGAAAACCAGATGCAGTCCTCACCCCAAGTTCTCAGCTGTCAGGACCTGGCAGTGGGTGCTCCTGAGTGCACCCAGGAGCAAGGCAGGGGCTGAGCAGGCTCCAGGCTGTGCTTAGGTGGCACAGCTGCCATTACATGCTTCGGTGTCATCAGGGCTGAGAGCAAGGTGTTGGCCAGAACATGAACTTTGTCAGCTTCTCCTGCCAGCTGTCCACTGCAGGCAGGAGCTGCCAGGCCAGGCAGGGTGCCAGGTGGCTCTCAGAGAGCTCCTCTTTGAAAGACAGGTACCTCCAGGCTGGCAGGGCTCCAGGGCTCAGCCCTGTGCAGACTCCTCTGGGAATGCTCCTCTTCCCCCTCGAGCACTGAATGGATGCTCGGTGCCAGGCTGGTGGCTTGGACAGGTTTTGCTGTCCAGGATGTGAAAAGACTTTCTCTCTTTGCTGGTGCAACTCCTGTGGTGTGTGAAAGTGCACTGGGACACCAGGATTGTATCAATGGATCTGAGGCAATGGCTGGCAGGTGCCAAGCCACTAAGGGTGTCTGTCTGAGGAGCACCAGTGGTGACAGACACACAAAAAGCCTGAAGTGACGTGTGGACACCCAGACTGCACCTTGTGTGACCTGCCTGGCTCCCCTGTCCATGTGTGCCTCGCTCAGAGGCACGGGGCCACGGCAGGGCCAGAGCTCAGTGGCGGAATTAATGCCAAGGCCTTCACACTTCATTCCAGCCCGCATGAATGGGCTCATTGTGGGGAGCAGAGTGGTGGCAGCATGCGGATTACACGGCATCATGGCAGCTCTGGCACTGTGCCATCCCGACCTCCCTGGCCCTGCCAGGAGAGCTGGCCTGGAAGAAGGCAGCTCTTTGCAGGGGAAGAAGGAGCCCGCCTGTCCAGGTACAGATGCACCACTGCTGCATCTCAGCTCCTCCCCCTGCTCAAACACCTTTGTGCATTTCCTGCACAAAATCAGGCCAAAAAAAATCTGTGATTGGCCCTCTGCAGCACAGTGAGGCGGACCAAGCACCTCTCACCTCACATGCCTCACAGCAGGTTGGGAGTGATACCTGGGTTGTGTTTCATGGTGGCAATATAGCCCTGCTGTCACATGGGAAAACGGTGGAAATCAGCTACTTAGCATTAATTCATGTTGTCAAGAGAAACCTTGCTTTTCCAAGTAAGTGTGGGAGAGCCAGGAGATGTTGTGCCAAGCAGAATCAGTGAGGCAAGGGGGATATGTGCAGTCCTTCCCTTGGGCAGTGATGGGGCTGCAGGGACAGTCACTGCTGCTCTCTGCCCCTGGGCTGGGCTGTCACCCCCGTGTCCCTGTGTCCTGCTCTGCCATGCTGAGACCTGCCCACGGTGCCAGGGCAGCAAGAGGACACCACGGAAGTGACAACAGGCAGCACAACTGCCTGCTGGGCTAAAGAACTTCCTCCCATTAATGTCACCTCTACCCGGGGCCAGGAGGGAATAAAGCATGTAGGGCAAAGGGGGAGAATTTATTCCCTAGAGATTTGTTTTATACTTGAAGGGTCTGGTTCTCATCCACAGCCTGCAAAAGTATTTCCTGCCGGCTAGCTGCCAAGGAAATGTGGACCAAAAATAGCTGAGTGCTTAGTGGGTGCCATGGCATGACACAGTGCCTCCCAGGTGTGAGCCAGCCTCAGAGCAGCAGGACCCAGGGAACTGGCATGTTTGTGGGGAGCAGCTTGTGCCCTACAGTGGGGAAACAGCCCTGGGCTGTTGGAGCTCACTGCTGTAGCATTGCTGGGGGCAGCCCCCGCCATTCCACAACAAGAAGCATCTTCATGGACACTGACGCAGTGGTTTTGCTTTTGCCTTTCAGGACGTGTCTCGAAAGCATCACCCCTGGAAGGAGCAGGCTCCTTGGCTGTCTGCCCTGGTGGGCACGGGTGTGCCAGCCAAGGGGGTGCCCGGGGGGGCAGGGGCTGGCTGGAACCCCCCTCGCTGCGGCGTGCCCGACCTGCCGCCGCTGCCGGGCCAGAGCGGCCGCAACCGCCAGAAACGCTTCGTGCTCTCCGGGGGACGCTGGGACAAGACCAACCTCACCTACAAGTAAGGCAGGCCTGGAATGGCAGCCAGGCCTGGAATGGCAGCCAGGCTGCTCTGCTGTCCCCAAAGGCTCCGTCTCGTGCTGCCTGCAGCTGTGATGTGGCCCTGAGAGCTGCCGGGGGAGCCGTGTGCTTGTCCCCAGCACCTCCACATCCCCGCAAACACAGCTCCCTCCCACCCTGCCCACACAGCCCTGCTGAGCCCCACGCAGCACCCTGGGCACACATGGTCACTGCTCCCACGTGTGCTGAGCTGAGCCTGAACCCCCAGCACCGTCCTGCCGCGCCTCTGCCCCCACAGCCACCCTGCGAGGGCTCACCTCACAGTTTATTTTTAAAAGATCTTTTTATTCAGCTGTTGTTGATGGTCCCATAAACACCACTTCAGTGTAAAGTTTTGCCCAAATCACGCCACATGTTCTCAGTTGTGAATCTACTCTACAGACTGGCGGGAGGGTTGTGCTGCCTCCCCAGCTGCCCTCAGGGGCATGAGTGGAGAAGTGAGCACAGTCATATGGACCTTGACAGCATGTAAATCATCTTTTGCTTAATCCAATACAGGAGACAGTTCCTCACACCATCAGGAGGCTGCAGATAACAGAAAGGCTTATTTTTTTTTCTTTTTGGTCAATAGTGTTAAAGGAAGAAACAGCAGAGATTTACATACAGCAACACTGTCGGTGGAAGGGAAAGAAACTTCCCCCTGTGGCAGACCTTTCAGTCTGCTCTTGTTATTGGAGGAAGTGGGAACAACTGCTGAGTGAACCCAAGTTTCCAGGGACAAAAGCAAAGATTGAGGAGAAGAAATCACATCACACCACTCTCAGGAATCTTTGTGGTGGTGGCCTTACAGAGGATAGACCTGGGGAGTGCTGTGGCATTTCAGAACAGCACAGACTCTGCAAAACTCTCCAGGAACTCACCTCTGGCACACCAGCCAGAGAGTTCCAACACTGAAGGGATTTACCTGTTGCATGGCAGAGGGTGCTGGAGCAGTGCGTGTGTGGATGGGAGATGCTCTGGGGCTGAGAATGGTGATGCTGATTGTACAGCTGGTGCCTTGGTGACAGCCCTGTCCATGGGAGAGCAGCTGATGCTCCCCTCATCCAGTGTCTGTTGCCTTCCAGAATTATCAGGTTCCCATGGCAACTTGTAAAAGCTAAAGTGAGAAGGACCATTGAGGAAGCTTTGAAAGTCTGGAGTGATGTGACCCCGCTGACGTTCACGGAGGTGCAGGAGGGCCGGGCTGACATCGTCATCGATTTCACAAGGTGAGCAGGGTGGCCAGAGGAGCAGGGCTGGAGCAGAGCAGAGACCTGCCAGCACATAGCTCAGGACTTCAGTGGAGGCTCATATTGCTGCTTTTAGACACTGGGATCATTTTGGTTCTGTCGGTTGTGGGCTGCTTGGTGTGAGTGCAGCTGTTAAACACTGGCTGGGCACAGCACCGTTACTGATCATTCATTAATTTTCCTGGTACATTTATGTTTCTCTGCCCACAGGCTGTTTTCTTAAGCGTCTGTTTTGACTCTCCATCTTCAGGTCCTCCATCCTGTCCCTTGACTGAACAATGTAACTGTCTGCCCAAAGACAAATATAGTTCCTTGGTTAAGTGAATCTTGGCTCCTGGCCTGAAATTCCCTTTTGGCAAAATACGCACTGGGGCAAAGACTTCCCTGAGCTGCGTGTTTGCACAGAGCTAATGAGGGCAGTGGAGACTGTCCAAGCAGTGATGTGATTTGCATGCTGTGTATTTGTCTCCCTCAGCTCTCTCAAGTGGCCACATCTCTCATGGGTTTTCTTCATTACTCGTCAGTGGCTTGGCTTGAGTGAGGACCTGAGAGTTTGGCAGGGTTTGCTGCCAGCTGCCCCTCTGCAGCCCCTCACCACTCAGTAATATCAGCTCAGTCTTGGCTTAGGCAGTCAGCTCCTTAATTCTTTAGGCTCCACAGTCAGCTCTGGGCTAGAAGCTGAAGAGGGGAAGGGGAGAAACATCCCTGAGAAAACATACAAACTCCCCAGGGCTTCGTGTGACTGAGATCTGATTCCTCAGAACTTGGTGTGATCAGGCTGCTTCCTCTGATGCAGAATTTGGCTTGTGGCAATTGGAATAGCTCTGAGCAGTGGATCTAGACTCTAGGATGAGAGCTGCTGTCCCCTCTCAGTGGCTCCCACTTGGGCTGTGTGATGCTGGAGTTCCACAGCCCTTTGTCTGAGGTGCAGTGTGTCTTCCTTGCAGGTACTGGCATGGAGATAACTTGCCTTTCGATGGGCCCGGAGGGATCCTGGCACACGCGTTCTTCCCCAAAACACACCGGGAAGGAGACGTGCATTTTGACTATGATGAGACCTGGACGATTGGGAACAACCTGGGTACAGTACTGTTTGTTACAGGAGGAGCTGTGGCTGCTCCAGGGTGCTTGTCAGTGGACTTGGAAATGATTCCCTGTGGAATTTTACAGGAGACCCTGTAAAATTGAGAGGTAGCAATTATTTTTGTGGTGGGCATTTTCTCTCCCACCAATTAGAAGCCTGCTGCTAGCATTCAGGTGTTTTTATCTTTCAGCCACAGCAGAGCTGGTGTCCAGCAGCAGGATCCAGGCTTCCCCATGGACTCCTCCTGTGTGGGGGAGCAAGAGATGGCTCTTCAGTCTGGCTGTGTGCCCTGCCACTGGGAATTGCACCTGGCCTTGGCAGGAGTCAATAGAAATGAAACAAGGAAAGGATGAAGGGAAACTGAGGCTCAAGTCCTGTGTGACACAGTTGTTTCCAAAGAACAGTCTCAGTCCCAGTTCCTGCATGCACTGTTCACCCTCTGCCCTCAAACAAGCCCATAAAGGGAAAGCACCCAGGCTCCAGCTCTGCCCCTGTGGCCTGGGAATGCTCTGACCATAAACAACATCACATCCAGTCAAGACCCTTTCTAAAATTTTTGCTAATAATAGCTCCAAGCTGGTAGCTCTTTGGGCACTCAGGGTCTGGTGTCACAGTATCTCAGGAGATACTTCAGTACTGCCTGGGACCATCTGGAGCAGTGCCCAGAGCAGTAGCTTCTGGAAAACTCACCAAAATTAACCCAGGTCAGCTCCTCCTCCTCCTTCCCAGTTTATCTACAAGGACAAAGAAATAATCACAAAGCCCAAGTTAACCCCAGGCCTCTCTGGGGATTCCCAAAACGTTGGCCATGCCAGTGGGCTCCCCCAAAGCCTGTGTCACCTCTAGGCCAGTCTGTGTGGGGCATAGCACTGCTGTGTCTCCAATCCCACTCAATTAGACCCAAAACAAGAGGCACAGAGAGTAGGACCTCTTTGCAGAAGTGTTTCTGCTCCTGGGGGACAGATGGGCTCTGTTGGGGTTCCTGTGTCGTTGAAGAATTTCCTGCCATAAAACAGTGGTGGGGGCAAACCAGGAACCGAAAGTGGACATCAGTTCCCATCAGAATCCAGCTCTATTCCATGGCATTCCCCTCTCCCTACTGTATCATCCATAAATAACAGTTGTAAAAGCTCTTTGGAACAATTGCCATTTAATATGCTGAAAAGAGCTTTTCGACATAAACATGGATAAGTCTGTGACTCTTGGTGAGACAGGGAAATCCTTGGCCCCATTTCCCTGATGGGAGAGCACAAGTGTGCCCTGGGGTCCCTGCAGAGCACGTGGAGGAGCATCCATGAGGGACACAGGGATGCTGCCCAGCACAGCTCCGTCAGCCGTGCTGCTGTGCGCCTCCCCGGGAGAATCTGACAGCACAGCTGATCTGCCAGCACTGGAAAGCAGCAAGTGAGGAGCCTGCCAAGCTAAACACAAGTGTCTGAACGTTTGTAATAAATCACTGGCATAGAAATCCCACTCTCTCAGTTGACCTAGATGTGTTGATTTAATCAGGTCAGTGCTGTGCAAATTAATCACTTCCAGGTAAAGCTGGCCAGCGGAGGAAGGCTGGGCTTTCCTTCCCCTCCACCCTTCCCAAGTGTTGCTCCCCACAGTATTCTCCCCTGGTCCTGGTGCTGAGAAGTGACCTGCTTCCCTGGAGCCTGACCTACTCCTCTGGAGCCAGCAGGGAAATCCTGCTTGGAGCATCAAGGCTGGCTGACACATCCCTGCTGTTCTCATCACTTGGGCTGCAGTTTGGAGGATTTCTGGCTGAAGGGAAGTGAATGAATATGCTGGGACTTGTCAACAAAGAGCCTCCACTCATAGTGAAATTTATCAGCTTTAAAAAGGACCCGTTGGACCCAAGGAAACAAAACCTGCCAAATAACACAAGTTTGTGTACTGAAATCCGCTTTTGCTTCTCTCCTTTTGTAGATGCTTCAAGGTCATGTATTCCTAAAACATGGTCTGTCATAAATCTGTTTAAGTCTGGTGAAGAAGTCTCAGGCCCTGACATTAGATAATCTTTTATGGATTTATTTCTAAATGACACCTTCTTGACACAGTCCCCAGACAAGCAATAAATGAGCTCCCTCTGCTGTCTGTGTGGCAGCAGCCTTTGGCAAGTGCTGATCCCAGAGTTCTCTCACTGACACCAATACCTTCCACAGTGATGTGATTGAACTGGGACCTGCTAAACTTCAGCTCTAGCCAACAAGTGCTCAAGGCTGGGTGGACAAACACCAGCTTTACCTCCCCACCTCCTACACCTCTGCTCTAGATTTCCTTCTTTGTGCAAACTTCTCCTTTTCAAAAGTGCATGGAAAATCCTTTTCTTCCTGGTAGCCAATGAGGTGGCAAGAGCCTCTGACAACAGAGTTGGAAATTACCAACATGTCCAGGTTAATACCAATAATTCAAGTGTATGAATTGCCTCATGGTGCTTCTGAACCAGTGAACTCCTTTATTATGCCCTCTGACTCCTTAAAAAAAACCCACAAACATATTTTGGTGCTACACAGGAGATATCTGGGGACAACATAGGTGGAGGCAGATTTCTCTTTCCTTTTTTTGGACTCCTACAACACATGTCAGTGTCTGGTAACTGGTAGGAACAGCCAGGAGGCCAAAGCATGTGAGTAGACAAAAGTATCTTCCATCTTTTCCCTTTGTAGGCACTGACCTTCTGCAGGTGGCTGCTCATGAGTTTGGCCACGTGCTGGGCCTGCAGCACACGGCTGTCTCCAAGTCCCTGATGTCTCCTTTCTACATCTTCCGCTACCCCCTCAGCCTGAGTGAGGATGACAAGCAAGGGATCCAGTACCTCTATGGGAAACCCTCACCCGATCCTGACCCAACCCCAACTCAGCCAGCAGAGCTGCCCCAGGCAGGCCTCGAAACAAATGAGATCACCAACGTGGAGGTGAGTGAACGGCTGCTCTGTGCCCTGGGCTCGTGTCTGCCCCTTCCATGAGCACCGCTGAGCCCAGAGCCACGGCTGGCACTGGCCTGTGCAGGGAGGATCTCTGGCAGCACGTGCCCAACCCAAACCTGGCCTGGGCTCGGGGGCTCCTGGGGTGCGTGGCTGACCCGCTGTGCTTTGGCAGGCTGTGCAGCCCGACGCCTGCCACACGGCTTTCGATGCTGCAGCCACCATCCGAGGGGAGCTGTTCTTCTTCAGGTCCCGCTACGTGTGGCGGCTCCGGGCTGGAAAGCTGCAGGACGGGTACCCAGCCCTGGCCTCTCGCCACTGGCAGGGAATCCCCAGCTCTGTCGATGCCACCTTCGAGGACCCTCTGGGCAACATCTGGTTTTTCCAAGGTAAGAGCTGGGCTGGGATCAGATGGCTCAGAAATCCTTCTCAATTACTTAGGGGCAGTCAGGACTCAGCAGGTTCCTGGGGGAATAAATCTCCTGGAAATCCTCAGCAAGCCAGTAATCCTTGTTATTTGTTTCCTTATCTATTAAAACTTTTTATCTGGTATTGAGGACAGAAGAGAGAATGAGGCTTCACTTTTGTTTTAAACACAGCCACAATATCCCATTCCCCTTCCCTGGAACACAAACACTTGTAAAGAGCCTCTGCCCTGGCAGAGGAGAAAGAAGGAAACATTGCTCCATCTCTCCAGATGTCATGTACCAGAAGTGGACCCCAGCAGCTTCCCTGGTTGTCCTGTGTCCTCAGGGCCCTGTTCAGGGGGTGGACAGCATTTTCCCTGCTCCTCAGAGACCTGGATGTGGAACTTCCCTAGTACCCCTTGACTTGATGAGCCTACAGTGAGCCTGAGTGTGGAGCCAGGCAACCCCCAGCAGCCAGAAAGATTAAAAACAAAACCACCTCCTGGCCATCTCTGGGGTTCCAAGCCAGCAACAAATCCCGTTTCAACTGCACTGTTTAATGCTCTCCTCAAGTGTGGGTTCAATAGCAGGGATGCAGAATGACATGGGAACTCACTGTGGGTGTGCACACCCCATCTGCACCCCATGAGACCAAATATCAGAATTACACCATGGCTCTGCAGGCAGAGCTCATGCACAAACACATTTCTGAGCACCTGACCTGCACACAAGGACTTACAGTGCTAAAATTGGCAGGCTCCTACAGTGAGTTAAAATGAGATAAGGGGAAGGTATTACATGCCGTGGGCTAATTACAGAGATTCCCATTTTAATCTAATCTAGAACTGTGCTTTCAGTCTCTATATCAGCTTGGCAAATTCTTCCTGGTTTCTGCAGCTTGCTCCTTTTCCAGCCACATGCCCCCTTTGTGCCTGTGCATGCCCACATGATTCCCACGTGCTGAGGCTGCAGGGCAGAGGCTGCTCCCTCCATACAAGTCCTTTATAACTTCTACAAATAGAGAAAAATGCTGCTGAAGTGTCCCCCACCAACACTCACCAGGCTGAACTGAGGTGGGATGTCAATGCATTGACAGCATTTTGGACACACAACAGTGGCAGTGTCCATTACACTTGGTGCTGTTTTCACCTCTCAGGAGCTCTGCCAAGGCACCAGCTCCCATTGCACAGTTTACTGCCAAATTATCAGAGTTTTTGACCCCTTTGTCTCCTTTTTCTGTCTCCTCAATAGATTCTCAATACTGGATTTATGATGGTGAGAGACGGGTATCCGGTCCCACCCCAATCGTGGAGCTGGGCCTCCCTGCATCCCCTGTGCAGGCAGCTCTGGTGTGGGGGGCTGAGAAGAACAAGATCTACATCTTCAGTGGAGGCAACTACTGGCGCTTCAGCCCCCACAGGCGCCAGGTGGACAACATCTACCCCCGGGCTATGGCTGACTGGCGTGGCGTCCCACCGGAGATTGACGCTGCTTTCCAGGATGAGTTTGGTCAGTGCAGCACGAGCATGGCCTGCTCTGCCTGGAAGAGCTGGGCAGATTTAGACATGTGGTAGTAGTGGACATTTCCCAGCCATAACGCATCTCATGCAGTGTAGAGGGGCAGTTGCCTCCAGTGGGTAGAGAATTGAGAAGTTTCATTCTCATTAATTGCAGCAACTGATACATATGATAGAGAGAAGTCAAATATCTGAGCAAGGAATGGTCACAGAGTCCTGCCCACCTCTTACTGCTCCTGCCAAAGGAAATGATGAGAAGACAACAGAAACACTGCCCACACTTCAGCCCGGGGAGCTGAACAAAGAACAGGCTGCTTTTGGTATTGGCCAGTCCTCCCCAGTGTGCCCCATGCTGAAAACAGTACAGCAGTGTCACAGGAACAGTGGGGACAGCCAGGGTGCTTGGGGTGACAGGTGTGGTGAGTGCCTCTCTCCTCTCTAAGGATGAAGTGAAACAACTCCCCACTGCTTCCAGAACCTAAATTCCAGGGCAGCTTGCCCACAGGAACAGATGCTCTGAGCAGGTCTTGACAAGTTGCCTGTCCCTGTCCCTGACATCCTCTGCTCTCACAGGGCTGGGTGACTGCAAGCGCACAGCATACTTAAACCCACCAGGAAAATAAAATAAAATCCATCCTGTTTACTGTCCAAAAAGTAAAACTAGATTTCTTATTGAAACCAAAACAGTGTGAAAGAAAAGTGAATGCCACAGGCCTGGGTTCAAGTAAAACCTCTTCCAGGTCTTTCAGTACTGCATATGTTACAGAGTGACAGCTGAACAAAATGCTGGGAAAGAGCTCTGAGCCACATGAATGCTGTCTTTTCTAAACCTTCCTCTCTCATCTACAGGTTTTGCCTATTTCCTGAGAGGCCGAGATTATTGGAAGTTTGATCCGGTGCAGGTGAAAGTGCTGGAGGGCTACCCGCGCCAGATCAGCCAGGACTTCTTCAGCTGCACACCCTCCTCCAACTCCTTCAGATGAGGGGGTGCTGTGTCCTCCATGCTCCCCCATCATCTCCCTTTACCTCCAGCAGCCACGCAGAGGGCTCTCTCTGCCGTTCCTGGCTTCCTTCCAGGCTCAGCATCTGACACACCAGGTGTCTGTCACAAGTGACAAAGTTTGCTCCTCTCCAGTTCCAGCAGCCCCAGCTTCAGTTGCTATCAATGTAGAAGCAGCTGCCATGTTCTGTACAGGCAAGGGCAGCCACTCTCGTCTAGCAATAGCATCCCAAAAGCCATCAGGCCACGGAATGGGATCATGCTCTCATAATTAATCTGAACCCCATCCTGTAGAACTGATCCAATGGCATTTCCTATGTTTACATAAGTTACTACGGCAGCGCTTCGCTGCTGCAGACGCTGGCCAAGGAGGAATGATCTCCCAGCCCGGGGCTTTGAAGGACACGGACCCTACCTGCAGAGGAGGAGGACTGCGACGTGCGGCCGCAGCCCCATCCCGGCCTGATGTTGTATCCCTAGTACGCGTTAGGATTTTGTACCGATCTGTACATAGACAAGGGGCCCCCTCCCTCCCTCCCTCTCTGGCGCCGGGTGCCAGTGCTGGACGCTGCCCCGCGCTCATCCCGCCGAGGTTCCCATCCCGGGATGCTCAATGCACTGATCGCTCTCGTTCCGCCGCTCCGGCCCGGGCTGGCAGCGCACACCGGCCGTGCCTGCTCAGCCTCTCGCCGAACACCCCCGGCCTGCGAACGGTCCCTTCCCTTCCCTTCCCAGCCCAAGCCGGGTGCGCGGCCCAGACACGGCGCTGGGGGTGCTGCCACGGCCGGAGCCGCGGGGCACACCGTGCGGCGCTCCGTGTGTATTTGTGTATTTATGTACCGCCCCGCCACAATAAAATCCGCCTCTTTTCTACATCCCGGTGCCGGCCGTGCCTCCTTCGCCCCGCCCGTCGCATGCGCGCCGCCGGCCCGCACTAGGCCGCGCTGCCGCCCTTGTCGCTGCCGGGCCCGCTGCGCTCCCCGCCGCGATGATGATGATGGCGCTGAGCAAAACCTTCGGGCAGAAGCCCGTCAAGTTCCAGCTGGAGGAGGACGGCGAGTTCTACATGATCGGCTCCGAGGTGCGGCCCGGGCCGAGCCGGGCTGGGCCGGGGGCAGGGCCGGGCCGGGGGCTGCGGGAGGCTGCGCTCAGGGCGGCCGAGGGGCGGAGGAGAAGCCCGGCGTGGGGGGAGCGGCCTTGCGGCCCCGCGGGTCCCTGTGCCCCCGGTGGGCGCTGCCCGGGCCCCTCAGCCGTTCTGGGGGGATGGGGGAACCAGCGCTCCTATGAGGGCGGCCCCTGGACCCGCACGGGTACGTGGGGACCGGATCCTCGCAGCCTGAGGCCCCGCTCCCCATCCCCGGGAATTTCCCTACACGAATGTTGAGGGGTTCGGGTTATCCCACATGCTGCGAGGCAGCGAATCGCACACCTGGGCCTTGGGGCTCAGGAGCAGCACGGAATTCATGCAGTGCAGCTCCTTCTGCCTTGTGCACAGTGTGGTCAGCAAACACCGCGGGCAGGCTTTTAGTGCTAACACTGTTCCATGCTGAGAGGTGCTGAGCTTCCCTGAAGAAAAGCCTTATTCAAGCTAGAAACACTGGCCCTTTAGCACCAGGAAAACAGCTGAAAACAGGAAAAAAAAAACGTTATAGCCCCCAGCTTGATGCAGAAAAGAGACTATTGACTAAGTGTAACTGCCAGTTCTATAGGGACTAAGCACCCCTTGCTCTCTCATGTAAAATGTACAGTTTGAAAGCAAACTGTAACTGGAGTCAGCTGAGCTGTGAGATTGCCATACCACATGCATGGAAAAGGAAAAGGGTTGTCTTTTTTATCTGCCATTAATTTCTGTCTGTTAATGAGCACTGTAGATTGAAAAATACAGCTAAAAACTGAGATCGAAAAAGAGTCTTCTCAAACAAGGAGTAAAAACTTTGTTGTGTTGCAGTCTGCCAGTGTCCTGTCAGTCTAAAAATTTGATTTCAGAGTCTAGAAATAGTTGTGTTGTAGCCTGCTGTAGACTTCAGTACAGGTGAGGATCTTATGCCAGGAAGAAAAGAACTGCTTTACAGATGGTAAGTAAATCTGAAAGAGGAGTATTGGCAGCAATCACATTTTTGATGTTTAAAGGGTTTAAAACAAAATACAAGTCTCTGGGCATCTGCTGTAGTCAAATAATGTCTAGATGATGGGGAGGTTCAAAGTAAAAATAATGTGTCAGAGAGCTGGTTATCTGGCTTAGTTTAATTCCAACTAAGCATTGCACGTTGGTGTGGAAACTGAAGTAAAGAAGGTGTAAGTTGTTCAAAAATAGATGCAAATGAATGGAGTGTTTTCCTATGAAATTTCCTCTTATCAGTGGATGAGAGTTTTTTTGGATCTAGTGAAGTAAGATAGCACCACTGAAATAAGTGCTGCTAAAAAAATTTGTTTTCTCTATTGCCAGAAAAATCGCTGTGCTATTTGATGCCAAACACAGCACAAAAACCCAACAGAAACACCCTCTTTAGAGGACCTTCTTATCATTAAAAAGAGCTGAATTTCTTCCAGCTTCTGCTAAAACTCTCCTGAGTGGAATAGCAGGCCACATCCCCACTTCTCTTCTTGCAGGTGGGGAACTACCTGCGCATGTTTCGGGGCTCCCTGTACAAGAGGTACCCCTCGCTCTGGAGGCGCCTGGCCACCGTGGAAGAAAGGAAGAAGATTGTGGCCTCTTCACACGGTGAGAAGATGAGCAAACATTCCCAGTAATGTTTATAGAACATTTTGCCTTGAAAAACTGTTCCTGGAGATGCAGAAGCTTGTGCGCCTTGAGGGCTGTATGAATCACCTCAGATTGCCCCAGTGATGGAGCAGCCTGCAGCGGTGGCACTGGTGGCTCCTGCCTCAGCCTGGCAACAAATACCACCTGATCCAAAACTTTCTGAAATGGAAACATCCATCCTGGAATTCCTGGGGTTGGCTACATTCATCACAAAGCAAAAGCCACATCTCCAAATCAATACAGTATTTCTGAAGAGGTTTTTTTTGTAGACTAAGAGGGGCATCTTTGTCTCTTTCATCAAACAGGCAGGAGTGTTGCAAGGATGCCCCATTGAAGATGTGCATCTTTGCTTAACTTTGTTTCTTGCAGAGACTGGATGTTTGTGCCTGCCAGAATTTGTGATGTGTTGCTACTGATGTGACTGCTACAGGGAGGATATTGGTATTGTTTTTGTTGAGGGACTAATAGCAAGCAGTTAAATGTCTTAGCAATATGACTTCTTGTATGTTCTGTAGACTAAAGCATAATAAAAATAATGGTTTACTCTGGGCTTATGTCTCTTTCCTCCAAGTATCCTGCTGACCTCTTGCTTTCTTTTTTCCCCAACAGAAAATCAGCGGTCTCACAGTCCCCGAAGATGTAAGTCTCATCTGTGTGTTATTCTTAGCTGTGCTAGAGGAAGAATGTCCACTGTGACCTTTGGTGCTATTACAATAATATTCATGTCTAATCCTCTTCCTCTGATCTCTCCCTGTGGTCGCCCTAATTGTGCTTCCCTATCCCATGCCTAACTCCTCTTTCTCAGAACCTTAGCAGGACTCTCCAAATGCAGATGGTCTCTGTCCTTCAGCAAGAGCTGTCCTGAGGTCTCTCTCCCTTTCCCAACTCTTAACAGCTTTTCTATCGATCCTTGCATCTCTATTTCCGACCTTAAATCCCCTGGGGGTTGGTTGTTTGCTGGGCTTGTAGATAACTACAAGAAGATGAAGCCCAAAGGACACTTGTATCTCTGTGTTAGTCCCTCCTGCAGCGACAGAGAGGCTTTGTCACTATGTAGCCTATTAATGCTACAGTGCTTTGTAGCTCTTTTCTGTGTTAATTATTGCCGTCTTTCCGGTCATAGATCATGGCTATACAACATTAGCCACTAGTGTGACGCTGCTGAAGGCCTCTGAAGTGGAAGAGATCTTGGATGGAAATGATGAGAAGTACAAGGCAGTGTCTATCAGCACAGAACCTCCCACCTACCTCAGGTAAGCAGCGAGGGCCCAGCTCAGAAGGGAGCTCTTGCGAGGTGTCAGCTTGGGCAGCAGGCACGAGGAATTGCATAAGCCCAGCTGTTGTGCAGGGCTTGTTTGCCAGTCTGCATTAAATATTTGCAGTGCTGGGCAAATGAGGATCTCCAGAGTGTAAGGATTGGGTTACTGCCCATATGAAACAGGAAGAAAATAAGTGTTTGATGATACAACTTCTTTTGCAATTACTGCATTCCATCTGTAACAGATGTTTTACAGAACGCTCTCTGCACATACTGCCTTCTGGAGACTTGCATTTCTCAGCAGTCCTTAAGTAAAGTATAGACAGAAAATCTAAATATGAATCTAGTATTTATAAAGGTGCACCTGGATTCATATCTGATGGATATTTGGGAGCTGGGGAATGGCCTTTGGGAGGCTAGTGTGGAACATGAGCTCCTGGTGGAACAGTAATGTTGATGGTTCCAGAATAAAATAGTGGGAACTCATAGTAGCACTTAGTTTAAAATTACACCATTTCTTGAGTAGCAGCAGTGGTGCTGAGGGCCTGCAGGTTAACATCCAATCTTCTTCAGAGAACAGAAAGCAAAGAGGAACAACCAGTGGGTGCCCACCCTGCCCAACAGCTCCCATCACCTGGATGCAGTGCCCTGCTCAACAACCATCAACAGGAACCGCATGGGCAGGGATAAGAAGAGAACATTCCCTCTGTGGTAAGACAGCTTCCTGCTTCTGGAAAGTGGGAATAGCTACCAAAATGACATGCTGCCTGGGGAGTACTGATGAGTTCTTGTAATGTTGTGATTCATCCCCAGCTGACAAAAGACCTACAGGACATTAACTTGGAGGTTCTTGGTTAAATTGCATGTCTTGAGGCTCTTCAGGAAAATGGTTCATTCTTTTCCTGATGAGTTCCTTCCACTTCCTGCTGATTTGCTGAGCAGTTGTCATCTGAGAAGCCTGCAGACCCTCTTTTTGAAGGACAGGCTGCTTCTCACTGACATGTACCAGTAACTTTGATCTAGTTTATTTGGTGGAAAATGCTGCTGAAGCTCACGACTAACATTTTTTCCATTATAAAAGTTAAGGCAACCAAGATAAATGTAATCCTAGAAAACTTCCTTGTTTTATTTGCAGGAATGTGTTATGATAGATGTAGTAAAAGGTGATAAACTGGTATTAGTTACCACATCCCTGTAAGCTTGCACTGAGGAGTCTCTCTATAGACAGATCAGGGAGTTGGAGTGTGGGGATTGCTTCCAACAAATGTTGCCTTCCCTCTATGGATGCCAGATGTGTCATGTGCTTGTTGCATATACTGTGTTGTTGCTCTCCACTTCAGCTTTGATGACCATGACCCAGCAGTGATCCATGAGAATGCATCCCAGCCAGAGGTTCTGGTTCCAATCAGGCTTGATATGGAAATTGATGGGCAGAAACTCCGAGATGCATTTACGTGGAACATGAATGGTATGTCTGTAGCAAGGAGAGTTCCCTGAGGCTGGAGGGATAAAGTTGTGTCCATCACCAAATGTCCTTGCCCCATGCAGACAAAGCTTCAAAGCTCTCCCACTTTGGACTGTATTCAGTGCTTGCATCTCTTAGCAAATGCTCTGCCACTTCTATGGGTTGCAATCATTCTTAGACACGTGCAGTCTGAAGAGTTTAACTGGCAGATATTCCTGAGCCAGTTCATCAGCTCAGTGGTCTGAGAGTACTCTGTTAGCTGAGGTTAATGGCTGTGGCTTCTGTGGCCACACTGCCTGCATACCATGGAGCAGGTAAAGAAGGCTGTAAGTGCCTGTATGAGTGTGTCTGTTCTTACAGACCTGGTACAAAACACCCTTTTAAAAGCAGAATGCATTTGGGATTCCTTCTGTTGCCTCACCCTGGGGGATTTTGTATTCTGTAAGTGGCAGACATTAATTTCTTAGGAGTTTACAATGTTCATTCTTGTTCTGTAACAGAAAAGCTGATGACCCCAGAAATGTTCTCAGAGATTCTTTGTGATGACCTGGATTTGAATCCTCTGACCTTTGTCCCTGCTATTGCATCTGCCATCCGACAGCAGATCGAGTCCTACCCCACCGACAGCATCCTGGAAGATCAGTCAGACCAACGAGTTATTATTAAGGTAACATAGGAGGGCAGTAGAACAAGAGCTGAACCATTTGGGTTTCTTGGTTATATTGTGGGGGACTAAGAGTACAAAAGTTTCCCTCAGAGCAAAGAAGCTCTTAATTCCTGTCCTCCAACCAGATTCCCCTTCGTCCTTTGTATTGAGAGCAGAACCAAGGTGACAGATGAATAAACATCCATGTGCCCAGCCTCTGAGATGATAAAATAGTTCAGTTAAAGCATTGCCTTCCTTTGGAATAGCTGAACCTTGGTGAGCAATGCTGAGTTGTCTCCATGCTACTGAAATTAAGAATCCAGTTAAGGAACTCTGCAGAACCAGTAGTTTCTGCTCTGTTTTCTTCAGCCTCTGCCTCGACAGCTCAATTACCTTGGACAAACCTTTGTGAAAGTGGAATCAAATAACCTGTTTCTCCTCTTACCTCCAGCTGAACATCCATGTAGGAAACATCTCCCTCGTAGACCAGTTCGAGTGGGACATGTCAGAGAAGGAGAACTCACCAGAGAAGTTTGCCTTGAAGCTGTGCTCCGAGCTTGGCCTGGGCGGGGAGTTTGTCACTACTATTGCGTACAGCATCCGGGGACAGCTGAGCTGGCACCAGAAGACCTATGCCTTCAGGTACTGACTGCTGCCTCCTTGTCTGGCTCTGGGGTGTGTTTGTACTTCATGGGCATTTCCATCAATGGATCTTCAAACAGCTGACCTGATGCAGAAGGTTTTGTTTGGAATTAGTCCTTATGGCTTGCACCCATTCTGTCCATCTTAACAGTGTTTTGTTCTTGTGGTGAAATATCTTTTCCTGTTGGGTCTTACACATTTCAGCACCAAATATTGATGAAATGTCAGCTTCTGCTAATTAACAGGATTACTCCCTCTTCTAATGTAAGGTCATGATGAGCCCCAGATACATTTTTTGTTCTGTTGGCTTTGACTAACTTGAGCCATCCACTGTTTCAAGCTTTGGTCTTTTGAACTTGGACAGATGAAAACTGTACCTCCCTACCCAGGCTGATGTTAGAGGTGGGTTGATCATAGGCCCTTCTCACAGCTGGAATGCAGCATTGTCAGGTTTGATTAGTCAGCTTTGAAATTTGTCTCCTAAATGGCTTCCAGTTGTGCTGTGGTGAGTTCCTGCACTGATATTATCCACAGCACAGTGCTGAGTCTGCAGCTCTAACAGTCCTTTAATGTACACTCTGATGTTTTGTGACCTGGGGTCGTGGTGGCAGTCAGGGAATTTTAAGAGTTCAGCAAATGCTGTGTTTGCAGAGGAGGCAGTGGTTCTGGTGACCCCAGTTTTGTGGGGTCGGTTCAAGAAAGCAGCACAGGGAAACGAGCCCAGCCCTGTCCTACCTCAGGCAGGAGTTGGAGTGGGAGTAAAGAGGAGCTGGAGACAGTGAGGAAGAGCTGCTGCCATGAGCTCTGCTCCTTCTTCCTGCTCCATCCAAAGGTTTCCTGTCTGGTCAACCTTCTGTGAGAAACAGACACTGATGTGCTCTGGCACTGGTCTCACTCTGCTTCCTCTGGGTATCCTGCCAGTCTTTACAGCAATTGTCTGGTTCTATAGTGATCCCCAGAGTGATCATATTAGCAAATGGAAAGGGACCCTTTAGCACACGTGAATTAAACTCTGAATTAAATTGTTAGATTGTGTGTCCATCCTGTTGATGTCCCTTAGAAGGTGGGAGGTGACTTCTGTCTTTCCCTCCACAACCTTGGACTGATACTTACAGTTTTGGCTTGGGCTACATCCAGCAACAACAACAACAAAGCAGTGGGTGGGCATTCCTGAGAAGTGATGGGAACTTGCAGGGTGGCAGATGAGAGCCTGACACGTTGTGCTGCAGCACTGTCTGCATTATGGCTGCAGTGAAGTGACTGTCCCTCCTTCCTTGCTTCTCCATGTATTGCAGATATCCAAAAAATTAATCCATGTACTTTTCCATGTTGACTCTTGGGAGTGGGGTTCATTTCTCCCTTTGCTTCTGCTCACTCACTGGAACTTGTAGCCAGTAAAGTTTTAGTCTGTACTGCCCAGGCTGATGTTAATTCCAGTTTCACAACATCTGTTGGGCCATGGTACCAAAGGGTGCTTCTTTCTAGGGCTAGTTCAAACAGGCAGATTTCAGGCCTTCTTTTAGACTGTGGTAGTATTGCAAGGGGGAGAACAAAAACTAAAAAAGAATCCCCAACAGAACAAAGAACATAGATATGGGCTGTTCAGAGAGAAAACACCTAATTGAAACCTCGTTTTTTTTTTTGGTACAAGCATATACTCCTCTTCCCTTTTTTCTTCTAGCAAAGGAGTATTTTTGAAACCTTACAGTGATTAATGGTATTTGGGTTCTGTGGTTGGTTAGTTCCTGAATTTCCAAACCACAGGAGTGGTGGTTGCTCCAAATAATTTCATTGATGTAAGGAAAGGGTCTGCTTTAGATGTATCAAAAGAACCTTAATATCTCAAGGGATTGGGGATTTGAGAAGTCATGTGCCTCTTATTCATCTGAGGGAGAGGTGAAACTGTCTTTTAGTTGATGAAAGCCAGGACACTTTTTTTCAGCTGGGTTGCTCTGTGCAAAACAAGGAAAGCCTGAAGTGCAGTGGCAGGGCAGGACTGGAGGCAGACAGGGGATTTTCAGGGGCAGTGTGTGCTGTGACGTTGCCTCCTGCATGCTGAGTGCTTCTGGTGGCAGCACCAGTTTAACCTTTGAGACCTGAGTGATGGCTCAGGTTCTCCCACACATCAAACTCACATGCCTGAGGAGTCACCTTTCCAAAAGATGACATTCCTGCTTTGTTGGCGTGCCCCTGCTGCTCCTGCCAGAGGCCAGGAGCCTGAGCAGAGGCAGAGCCTTGCTCTGCTGGGATGCCTGCAGCTGATAGTGCCTTCCAGCCATTCTGGCAGCAGCACTTTCCTCCTCACCAGGAAAAAACAGTGGAGGAGGAGCTGTCTTACTGTCGAAGTTGGGAGATGAGGAAGGATTTTTCAGTTTCTCTCTGCTTCTTTGCTAAAGAAATGTGGTATCTGAGTTGCCTTGCACTTAGGTTCTGCATGAGTCCAGCTTTCCATCCCCCATTTAATTCAGTGAATGCTCAGTGTTAAGCACAGTGAGGTAGAGATTATGCTATCACTAACAAAACTCTAGTTAATATCTAATTTTGCCTGGAATGTGTGGCATTCTAGGAGTAAGATGAAATTCCTGGCTTTGAGTGTTGTTTAGTGGATGTCAGCAGTGCTTGAAGTAGATTTGATTAAAGCTTCCTCCCTGGATCAGATACCAAAGGCTCTGGATTAATTCTTCATGGTAGCATTACTCTGAAGGCTTGTTATTTTAGATTTTTAGCTTTGATGCAGATGTTGTGTGTTCCCATGATGATTAGCATTTGAGTTCTTTCCCGAGGGAACGAGAGGCTGCCTGTGAGTGCTGAAATCCTGTGTAGGGGTGCATGTCCCTTGGGAGGGGCCCGGATGTGTGTGCACACCTGTCCCAGGGCTCCTCTCACACACACACTTCTGCAGCTCAGCCTGAGCCACTTTGAGAATTCAAAGCAAACATTTACATTCCGAGGCTCCTCTATATTTATGCTGGGCTTCCGGCTCCACTGTCAATATTTGGGAAGCTACTCTTGGTCAATTCCTGTTGACTTTTACTGAAAAGCAGCTAGTGAAGCAGTAAATATTTTGTGCATGTGATAATACAGCTGCTCAGGGCAGAGGAATCTCTGAGGAACAGATCTTGTGATTTGGGGCACAGCCTGGTGTTTTGTTGCTTGTTAGCCACAGCTTCTGGTTGCAACAGCAGGTCCTAAAAGACTGCTCTTGCCAGTGTCAGGATCCCAAGAAAAACAGACTTTTGTCAGGGGAGAGCTGTCAGGGGTGTGCTAGGCAAGCTACAGCTAGGAAGTCAGAGCTGCAGAACAGCAAGGCTGGACAGGGAGCCTGGGAACAGCCCCAGCTCCAGGCTGTGCTGGGAGAAGCATCCCAGGACTAATGGACTGGGGTGAGCTGTGCCTTTTGGGGCTGAACCCTGCCAGCCAGGGATGTAACAGCCTGTGGGGGAAAGAACAAATCCAGCACAAATCCCTCTCCAGTGGTGGCTGCAGATGGGTGTAGCTGCTTTCCCAGAAACTTCAGGTTCCACAAGGGTTTATCCAGGAGCCTGTGGTGAACTTCAGGGAACCAGATTGTACTAGGTGGAGAGCAGAGGACATGCTGAAGCCTGGAACACTGTAAACGATGCTCTGTTATCCCTGTGCTTGTCTCGGGCTGGTGAGCCAGGGGAGTGCTCTGATGGGTGTTGCTTTGTGCCCTGCCCTGCAGCGAGAACCCTTTGCCGACCGTGGAGATCGCAATTCGCAACACGGGGGATGCTGACCAGTGGTGCCCTCTCCTGGAAACCCTCACAGACGCTGAGATGGAGAAGAAGATCAGAGACCAGGACAGAAACACAAGGTACTGCCACTACTTGGGACGGTTCTCTTGGCCTGTCCTTTGACAGCAAGCTTTGATGTTTACCTTTCCCTATGGAGAGCCAGCTGGCAGGATGTCAGCCTTGCTCACAACAGAAACCTCAGCTTCAGGGTATTCAACTGTTAACACCTTCCTCCACAATCAAAATGTCTACTTTACCACCTCCTGCTTGCAGCAAAGTTTCCTTTTTTTTTAAAAACCATTTTTAAATTTTCCGTGGGCTCTTTGCTTGTCCAGGGGATTGTTTGTCTGGGGAGGCATGAATCAAACATATTAGAGTTTTGTGCACTGTCATGCTCCCTAGAATCCTGGCACAAAGCTTCCTTTTATGTAGTGTAAAGTTCAATTTGATGTAACAATGGGCAGGCTCCCAGCTCCAGCCTGACTGATGCCAGCCTGTTTGCCAGCACAGGGAGCACTGTGTGGTTCCAGGAGATCTGCCCACCAAAGACCTGCTAAGTGATGTTTGACAAGCAGTTGAGAGCTTGCAGCTACTTGATGAAATTCTTTCTGGCGAATAGAAATGAATGGCTAGTATCTCTCCAAAAGTTACGCTGTAACAATGGAAACAGTAAATATACTGGCTCAGCTCTTCCCCAGGAAGTTTTTTTAACTGCTGATTAACAGTAGCACAGTCATTTTGTACATCAGCTATGGCTGACTGAAGAGTTTACAGTAGCAGTTGGTTCAATCCACCCAAAGAGCAAAAGTGCCCTAACAGCTGTCAGTGAAAATAGTGTCTTTGCCTTATCAATTCAGATGATAGAGTTCTGTCTAGGAATAAAGCTGTCTACAAAGCTGTGGCAGCCTCCCCAGAAGCACTGGTTTTGGTAAGAGCTGCCATGACTGTACCATGCACTGACTGTGCCTCTCTCTCTCTCTCTCTCTCCCTTAGGCGCATGAGACGTTTGGCCAATACTGCTCCAGCCTGGTAACCTTCCTGTTGTGACACTGGTGCTCTTCCTACAGACTTTATCCCTATTCCTCTCCCCAGATGGATCTAGAATTGGCAGGGGTCTTTCTGTCTCTGAAGGGGACATACATTCCACTTGCCACAAGTTCCCAGTACTGCTGATGTCTGCCCCCACCCCCTCCGGCCCAAAGCCACGTTCCAAGAGCGCTGTGGGAGCAGCGTGACCTAGCTGAGACCTGTGGCAGGCCTTGGAGCCCTCATATGCCTGTGTGTGGACAGTGTAAAGATTCTTTTGCATAGGTGCAATGTGCACTATTAGGACAACTTTTTAAATAAAAGGAATGCATACAACGTAGGTTGAGTTCAGTAAGTTGGAACGAAAAGTGAATCTCGGCATGTTTTGTGCTGATCTATAACTGAGCAGTGCCAGGGTATGGTGTTAATGCTTTTGGGTATAGGGCTGAACACTCACATGCATTCAGCTTTCCTGAGTGCTTTACTTCAACAGGTAAAACGGCCCAAAACCTTTTGGTGCAGGGGAAAGTGAGAAAGAAATTTAGAACTAGGAGCAGCAAACAATTCTCTAAGGCTTGGTCTGTTACAGCCTTGGCACAGTCTGTAGTGAGCTCAGGGAAGTTTACTCAACAAGGCAGAACAGTTTAACTGAAATCACAGACTTAAGGGTCATTTCTGCCTGATGTGTGGTGAACCCTGTTTTTGGTGAAGACTGCATCTGGAAAACAGCCGAGTCTCTGCACTGGTACAGCAGGTAAAGCCTCCAGTCACTGAGACTGAAAGTTCTGTGCAGCCAGTGCCTTTGCTGTGGTCACTGTCAGCACACAGCAGTGCACACAGCACTCAAAGCACAGTGGGTGTCATGCAGTGCCCTTAGCACTGCAACCTGAATAACAACCTGTCTTTCTAAAAACAGAATCCATTGAAGTGAGATTTAAAGAAAAATCCAAGCTTACCAGCTAATTAGAAATCTATCTTGCTGTTGAGGTACTCCATCCTTTTGATAGAGTTCCTACCATTCATTGCCAGAACTGATGAGTGTTGCAAGCAAGGCAGATTTTGCTGGCAGCCTGACAGATATGTTCAGGCCTTTATGATAAAGCCAAAGGTTTTATGATCCTTACTGATCCACCCACCCTCTAGCACAGTCAAAAAAACCACTTTCTGGCCTTAATTTATCATGTTTAGATTTGAGTAATAACAGAGACAGTTCTAATTCCTGGGTGGGAGGGAACTTTTTCCAGATGTTTGTCTGCAGAAACTGAAAACCTTGCAATTTAGTAATAATATTATTCAATCTTATCCTAGGCTCCTGTGCCAGAGTGGTACTCCATGCATTACTTCATATCAGAGAGGTTGAAAGGTTATTTGAGCAAGTAAGACAAAACTGGGATTGCTGCTGCATCTTAGCCTCCTATGTAAAACATTGTTTGGCTCATGGACATAAAAACTCCAAGCCTTCTTGAGAACACTTCAGCCTTCCTTTGCTATATGACCAGGGACTTCTGCCAGCAGTCTCTTCAGGGAATTCAACTAAAATATGTGTGAAACTGCTGTAGCCTTAAATTAGCATCCATGGGGCAGTTTTTTTAATTGCTGTCAAGTTTGTGATCTCTAATCCTCAAGCTCACAATGAGGTACAGGCAGACAAGGACTGCAGCACCTCTCTGCTTCTCAAGGCCAGAGAGGCTGTACGAATTGTCCCTTGAAGCAGCCAGGGACAAAGATGGCAACTTCAGCCAGCTTTCTTTATGCAGCATTAGGACTATGGGGAACAGCCAGGAACAGCTTTCTTGCTCTACAGTCACAATTCCTTGGGTTAAGGGTTCCTGGTACCCTAAAAACACAGTCCAACTTTTACATTTCAAAGCCCCAGCTCACACAATTTAAATCAGAACATCTGCAGACTTCAAAGACAAACTCCTTCTGGGGAGACTGAAACCCCAGCTCTTGTCAGCATCAGGTCATGAGCAAAGCACATAGCAAGTACTTGTTGAGCCTACATTGCTCAGCCCTTACACCACTGTGTCTTCTAGAACAAACTGCCACGTGTACAGACCTCTTATCTCTTTGCAGAGGGAAGCACAAGTGCAGAAAAAGAGCTTGTTCAAATCAGGTCAGATTTTTGATAAAGTGTTTTATTGGAATACCACAGAGGAGACTTGGGGTGGGTGGGTTGTGAATGTGCTTCATCAGATTCTGGTCACTCACATTTCATAGTTTTTAGGTGGTTTGCAAGTCTGAGCACCAGCACTGCTAGGAGTGAGCTGTTGTAGATACAATGTGTGCAAACTCAAGGCTTTGAGTTCAGGTACAAGCACAGTGTGTGCTGTGCTCACAAGAATGATCAGATCCATTTCATACAGGTGTCAGAGTAGGGACCAGCTTGTTTAGTTTTCCCCTGAAACTCAACTGAAAAATTCAACAAGAGTGGAATTACACTCAGGTTCAGACAATCTTTATTCCCAGCATCAAGTGCTGCTTCCAGCCACTGCCTGGAGCGAGTGTCCAGCTCAGTCCCTTTGCCCTTTCCCACATACCCCTTTATCCAATTAGACATCCCCCATACTCCTCATGCTCTGCAGCTCTGCTGAGAGAAGAGGGAAAGGACATCTTCCCGCTAGCCTGAACTTTGCCTTGCCCACCAGAAAAGAAAATCCCAAACCTGGCAGTTTTGAGCAAATTCCTGATGACTTTCTACCTCTGCCTCTGGCAGAAATGGACACACAACTGAAAAATAAAGACTTTAATGTAAAGACTCTTTGGAAACAACCACCAGAAAAGGAATAGGGGACATAAAGGAAAGAAAGAGGCTGAGCTGCATTCTACCATGGTACAGAACTACTTCACTGAAAGCCCACAAAGAGGTCCCACAACAGTGAGGGCTGGGTGCTTGAGTCTTTGAGGGCAAGAGTGACCTGGCACACAGCAAGTCATTAACAGCAGCAGGTTTAACTGGTTTAACACCCCATTTGGTACTTATTGCACACCAGGTAACTGAGGAGCCATCACAGCTTCAGCCCCTGGCCCTAGAAGAGCTCTGTAAAGCATTCAGCAGTTCTTGTGTGCAAAGCTCTGTGCATCCACTTTGTACAAGGGGAAGATGGGTTACCCACACAAACAGCGACACACTACACATCAGAATGGCAACTGGTGTTATTCCAGTAGGATCTCAGGCCACAGCCAAAGTCCAGCCAGAAGAGAGGAGTCTGGCTACATGAAGTCCCCCATGTTACTGTGGGTGCCGCTGCTCGTTCTGGTCTTGGTCTCTAGGCTGGTGTTCTGGACGATCCTCAGGGAGAGGGTTGTAATTGGGATCCTCTTCAGGTGTGTCAAAAACCATCTTCCTGGCAAGGGACATGCCCATCCCACCAGGCATGCAGGTTAGGAAACAGCTGAGAATGACAAGCCCCCAGCCCTCCTAGGAACACCCTGGCCCGCTGTGGGGCTTGGCTGGCCCACTGACCATCACCCACCATCCTTCTGCTCAGCTCAACACAGAGTGATGACAGTTCCTCCTTCCTTCTTCACTAGGTCAGATGTGATTGTCAGTGCATAAAGCAGAACATACTCTGCTTTCATAAATTACAGAAATACATCAGAAAAAATCCTCCCTCCATCTAGCATTTCCTCAAGCAGTAAGCAGACTCTAGTCCTACTAGCAAAGCTGCAGGTAGCAGCAGCTGCTGTGTGGGCCCTGTACATGTTTATATAATTTGCAAATAATGCAGCAAGGGCAGGACCTGTGGAGTTGAGGTGCTGTCAGCAGGCCTCTTATGGTCACAGTTTGCTATGGAAGTGATCAGGTTAAGAAAGCCCAGAAAAAATCAACCTTACTTACAGAAAGCTAGGGGTTAACAGCAACTTCTTTCCTCCAGGCTGGTTGGGGAAAACATCTTCCAAGAAATAATAGATATGACCCACTGCAATCCCTGGGGAGAGATGCCACCAAGATCAGGGACAGCTGGGACTCCTTTGCCAGCTGAACCAGAACTACTGGGCAAAACTCTAAAGAACCCCTCAGCTGTGTGCCCACATCCAGCTCCCTCCAGAGCCAGGGATGCTGTGATCAGCACACAGGGAGCCCATCAGCCTGAGGGGAGCATCAGCAGACACAGCAATGTCAGAGCTCACCACACCCAGCTTCTGCCCCTGGGACAGACACCAAAAAGCAGGTCAGAACAAAAGCTCAGGCCTGAGCCCAGCCAGCTCACTCCAGAAAACCTGACATCTTAGGTCAGGTGGAACCAACCCAAGGTGCCAGTGTCCCAGTAGCACCTAGGAGAACTCAGTGCTGTGGCTGCAAGGTGCCCTTGTTCCCATCACCCACCAGCTTTGACTTACCCAGCAAATCAATGATGATGGAGTTGCCTAGCAGCAGAGAGAATCCCATCAGGACCCAAGGCAGGAAGGGGGCTTGGAAGTTAAGAAGGCCAAAAAAGTTCATGCGGATGTAAGGGTTCCTGCGGCTCCACACATACACCAGCATGATGGTGAAAGCCTGGCCCAGGAAGAACAGGCTGGCAAAGAGTCCAAACAGCTGGCAGCTAGCGAGTCAAGGAAAAACCCAACACCTGTGCACCACCTCCAGGCAGCACAGGGTGCTTTGGCACAGCACACCCAAACCAGAGGCTGCTGATCACGGCTTTCCAACACATTGCCCATGTCATCAAGCCTTTCCTGGCTGAGATACACTGACCACCACTGTCCCCACACACACCTCCCTTCATGCCATCCCAGAACAAGACACTGGCACATGGAGGTTGCTCACTCCTTAAGCTGATGTCTACAACCACCAAAGACCAAAGAGCTCCACAGTAACCTTTGAAAAATGAACATCAAAATGACCTTCGAAGAAGGGTATTCACAGCACTTGGGACAGTAGCATATCTTAACAACTAGCTCACATCCAGTATCTGCCTTCTTACAGAAGAAGTTCAGTAGTGAGATGACTCTTGAAAATCACAGTCTTCTTCAGAGCACAAGGAAGCAGAGAGAAGCAAAAATTTCCTCTGCCCTTGTTGTAGTTGGACTCCAAATCCACCTCTGGTCAAGCATGTGGCTGCTGCAGCCATCTGGGTTCTAATGGATCACACAGCTTCATACAGAGCTCCCTGGGGACAGCAGTGATCTGAGCTTTCTGCATAAAACAGCAGAAGATACTCAAAGGTTTATTCTTGAGAGGGAAATAAATTTCACCATCAGATTACTGTGTTGTGAAAAGAACTTCAGCTGTGTGATGGCACCTGCAGCTACTGACAGGCTGCAAGCTCTGGGCTCACACTGCCTGTTGTGCTGACAGCAGCGTACATGGCAACCCACTCCTTGTCCTCGTGGCTCCACGTTCTTGCCTCTGTGCTGAGCCAGGCTGCACTCAGCAGAGCTCAGTCAGTGGCCCTGTCACAGCTGGACAGGTTCTTGCAGCAGAACACGTGGCCTCCTTTCAGGCTGAGCTTCCTGAGCACTCTGCCACGTGTCCTCTTCAGGCATGAGGTAGCCCAGCCCCTTGCCAGGGGCATCAGCACTCCTGCAGACAGCAGCACAATCACAGGCAGCTCTTCTCTCCTCTAAGCACACTGGATGAGGCACAGGCCAAGCCACGGATGGGAAAGACGAGGAGCACAAGCTGTGCCATACAGCCAGAAGCTGTCCCTGCACCACATGCTCAGCATGAGCCTGGCAGGCCTGGGGCACAAGGCCCTGAGGCATCAGAAAGGTTCATGAAGCAGACAGGTACCTGCTCCACAGCACAACCAGAGGTAGCAGACAAACCCTGCACTATCCACAGCACCTCAGGAGACACCCAAGAGCCTCAACAACTCAAAAGGATACTGTCATGAGAAACCCTCCAAAGAGGAACATGAAGACAAAGTCAGCCGTCCTCCCACGGAAGGAGCCTTCTTCTAGCATGCGGCAGTACCTGTACCTGAGAGCAGGAGACAAGGGAGGGGTTGCAGTATAGGAAATTAACAGAATTAATTAACAGCTGGCCCACAGAAATTAACTGTTCCCCACAGCAGCACTTCCCAGGAAACAAGCTGCTGCAAGCTGTTGCGTCCCAGGAGACTCAGCCTCTTGGCAAACCCAGAGCAGAAGGGTGCAAAATTCACCTCACAGCACTAACCCCATGGAAAGAAAGAGGCACCTGCTGTGCTTCAGCCAGAGCTCACCCCAGGAATGGGCACTGCTCTCCAGCAAGAGCCACAGCAGCAGCACTGACAGCTTCCCTTCTGGCAGGGTCTGCCCTGCAGCAGGCACAGATGGAGGGGCATGGCTGCAATTGAAATGAGCCAAGGGAAGAACCATAGCCAAGTGCTGCCAAGACAAGCCATGCCGGGCAGGAAGATGGATGGGGGGAGTTGCATCTAAGCCAAAATGGGAGCAGAGAACTTCACTGAGATCAAAGGATACAGAAATATCATGTTGAAAAAGAAACTGAATCCCAGGGGCCCAAAAAAGAGGAAGTTGGTGATCAGCCTCCATATCTGAAAGAGAAGAGAGAGGAGAGAGAAAAGGAGGTGGACAGAGGTCTCTCCTCATCACATGTAGAGCCCATCCCACTGTCCCCAGGGAATGCTCAGCCATGCACCTGTCCCTTCAGAACCACCCCAGGACACCAGACAGCTGCTCCACCCTCTAGTGGGAGCTCCTACACAATACTCTGAGACATCAGAGTATCTCACCTTTCCAGGTGCCTTTCTGGAGAGGACAAACAGCCACAATTCAGCACCCAGAGCCAAACCAGTTACTTGTCACGCCTCCCTGCCACAAAGCCCTCTCCCAGCAGCCCAGAGCAGCCGGCACACACGGTGTGACAGAGGAGGCAGAGACGGGTTCAGAGCCAAGGAAAAGGGAGATGCCAAGATGGTGTGTGGCAGGGGAAGGAGCTGTCCCCAGCAGGTGCCCGGGACAAGAGGGGACGCTGTGCTGCTGAGGCAGCCACAGCACCCAGGGCAGGCTGGAGCGAGGGAAAGGAGCCCTTGGGATGACACAGCACTGCCCGGCCACCCCGGGGACACCCCGGGCTGTCACACCCACCCCCGCCGGGAACGGGCACAGCGGCCGCAAAGCGAGCAGGCCTCACCTGGAATTTCCTGAAGATGAGGTCGGGGTTGAAGTACAGCTGGAAGGGGGTGATGAACTCCAGCTGCTGTGGGAGACAGGCACAGCAGCTGCCATCACCCGCTGCCCTCGGCCAGCCCCGGCTCCCGGCTCCCGCCCCGCAGCCCCCCGGGGCCCGGCCCCCCGCCCCGGCCCCCGCTCACCACGGCGGCGGTGGTGAGCACGCAGGCGGTGGTGTAGGCGCGGGTCACGGCCGGCATGCCCAGGTACTCCTGCGCGAAACCCTGGTACGCCATGGCCGCGCCGCTCCGCCCGCCCGACGCGGCGCCTTTAACGCTCCCCCCCGCGCCGCCGCACGCCCCGCCCCCGCGGGCAGAGCCCAGCCAATCCCCGCGCGACAGGCGGCGCGCGCCGGCCAATGGGAGCGCGCCTCATGGCCCCCGCCCGCGGCCGCGGCCAATCAGGAGCGCGAGCGGCGCGGGCGGGGCACGCGGGCCGGGGGCGGGAACCGGCGGGGCGGGACGGCGGAACGGCCGGGATGGGGACGGGGAACGGGGAACGAGACAGGGATAGTGACAGGGACAGGGATAGCGACAGGGACACGGACGGTGACAGTGATGACAGGGACAGGGACAGTGACAATGATGACAGGGACAGGGATAGCGACAGTGACAGGGACTGGGACAGTGACAGTGACAGTGACCTGCCCGGCCGAGGGAGGCTCCGCTGCGGCCCTGCAGTGTCCCCCCAGAGCCGGGGCTCTCATCGCGGTGTCCCCTGCTGGGCCGGGAGAACCGGGCGGTGCCGGGTGTGCTCCGCGTGCTGATCAGAAGGCTCTGGAATTCACTGAGGCACAAAGCGCTTGGGGGTTTCAGTGATTCCTGCCGGGCCTCTCCTGCATCCTGGAGGAGCAGTGGGCGCTTCCCCAGGCTGAGCGGGATCGCAGCGGGCTGTCCAGGTGTCTGTAAGGAGCCGAGCCATGTGCGGTGGCAGCGGGGGCGGAGGGAGCCCCCAGCCCTGGGGAGGGAGCAGGGTTTGTGCTGCCCGCCCGTCCCGCACACACCGCTCCTGAGCCGGAGCTGACAGCGATCTCCATGAGCACGGCATCCCGGCTCACTGCGCTTCCCAGAGCTGCCTGCCTGCTCAGCTCTAATGTTACTCAGACGAGGAATGGGGCTGGTGTCGGATTTGTGCTGGAGAGGGTTAAGCTGTCATCAGAGCCTTAATGAGCCCTGAGATTTCCCTTTAAACCCCCAGTTAATGGGAAATGAAATTACCAGGGGGAAGGGATTCTTTGTGTCCTCCACCACCTCCACCCTGAGTGGCCTTTGATGAAATACAAAACCCAGATGGACGATGACAGGATATGAGGGTAAAGCAACATAAAGGGGGAGAGAGGGGAGGACGCAAGAGACCGGTGGGGTCGGTCAGAGCAGAGAATGGGCTCCTGAGTGCCCTGGGCACTGCAATGCTGAGAGCACCTCTGCTGTGGCTGAGGAGAAGGAGGAACTGCTTGAGGATGCTGGAATGGATTTGAGCGAGGAACTTGGACCCCAAACTGCAGCAGCGTCAATAGGCCTGGCTGTGCGGGCACAGGCTCCAGGTGGGAGCTGGGATGGATGTGGGAGCTCTGGCAGTTGAGAAGAGCTTGCAGGGAAATTCATCAGCTCAGGAGCTCTACAAAGGGCTGTCTTTTCTCATGTGGCTCAGCTCTCCAGCACGCCACAGAGCTCCCAGCCCAGCAGAATGGACAACCGACTTGAAGAACCGAGAGTCAATAAGTGAATAATATATGAAATAAATGAATAAGTATCAATAAGTATCCTGTTCCTTTGGGTGGAGAATTCGAGGTTTCCTATCTGCTCTTGCTGCCTGTGGACACCAGAGAGAAGCTGAATTCAAGCACCATGATTCTGTCCCTCCCTGAATAGGACTAAGGCTGGGAGATGAATATTGGGAGACTCTCTGCTGGAAGCAGCCCTCACTAGCTCCACAGAGATGAGAATCCAAATAGTCAATCCCACTTACTCTCTGTGAAAGACTACATGCAAATTAGACATTGCCTAAAATCTAAAAAAAAAAAAAATCACTTTCTCAACTTTTTTTCTCTTCCCTCCTTTTCTAGCCAAAACTGGAGAACTCTGCTTGTGCAGGCTTCTACTTAAGGCCTCTTTTCCAAGGTTTATGGGGGAAGGGGGAGAAGTGATGAAATGCATCAGGAAGCTCACCAGCTCCCATTGGGAGAGGCCAAACAAATCTGAGTGTCACCCTGAGTTCTCAGGCTGCTTTCTGCCCCTGATCTCACTCCCTCCGGAGCTCAGCCAAGTTGACTTCATGAACTCCAGTACACCCAGAGCAGCTTTAGTCTTTATTACAATCTGTGTCACATTTTATGGGCTTTGGAATTATGGCCTTCCACAAGTTCCCATCAGCCCAGCCACATATTTGAGTTCACACACACACACACACCCTTCATGGTGATGCTGACATGTGGCCTTTCATAAAATCATGAAATCTAACTGAAAACATGACAAAAACCAAAGACAAACTCTGTCTCAGCTGCAAGAAGGTAAGAGGGACTGCCAGAGAAATGCTGCCCAGGAGTTTTTGCACTGATTTCCTGCTTGTCCTGCCTCAAAGCAGATGTAGATGCATCTGCTGGGCTCCCCTTCCTTTTGGGATCAGTTCAATTGCTGTCAATGTGAAGCATTGGCTTCAAAACCCAAGATGTCACAAACTGAAAGTTTCCGTAATAATAAGTGTGATGCCCAGACTTCAGTCCATTTTGTACTTTGAAAAAAGTGTCTGCATGCTCTTGGAGCAGCCAGAGGACATCACTAGAAGGACTCCCAACCCTTGCACAAGTCCTTTAAAGGAAGACTGAAACATGATGGTGTCTCTTTCCAGACAATATTTACCCACTGTGCATCTGCAGGCTCAGTGATAATAGTAACCTGCAACATAAATTCAACAGCTTCCTGTCTCAGTTTCTGCAAACCAAAACTGCAGAATTAGAAAACAGAGAAAAATGCTATTAACTCTCCCCACAAGTTAAACAGCACATAAACCTCAAGAAGGCACATGAGCAAAGATAAATGGGCTGTTGCAGCAGTCATCTCTTTTGTTTGTAGTAAATTATTGTGTGTAATTCATGTTTCCTGTCCATAAATACCAGAGGAACTTGAAGACACGGAATCCATTCTAATTCAGCAAAGACAAAAACAACTCCTTTTGAGCCCATCTGGAACTTGTTTTCATCATAATTGTTTTGGGCTCAGTAATGAGTTCAAGATCTAACTGCCATCTTTAATTGTTTCAAGAATAAACAGCTGCTTTGTTTAAAGGCAGCAGCTCCCATTTTGCCCAGCACAGCAGTCCAGAGGTCGCAGGATGAAAGGAGCGGTGCCGTGTCAGCACAGCCCCTAACGAGCACTGGCGCCCACAGCTGATGGGGCAGCAAAACAGCCCCAGGCACGCACTCGTGAGTGTCCAGCTGGTGACATGTGCCCCCTGCTCTCCAACGCCATCGGCATTTTGTTTGTAACTTCACCCGATGATGTTTTGCAACGCGTCCTGCTGTGACAAGGCGGTGATGCACGGGCGTCTCCTCCAGCTGGGCTGCCGGGGCTCAAGGGAGAGCGCTCATTCCCTGGACTCACCCCCTGTTCACAGTGCCAAATCTTTCCTTCATCTGACAGCAAAGATACCCCCACAGCCAGTGTCTGGGGTTAGAGCACAGGATGTGATCCCAGGTATCTGTTCTGTCACCATCTCTTGAGGGTGGGGCAGTGATCCTGATCTCTGTGGGAGATATTCTGCTAATGGGCATCCATTGAAACCAGGTGGGGCAGTGTTCTTTATCTTTTCACAACCCATCCTTCCTGCAGGGAGTTCTCTCCTGCTCGTGGCCATTGAGTCCCACTGTGGAACTGATAAAATGACTGCATCCCATGGGGAGATGCTCCAGCCAGGGGAAAGAGCTCAACATTTCTTACCAAGATATAACCAGAGGTTTTGGGACACGAAGGAAGCCCTTTCTCCACTGGACTCCACAGGGAAACCAGACTTTTCCACATCATCACTGGATCCTCATTGGAAAACTGCCCCTTGTCCAGGAGCACTGCTCCAAATGAAGCACATCTGTCACTGCAGGAGGATGCAGCCACCATTGAATGGCACTGCTGCCAACACCCTGACTGACTGACGGCTGTCAGGTTGTACTCTGACTTTGTCAGTGTTTGGAGTTTGTTTCTTTGTAGTATTGTATTTCTACTTCAATTTTCTTAAAAAAATTGTAAAGAACTGTAAGAACTGTTATTCCTAACACCCATATATTTGCCTGAGAGCCCCTTGATTTTAAAATTGTAATAATTTAAAAGGAGGGGGGTTTATATTCTCCATTTCAAAGAAAAGCTCCTGCCTTTTTAACAGACACCTGTCCTCCAAACTTAGACACCCACTCTGAGGGACTGCCCGTCCCAGGGTTTGGTATTGCATCTCAGGCCAGTTGTGTTCAAGATCTCACCACAGTGCTCCCCAGGACATGCCACGCCTGAGACCCCTGGTAGCCCTGGTGTAGTAGAGGTCTCTGCATGCCTGGTGCCCTGCCACCAGGAATAAATGAGCCACACCAGCCAGGAGGACCTTTCTGGAAGGTTATTTCAGCTCCCAAACTCAGTCCTTGGTGGCCTGAACAAGAGGTGCCAAGAGCTCTGTTCACCCACTGCACACAGATAAGCTGTGTAATCATAACTGCTTGAGGCACTTGAAATGTTTACTTTTCCGTGTATTATAGCCATATATAAATTCTTTCTTCTTCATTGAAGGATTTCTTGTTCCAAATCACTCCAACTCTGGAGTGTGATGGCTAAAGTCAGGAGAAAGTGAATCATACAGAATTAGATGGATTCTTAAATTTGTTTGTTTGTTAGAAAGAAACTAAAGATAGCACTTAGAGTTCATCCCTCCAAGGACATGTGGTTTGCACAGGGTTTGCTGTAAATTACAGTCAATGTTATTTTTATTTCCTATGGTTTTTAGTTCAAAAATGCAGCTTTTCATCTGGCATATCATGAGAAAGAAGATCTCATTTAAATCTCAAGCAGAGCCTCATCACATATCCAAATAAAGCACCTCTTCCAGAACAGCTTCTCATCATGAGTTGAAGACATCAAACAAGAAAATGTCTGTCTCTTTGCACAGTTATTTTTCTCTGGTGTTTAATAATTCTTGTTAAATTCTTCTGCCTTGTGATCTGTCCTCTACACCACAGACCACCTCCCACAGCTGTCAGTAGGGAATATCCTTCAGGAGCCTTTATTTTGTAACATCCATTTCATAAGCAGTGGGCAAATCAACAAGAGAAAGGAAAAATGATGCTTGTGTCTTATAAAAAGAGGTCTGTGCTCAGCTCACAAGAGCAGCACATCAACTGAGCATGCTGTCAGCTGCTGGAGATCCCTACCAGGAGTCAGAAAAGGTATTTATACTTTGGTTTTCACCAGAGGCAGGACTATGTGTCCCAGTCCTGCTGCCTCTCAAAAAGCCAGGGCACAGCTCTAATCAAAAGCTCTGTCTGAAGGGAGTGCTAAATAAGAAAACAGGATGAGTCTGACACTCTGACACTGCTGCCTCATATTTTCCTCTCCTGTGATGGGAGCATTCAGCAACATTTGGTGCCTTTTGGTGAAGTCTAAATGCTCTTCTGTCACACACAAGAAACAGAGGTTTTGTTCAGGCAAGGACTTTGTTCCCTCTGGCCTTGAGGTCACTCAATTTAAACTAACTGCCTGTGTCAGTGTCTGATACAGAGATGGAAGGAAAATAAATAGTTCAGCCACAGCATGACTGCAGCTCACAATGGACTGAAAAAAGGGTATCTCCATTATTTTTAGGATTTGGGGTTTTCTTGGTTTTCCCAGAGAAGCTCTAGGGCTTATGAGGTGGAGAAAAAGGCAGACTGCTGATCCAACACACAGAACATACAGCTAGCTATTCTGACATCCAAAAATCCCAGCTAGCCAGGGAAAGCTGCAAGCTCCCTTGGCTGCCTGAGCCCTCGTGTCCTCAAAGGACTCAGCTCCCATGGATCTCCACTGCCCTGGAAAGTGTCCCAGGGACTCTGTGTGGTAGCAGAAGCTCTGTCAGCATTGGGTCCCTGCCCTGAGAAACCTCGGAGATGAAGCTCATTTCCTGAAGTTCTTATACAGTGTCCTGAACTTACATAAATTCTGGGGTTTTTATATGACTCTGTGTATGTTTATAAAGAAGATTAGCAAACTGCTGGAACTGAGAATAATGGTGTCACAGTAGGGCAATCATTTCCTACAAAGAAAAATCCATTTCAACAACTAAGTTCCACAAACATTGCTCTCACCATGAAATCAGCAGGCCTGCTGCATGTTTCTTGACAAAGCTGCTTGTTTGCAGATCTTATTATTTGTCTTCTGTATTCTGAGTGAGTTCTGCAAGAGTCAGGACAAGCAAACAGACACATTTTGTATCTTGCAGCCATGGTCCTTAGAGGAAAGTGAGAAGGAATTGCAGAAACAGCCAGGCTGGAGCTTGGGAAAGTCAACAACCAGCCCAGGAGCTGCTCCAAAACTCTTCTGCAATTTGCAGTGTAGCATTTGTAGGGAGAATTTATCCTGCAGATCCAAGCCTCACAGATGGATATGGGGCCCTTTTTATCCCCTTGAAGTTGGTCCAGATGATTCTGGTGCAAAAACACACTAAAACATTGGAACCTCTCAGTTCGTGACAGATCAAAGAGCATGTGTTGATGGTCTTGCCTAATGGCAGGATTACCACTTATTCCTGCAGTCAGATAACTGCAGGCAGAGACTACCATCACGTTCTCCAAATAACTCCTCTCCATGTGCATGGCATCATATTTCACCCTGATTATGACAGGTTTGAGCTCAGTAAATGAGTATTTGAAGGAAGAGGGTGGTGGGTCCCCAGAGAGCTGCTGGAAACCTGCCGGGTTCGTCTGAAGGCTCCCAGTGCCAGGAGTTTGAGTAACTGCAGAGCTGTGGTTATACCCTGCGACAGACCCTGGCCCCGGGGACTTCTCATCTGCAACCCAGAAACTCTGACAACAAGGATGAAATGTTGGGAAAGGTGGGGTTTTTAAGTGCAGCAAAAAGCCAGTTAGAAACACAACCAGTGTGAACATCTCTCAGCACCAAAGCACGAATAATATAGATGCTGTGTAGAGGAAAAAATCTATCCCTTCACTCCTCATCCAGGCAGCTGTCGCTAGAAAAGATAGAGGACAACTTGCCAGAACTAGCTAGCCAGCTGCACATGGATCTGGCCACAGCCACATCAGGTTTGTGCCCCCTCTGGCAGGGAGGCTCCTGTGGCACAATCCTCAGCACCTCCCTGCACTGCCCTCACCTCTGCACCTGGCACATCCTCAGAGCACACAGCAGAGGAAACCTGAGCTTTGCTTTTTGAATTAATTACTGTGCTTGGTATATGCTGCCTAAACTCTCCATCAGTGCCTGTTGACTGGTGCAGTTTCCCAGTTGACAAGTTATTGTTTGGGAAGTTGTTGGAAGTATTCATCTATCCCCTGCCACATGCCACAGGCAGGGCAGTGCTGGCATGTCGGATTCAGAGCCTAGTGCAGCAAATTCTGAACTTCTCCTGCCACTTAGTGGCTGCAGCTGATGCAGCACCACATCCCTGGCTACACATTCACCAGAGAATACTCTGTGATGCGGAACAGTTTCATGTTTCTCTTTAGGTGCTGCAAAATTGAATAGGGACAAAGAGGCATTTAAAAACATTTCACTTATTTCAAACCCTCTGAAATCTGTCAGGGCCCTCGAAAATCTCACTCTGCAGAACAAAAGGATGTTAAAAGGATGATTACTTCCGAAGACCAGCTATTTTGTGAAGCAGCAGCTTTAAAGGTACTGCTGGCAGTGCAGTATGCCTCCTTCTCTGGGATTCACCATTTCCCACTGCCAGGGAGTGCCTTTCTGTTCTATAGAAAGGGGCAAGGCTGTCACTGCTGCCTTCTGTACCTGACAGGACCCAGTGCTCCCAGTGTGGCTGTTTGCTCTGTGCCAGGCTATGGAGAGGGAACAGGAGCACAGCCTTGTGTGCCTTTGTGCACAGCCCTTCCAGCAGCAGCTGGATTGCCTGTCCGTCACCAGGACATAGACAGGAGCACAGGGAAAGGCCTTGGATAACCAGGGATTTGAAAAGCTTGGGCTTCATTCATTCCTGTCACTGCTGGGACCAAGGGAAACAGTCTGGTTTGTCTGATCCTAGATCGTGTTCTAGGACAAATACAATCAGGAAAAAAATTATTGTAGTTCACTTCTGCTTTGATCACACTTAATCAGAGAAGTGATACTGGGAGCTGTGCTAGAGGCTCTGAGAAGGAATTGGTGTTGTACATCACATTGGCCATCAAGAGGGGTTGGACAGATCTGGCTCCTGGAGGATTGATGTGACCACAGCTGGCTCTGTCAGAACACCAGCAGCCACGCCAAGCTGTATGGAACAACTCCAGGATAAATCCACCAGGAGCTGAACTTCAGAGCTGTGGCTCTACAGAGGGATTAGATTTACCAGTGTCAGGCAGAAAAGTAAAAGAGTCGAGGGATAACCTCTGCCTCCTATTCCAAAAGCTCTTTAAATCAGGAGTGAAAGAGGAAGAAAGCACCTCTGCAGTGGTACATCTAGTGGCCAGGACCGGAGGGCAGGTACGAACAGCCAGCCAATGGACAAGCTCAGGGGTGGGGTGAGAGGAGTGGTTCACATCAGGGGTGGGTACAATTTAGGGAGAAACCAACTTGGAACAACATAAGAAGGGTTTTGGAAGCAACCATTTTAAAAAGCAGCCGTTTCCCAGATTATAAAACTGAAAGCTGGAGTAACTCAAACACTAATTGTAACAGGGAATCATTTCCCTGGACTGTCATGGACTTTCAACAAAATGAATTGAACCATCTTGCTAATGAACGTGCAACTCAGTTTTGGGAATGTAAATTAGCAGGCAAAACACCTGCCAACTCAAGTGTTTTATCCTAATGTAATGGGTGACTAAATACACATTCCTGTGCTAGAGATTTAAATAATCCTTTAGAGCACCGTGAGAGTACCAGAGGCTTTGGCAGACGGAGGAAAACCTACGAAAGAGGATGAACAGGCTGCAGAGACTGGTAAAACATATTTTACTATTGTTATTGATGGATTTTTTTTTTTTTAAATTTAAATTTTTATAAGGCTATGCAAGTACTGTCAGGTTGGCACAGAATTATTTCTACAGTTCATCCCAGTCCTTGGGATAAAGCTGGCAGACTAATGGCTGTCCTGGCAGCTGCGCAGTGCCTGGGAAAACACTGCAGAGGCCGGGCACTACGGGAGGCTTGGGAAGCTCACTCTGTAAATACAGCTCAGCCCTGAGCACAGAGGTGTTTGCTGACCCCTGAAGGGAGAAACAAAACATTTTGCTTTTGCTCATGATCACAAAAGAGCTCTGTGACACACGACTCCATAGGGGATGTATAGTAATTTCACATTTATAAGCCACACCTGATTATAAGCCGCACTTATTTTTTTAAAAAAAAAAATTATTCTTTTAAATTTTTTTAAAGTAACAAATTAGTAACAGAATCGCGCCAGCGCGGGGTTTGG